>OY728161.1:2125452692-2126052692 GCA_963277665.1 Viscum album | reverse complement strand
GAGTGTTATTTGGAACCTTCGGCAAAAATCCTATGTTGGAAATACGGTCATGATATTACTTGATACTATGTGTCTACGATGCATATATCTATATGTTCTTGATATATATGTTGTTGACATTTAACTATTATGAGAAGATTATTATTCATGATTATATATTCTTAGTGATTTCAGGGTGTCCTACTAGGTATTACTATACTCACCATTTTATGGTATTTTTCTGCACGTGTTGTCTTTTATGCAGATGGGAAACCTTTTAATGGAGTCCTAGAGGGACCAGAACTATGTGGATCTTAGTGAGCCAGACAGAATGAGGTGTGTCCCAATTTTTTCATTTAACGAATCCCTCTCTTAATTCAAATGTTAATTTTATTTTAGTTTATTTTTTTGGGATTTTATATTTCCCTTGATTTCCAATACTTTGTTGTCATACTCTGATGGTGGGATTTTATATGTATGCATGCATGGTTATCAGTTGTTTTACATTTTATAATTTTATGGGCTTGGAGATGATTGTATGTGTTTACAAGTACATTTTGAAAAGGACTCCCATGTGTTTGATTTGCTTACTATGTGTTGTCTCTATCCCCTAGAATATTGTAGCCCAACTTGGGGTAGTTGTGGTTTGGGACCCGTTGGACCTACTCATGACATATTAAATACTATCATTTTAGTGATTTTTAGTATCTTTAATTTGACTTAAAATTGTGTCATTATTGAATGAAGATCATAAATTCAATTCAAAGGCATCCTATTGATCTTGTTAAAGGCTTGAAATTTTTTTCCTTCATTTTTGAAGATCCTGGAATGGAGTTAAAAGATACAAAGGAGGAAATTGTAGGTTTTCAAGGTGGATACACTTGATGGTGGGGAAGTACAGGTTGAACATGCTGGCCAGTGCATGGCACCAGCCAATGCTATGGTTGTAGGCCTCCTAGTGTATAGATTATCCACGTAATAGCTAGTGGTTAAGGGAATAGTAAAAATAATCTACAAAATTACACCATCTACCCAGTTGATGTTCACCGAATATACGATGAGATTTTTATAATATAAAATACCTCAAGGTAGTCCACCAACTTCCTAGTGGAAGCTGCATGTTATCCGGTGACATTGGGTCTGTTAGTCCGATATGACATTTGTTATGGTATAAAAGGATATAATTGTTTACTTCTACAGCTTCAATTTCCTTATATAATTCCAAAATCTTCTCATTCCTCTTGTAACATATAAAAGGAGGTCCTTGTCATGTTGTAAGGAAGATATAATTTACCAAAAATTCTATCTGATTGATTTTACACTAAATCACTAGCTATCATAAAATCCTCTCAATGTGCCATTAACATTAATCAATATCTCAAATCCCTCCTACCAAATTATAATAATCCATAAAAAATATTTTTGAAGATATTTTTAACTTATTTTCCAAAATAAAATATATCTCATCTCATGACCCTTCTTCAACAATTTCTCACTACTACAAAAGTGAGGGATATGTTCTTTTGGTACAAGTGAAGAACAAGAGGGTTCACACAAGAGGGTTCACACAACCCATAATTGTGATGGAAATTTTTTTGGTAATCTTCTATATAAATGGATTAATATAATTTAACTCTCGAGCCTAGGGGTGGAGAAATAGGGGCTCACATAGTGCTTTTTTCAGAACACCTTATCAAAATAATTATCCCATTTACATTACACATCACATCACTCCACATCAATTTTCATAACCTCTTAAATTTGATTCGGTCATTTTTTGTTTTGATTAATAACATAATTGACATTGATATAAACTTTATAACTAAAATTGAATTTATAATTTATCACCCAATCATTTTCATTTGATAAATTTCTATATCTTTTAAAAAAAATTAAATTAAAATTTAACTTTTCCATCTACTTTAAATTTTTATAAGGGAAATTCACCCACCACCATCTACTATAACCAAAATAACACATGTTTATATCCTTATAGTAATTTCTATTTGGATTCATTAATTAATAGAAATATAAATCAATCAGTAATCAATTCTATTTCTTAAACAGTGAGTGAAAAAAATCAGAAAATAAAATAATCCAAACATTTATTTTATTAAAAATATAAATAATAAATTAATTTATTTGATAATATTAAAATATTTTGAGCAATTTCATCAATTTTAGATATCAACTTATTTAAATCATCACTACATCTATGGATACCAATGTTTTGCAGGATTTTGAAATTGTGAAGAAATGTGAATTTTTGTTTTCATGTACTTGTGAGGGGTGAAATTGTCATTTAAACATAGAAGATGATCTTGAATGATTTTTCTAACAACTTTTTTGGTATTTGGATAGGGTTTTTACACTAGGACATTATTATGGAGGAATATCTAGCCATCTGAGTATTTGAAGAATATTTAAATTTTGATTTTGTAAATATTAATTTATTTTTATGGGTTCAAGTGTCGATAAAGATTGAATGGAGCATCGAAATGAGATTCTGATATCTTGTTTGAGTCCTAAATGGAGATTTTTTACTAGTTGATTCCTAATTCGGCTTTTGGAATTGGGTTTTAATATGGGTGATAAATGGTCATTTAATTGGGTAATTAATTAATTAATTTAGGTAAAACACCCCTTACCACCCATTTGGGTATTTCTACGCATGTTAGAAGGGGGAGGGTTCTTCTCTTACATGCATAATGGCCAGACCGAGAGGTGAAGTGGAGGATATGATGTCAGGCTTCATTAGTGGTGGATATTAATACTGGATCGATGTACAATGTCTGCTAGGAGTGGATTTGTACCCGAAGCATTAACTTTACCCCACATGGTAGGTTGGTTTTTTTCATTTTCTACCTGAATCCATGTAGTTTTGTTTTTTCATGTTTTATGTCCCTATGTTGATTGCTAAGTACCCCTGGGGTCTGACCTTTACTTAATCGGGGAAAAATGTTGGTTTCATGAAGTTTTCAAGGGTTTCTAATTTGAAAATCCTAACTACATGACGTGAGGTTTTGAGAACACATGTCATGAGTTCTTCCTGTTAGGGGAATAAGAGATGAATAAGATTCCATAGTGTGTAGTCTGGAGGACATTTCATTTACTGTGACTCATTGTGTGGTCGAGTACATGGCCAGACAACCCATGTAGGGGGGACATAGTCATATAGGATACATGGACAAACCCTATGTGGGTTTTAGGTCGTGTAGGATTACACGTCTAGATAGAGACACATGGACAGTCCATGTGAGGTACACAAGAAAAGACCCCATTTAGGATACACGCTATGTACATGTTTTACAAGCAATGTACTAGGATTTTACATGAAAAGTCTGGATGGTGTACGCACCCATGTGGGGCTATGGGAGTGCACCCCTTGTACTCAGGCACACACATCATGTACTACCCTATTAAGTTACCCTTTTGTGGGTTATGGGTGTTTTGGTGCCCCAATGTTAAAATTGGACCCCAGAGGAGTCCATTTTGAGTTTTATTCCATGATGAACATGATGCTGGACCCCTTAGGGAACTTTTAGGACTTCAAAGAGGTGGTGTGGGGGATTAAGATTTAATAGAGTTTTTTCTCTAGAAAGTGAGTTTAGCCATCATATGAGAGTGAGACACGGGATGAGACTCCGAAGAGGGTCATGAAATGGATTTGAGGGCATAGTATGAGTTTGTTGGAGACCTTATTTGGTGTTGTGTATGTGATTATCCTTGGTTATAGGGACTGAGATGTGACACATATTGATAGACATATAGGGTGTTCAAACCAACTTAGGGATTCTTGGAAAGGGGACAAGTACAAGTCTATTTATTTTTTTGAGTTTTATTTCAATTGAGGCCTCTAAGGCTATGAGTTTTGAGAGACTAGGTTTATGGATGAGTGACCCCTGATTGACAAGCATTGGCCTGAGAGTTCGGATTGACCAAAAGTCAATATTTGGATGTCCTTGCTTATGTTCTGACCTAGAGGATTCCAAGTGGACTGCCTCCACTCAAGTTCTATTTTCAACAATTTAGAGGGGGATACCTCTCTTTATTTGTAGATATAGAGATCCAAGTGAGTTCCTGATTGTTAGGAAGAACCTAAGTTGGTGTCATTGATTGTATAGTTATGGTTAAAGGTGTTCCCTTAGGATCCTAAGTGATGTGCGGGCTGATGTAGAATAGATGTGGATCATGGTTATGGTAATTTTTCCAGACCTTAATATGTTTCCATATTGGTTACGGTTGAGGCTTGGTTTATATGAAAGGGGTTTTGTGAAATTTTATGCTTCATTTGATGGATCTTGGGTTACTAAGATGTGAGGTTTGGTATAAGAGTGTAAAAATGATATCCCATAGATATTGTCTATAAGTCTGATGTGACCCTCCACATATGAGGTTGGGTAGGATGAATATGACCCACCATGACTGTATGATATGATATTGGGATTGACGTTACATATTGGTACCAATAGGTGTTTTTTAATGAGTGATAGACTAAGGTTCCAGACACATTGTATAATATTTTTGAGTATAGTGGTCTTGACATTAGAAATATGTGTTTGAGATACTGGAATGAGGCTTTGTGAATGTGTAGTATACTATACGGATTAGTTGTCAGACTGAGACTCTTGACAAAAATAGTTTACCTTATTGTTTAGGTTATAGAATTATATTCAAGACACCACTAATATTTTGTATAGTTGGTTTTGATGTTTGATTGATGCTCCTCTCCTTGGTTTTGGGAGGTCAAGATTGATATTCTAGGAACCCTATTTCACAATAGTTTTAGAATATGGACTGATGCTCCTAACTCCAAGGGTATGGACATAGTGTTCTATATCATGGTTGAGATAGTCAAACAATGGTGTTTGGAATCACAGCTGGATATATGGAATGATTATACTTGTATGTGGACCTGTGACCTCTATAAATTATGGTTGGGATAGTTGAAAATGGAATTCAAAATCCTCATTGGATACTTGGATTTATGATCATTTTATGTCAACCTATGACCATGATGGTATATTTTTAAAAGAAAGGCACGAGAAAAAAGAAGGTATGATCGATTTAGGTTATAGACCTAATGATCTATGGTGGTTGATAATTTTTTATTTATGTTATGTTTTTAATAGGAAAATTTTATTGCATAATCATGAACATATGGTTGCAGGTTATAGGTTCACCATTGGGGTGTCCTACTGAGAATTATTTCTCAACCCCTGCATTTTCACCTCATTGTGTATAAAAAACTTATGTCCGCTTCTAGGATGAACAATGATGCATAGTGGATAATGTTGAGGGCTAGGATTTTATGGTTGAGTGGGATGCTCATATGAATTCTGATGATCGGGTAAGAGTAACTCAATAGGGTAATGGAGACCAGGTATGTGATATGAACTGGATTTGGTATTAGGGTTTGATGTTTTTATTTTTCCATTTTTTATTTTTTATATGTGATCATACCAGTGTGAGATTAATGTTGTGTGTATGGCATGGTTGTTTGGGCCTATACTATATTTCATTCTTTTACAACATGTTTGAGTATTAGTTTATTAATTCATCTCTATTCTATGTGTGTATTATGTTTTGTTATCTACTTCTAGTTTTGAACTCTAATATGTAGGTATTTTCTCCTCATTGACCCACTTTAGAACAATGTTGCTAGTAAGTAGCCTCTTCCGTATCTGGAGGAACGCTTGAGGTCATGTAGTGAACCGGATCGAGGCATTGGTTATAGTGGCACCTGATTTTGGATGTTATAAAGTTGTATCAGTGGTGTTCATTTTCCCTTTTATTTAACTATTTGGGACTTGTTAGACTGGATATGATGGAATTTCGAAAATCTTGAGACGACTATTGGCTAGTCCTTCATGAAAATATATTTTGGTAAGAATTCCATGTTACCAAGCATGGGATTGGTGTTCATTATATTTTATGTTATAGTTGTATATGATTTTTTCCTTAGGAGATGAACATTTGTTTTGGATTTGAGGATTTATGATGTATTTTTTGGCTCTTGGCTCATTGGAAAGAGGCATGTGATTTAGTTTTGAATCATGGCCCATAGAGGAAAATGGCCTATCTGTATCACGGTAGAAACATATGATCCACATGGTATAGGCCCACTAGTCTGAGATTTTATGGATTTTTCTCTAAATACAGGCTCAGTGGATCTACTATGACATTCTTGATGATGAGGATATTGATGAAGTCCTTTTTCACTGTAGGGGTAGTGACCCATGTTGGTCATCATGGTATGGGTGTATAACAATTCATACCTTCAGGGTGGTTTTTTCTTGAGGAAGGTTATGCAGTCTGATCTTCCAGGGAGCGGTCTTATGGGCATGTTCTCAGGAAGGGTGGGTTCCCTAGTTGGTGTGGTGGTTTGACGTGTGACATTATTTTGATATGAGACCCTTGAGATGGTTGTTTTGACAGGTTAGTGTTGTGTGACATTGGGATGGGATCATGATGATGCCCCATGAACTGTGGCCTTTTTCAGTTGGTATAGACCTAGGTGGTTGGACATTGTGACTAGACATGTGAATTTATCGGTAGGGCCAGGTGAGAGAGAATGCTGGACTTTTTAATGTGACTCTAGTTTAGGTAATTATAAATGATTACTTTTAGAGTGGCCCATGAGGGGGTCGACTGAGTTATGAGTGCTTTTAGATTCATGAGGCACATAGGGAAGGCTTAGTAATTTTAACAGTGGTGCACAAAGAGAGCAGCCTAGTATAAGTTTTAGTCACGTTAGATTCATTTTATCAAGAAGGATAACTTGTATGCTTATGCTCCCAACTTTTGGTTGGTTTCAAGATGTGAAGGTTCCGTGGGGTTCTTACCCTAGGTAATTGTTGTTCATAACCGTTATGAGTTAGATGAAGAGAAATGGAGGTGATCGAGGTTGTGTGTATGGGGATTACAATCTGATAATTCAGTAGATGCGACACGTTGGAGCAAGAATTAGGTTTTGTGGTGGGGTTACATAGTTTCATTTAGTGGTTAAGCGTTAATGGGATCTTGGATACAAATGTGATGGTAATGCACTATATTGTTTGGATTAGTGATAGATTGTTATAAGGGAATATTACTATGAAATTTGAGTTGAGAAGGAATATGTGAGTGGGATAAGAACAAAAGTGGGTGTGATAAGGGGATTGAGGGAATGATAAACCAAGGTCCTTATGATAGAACATTGATGTACTGGAATAGTTGAATTTGTGGTGGTATTCGTCAATGAAATCTTAGAGTACTTATAGTATAAAGATTATCATGCCTAATATCTTGACATCATTTTTAGTATACTGAGAGAGAAACAACTATATTTCCTGATAAATTAATGTAATTTTTGGTTCAAAAAAAGAACTGTGGAGATGTGCTTGTGGAGTAGTTTATGTGAAGATGTATGGTGGGAAGTGCACCATCGGCCGTTTGATAAATAGATCCTCATGATAGATGGTATGTCATAAAATACCATGGATGTTGATCTCATATGTTAGGATTGAGCGATAGTTGATGTTTTTTTCTCTCTGATGGGAGATAGAGATGACCATGTCTAGTTCTGAGGTATGGCTATGATTAGGGCATGGGCCATGGAAAAACTGATTAGCTGTGACGAATTAGTAAGGATAATCATATGGTTGAAATTATCAAATCAGAAATAGTGATATGAACTTTCTATGGTTAGGGTCAATCTTGTTGTGTAAATCAGATTGTGAGAGTTGGTAGACTAAAATATATGTGATAGTATATGAAACTCTGATGGTGGGAATCATCAAGGATCAAAATATGTAGTTTTTGGTTCAGTTTTTTTGTAGGGAGCACCATGAGTTTGATGACGATTTTTAAATGATGTTGTGACATGTCATGATGGATTATTGTAGTTAGGAATCATCATGGTTGTTTTTTATGGTTGAACATTGTGTCTTAATCTTTTATGGCTTGTATGTCTTGCCTTATGAAGTTATGCATATAACCTTAGTTAGCATCTTCGACTAGAACACAATTTTTTGAGTGTGAGTTGATGACCAAGGTGGTTCATGATGTATGGTTTAATGTCCAATGAGTCTTCTTGAGTATTAGAATGTCTGTGGTGGGGATGTTGTAAATGCCCATGTTTTTTAGTGTTTTGAAATTGTGAAGAAATTTGAATTTATTTGGGTTCTTTTGAGGGGTAAAATAGTCATTTACCCACAACATATGATCTCGGATAATTTTTTACACCACTTTATTGGTCATGAAATTTTGTGTTTCCCCTTGGATAGAAGTTTACTTGAATTTCGAGACATTCGAGTTTTGGAAGAAATATTAATATTTAGTTAATTAAGTATCAAATTATTTGGGCAGGTTATGGTGTCGATATCTTTTGAATGGAGTTTTGAATTGAGATTATGACTTGTTGGTTTAGTTTTTAATGGAGAGTTTTGTATATGTGAGGTATAAACACACTTTGTGTTTCAGGATTTGGTACGAGTGTTAAATGGGTATTGAATTGATTAATTAATTAAATTTGGTAAAACTCCCCTCCCTCTATTTGGGGAACTCCATGCACGTAATAAGGGGGAGGTTTTATCCCTTTCCTATGTGATGGTTAGATATAGATAATGGAACGAGGTTCCTCTAGACTTTTTCCAATATCAGAGATCAAGACTGAATCGAAGTAAAGTGGCTTCCAAGGAAGGAGTTGGACCTAATGCTTTGGCATTTACGCCACGAGTTAAGCTGTTTTTTTGAGTTTTATGCCAAAATACCAGTAGTTTAGTTATTTTTATTTTTTTAGAGAAATATTTTTACTCTTAATGATCCCATGGGATTCAATATTTAATTAATCAGGGAAAGATAAGGTTTTTGGGAGGTTCAAATGGGTTTCTAGTTCAAAAAACCCAACTACGTGGCCTGTGGTTTTAAGAACACACATCATATGTTCTTCCTATTCGGGGAAGAATATAAGATTTTGACTACATGGTGTGTATTTCGGAGGACACTCCATGTAGTTTCACTTGGCGTGTGGCCGGGTACTTAGCCAAATAACCCATTAGGGGGGACATGGATTTATAGGGTACACGATCATATCCCGTATGGGTAATATGCCATGTCGAACTATACATCCGGAAAGAGGCACATGAATTAACCATGTGAGGTTCACGGTCAGGTACCTCATTTAGGGTACACGTTTTGTACCCTTTTTAATTGTTGTGTGCTTGGATTTTACATGCCAAGTCTGGTTGGAGTACACACCCACGTGGGTCTGTTGGATTACACGACATGTAATCAAGCATACATGTCATGTACTACCCCATTTTGTTACAATTTTGATGGTTTTGGATGTTTTGACATCTCAATGTAAGAATTGGACATCAGAGGACTCCATTTAAGGTGATTTTCTATGTTGGACGTGATGGTGGGCCCTTGGGGCTTTTAGGGGAATTTTAAGAGGCGGTTTGGGTTGACTTAGTTATGACAGAGTTGTTTTCCTCAAGAAAGTGGGTTCAACTATCTGCTGAGAGAGATTCATGGAATGATACTGGGGAGAGGGTCATGATAATGATTGGAGGACATAGTATGAGTTTGTTGGAGACCTTTTTTGGTGTTGGTTATGAGATTGTACTTGAGAAGAAGGATCAAGTTGTGACATGAGGTGATGGACAAGTTTAGTGTTTGGACCAACCAATGGTTTTCTGGAAAAAAGATGGGCATGAGGAAATTTTCTCCCATGAGGTTTACTATTTTTTAGTGCTTTGATGCTATGAGTTTCTAGATATTGGGTTTCGGGATGTGTGACCCCCCCCCCCCCCCCCCGAGTAATGAGCGTTGGCCCAAGTGTTTGGTTGTGACCATAGATTGGGAGAGGGATATCTCTAGTTATGCTATAAAATAAAGGATTCCAAGATGAATGACTCTATTATAGTTTTAGTTCTATGAATCTAGAGAGGGATTCCCCTATTTAGGTGTATATATAGAGATCCAAGTGAGTGCATGGTCCTTAAGGCGGCCCTAATCAAGTTTCAGTATTTGGATAGTGATGGTTGTGGGTGTTCCATTAGGAACCAAAGTGACATGTGAGTTGATGTGGAAGAGTTTTTGATGATGGGTATTGGAATTCGGCCATCTATTAATATGTATCTCTTTTGGTTGAGGTTGATGCTTGGTTTACATCGAAAAGTTGTTGTGATATGCTTGGTTGTATCCTGGGTTACTGAGATGGTAGGTTTGGGATGAGAGTGTGGACATGAGGTCCCACATATGTGGTTCTAGATGTTTGAAATGATGCTCTAAATTTGAGGTTGGTTAGGTTGGATATGACACTCCTTGCACATATGATACGAGGTTGTTCTTGAAGTTCCATATCAGTATCAATGATTTTTATTCAAGGATTGTTGGAATGAAGTTTTGGGTATGTTTTTTGATATTTTTGAGTATGGTGTAATTGAAATTCCACATATCTGTTTGAGATTTTGGACTAAGACTTCGGGCATGTGCAATATACTAAATGGATTAGGTATCATAATGAGGCTGTAGAAATAGAAAGTATACATTTTTGTTTAGGTGTTCAAATGATGTTGAGGGAACCACTGATATTATGTATAGTTGGTTGGGATGTTGGACTGATGCTTCTCTCCCTGGTTTTGGGTAATCCAAACTTATGCTGCTCTCCCTAGTTTTTGGATATCCATACTGATGCTCCAGGCTCCCTGATGCACCATATTTTTAGAGTATTAACTAATTATCTTAACTAAAAATGTATATACATGGCGTTCTATATCATTGTCAGGATGGTCAGACATGGTGTTCCAAATCCCAGATGTATTCTTCGACTGATGCTCCTTATATGTCGACTTGTGACCTCTATGGATTATAGTCAGAAATGGAGTTCTGGATCCTAATTGGACAAATGAACTGATGCTCCTTGTTTTTCGACCACCCCCAAGGTATTTTCATTAAAATGCTGACGTGGTTAGAATAAGTTATGATAGATTGAGGTCATTAACCTAAGGACCAATGGTAATTTCATGTATATCTATTTCAATTATGTTTTGTCTTGGCTAAGCATATTGTATGATGATTAAATTATTTAAATAGATTATAGGTTCATCGTTTAGGATGGCATAATGAGATTTATTTCTCACCCCCTATACATGCAACATGGTGTGTATGCAAATATTATGTCTTCTTTCTAGTTGAGAATGAATGAAAGATGGATAGGGATAAGGCCTAGGATTTCATGATTGAGTGGGATGCTTATATTAAGTCTCATTATCAAGTTAGAGGATATCAACATGTTACTTGAGACCGGGTATGTGATATGGCCTAAATTTGGAATTAGGGCCAGATTTTTTTATTGTTAAATTTTTTAGGTTGTATATGTGATCGGCCTAGTGTAAAATCGATGTTGTATGTAAGGAGTGATTATTCAAGACTTCACTATATTTCATTTTATTATTGAATGTTTTAGTTTATGTTTATTTATTATTATGTATTCTCCAATGTGTATAATGATTGGTTATTTACATCTTGGTTGTGTATTATGATATGGTGGGTATAGTCTCCTCATTTTTCCATCTTAGACCTCAATTGCTAGTTGGCAGCCTCTTGCATACATGGAGGTGTGCTTGAGGTCTCATGGAGAACCAACTCGGGGCACCGGTTTTAGTTAAACCTGTGTTGGGATATTAAAGTGTCCAACCACCTCCAATGGGATTGTATCCTTTAATGATTGAGATTATATAATAGGGTTATGTAATTGAAAAGTACATGACCATTCTAACAATTACACTTTCAATACGAAGATCTATAACTTTTCATAGAGAATATTACTTTTCAGATAATGTCCTTGAAAAAAATTTACATTATTCATATAGTTTCTTCTAAAAATCCAACATATTTATATGTGATTGATTATATTAGTATTTCATAAAAATAATAATCATAACCATGTTATTACATTTAAGATTCGAACTCTAAAAAATCGTTAATAGATATTGAAAAATATGTTAACATTACTAAATTATAATCTTCTTATTGAAGTGAGAAAAATGTTTTTACTTCGTGCTTATCTATTTTATAAATATCAATTTGGAATGCATTGGATAAGGGGATAGAGAAAAACCAAATAATATACATAGGGATAATATAATAATGCATTTATAAATAACAAATAAAAAATTACCTAATTTCTCATCAGCATTAGAAGTCATGTAGTTGAGTTCTTTCAAAATAATCTGTACACCATGTGGGTTCTGTATTGGGGTATAGAATTTCCTCCAACATTTTTTACACCACCCTCATTGAAGGCCTCAACTATGGAAGGCTCAATGTACAGTTCATCTAAATCTTGAAGACCATCAAAGCCACCTCTATTGAAACATTTAATTGTATAATTTGGTCCAAAATACACTCCATCCTCTCTTATCACTCCAGTCAAGTTGTTGAGATATTTCAATAGAAAGGGACAATGAAGAGATTATGTTCCACAATTCGATCAGAAGCAACCCTGCAAACTACATGTTTTACAGTTGGATCTCTTTCAAGGAAAAGTCTGTGCTACAGCTGATTCCTATGAAATTTCACTTGAAATTCCCCTCATTCCAAGAATCGAAAGCCTCCTGGTTAAATTCATGAAGTGGTGTTCTCAAATTCATCGATATTTGAAGCTCTGTACCTATTCTAAATTATGTAAAGAATGATTATTTAAGATCAATTAAGAAGTAGAATATGAAGTTATACGATCTGTGTCAGGGAGAAGCTTTCATCATAGTTTTTTCTTCCATCGGTAGTGGAATCGAAAGCAATAATCTTCCAGCTACTTCTCTCTTGGGTGGGAAGACAGACATATTGAACAGAAAGTAGGGGTAGGAACAATAAAACATATTCAAAACATGTTAACTATACTTTTAAAAATTTATCAAATCATTATATTTATTGACGTTTGTTTATAATTTTATTTTCCCTAATTTAGGATCACTCTTGTTGAATCAATTTACTATATTATAAATCTATACATTTATACATTCATAAGGCCTTAATGAATATTTTCATAGAGCTTCATGGTTATCATCATAACAAGGATCTAATATGACTTTATGAAAGTGACGTGTTGGCTAGGGCAACCAAGCATGCAGAAAGAGGATACAAGGTGTGTAACTATCATGTTCACACCATATAGTCTAGCTAAGTTAATATGTGGAATCCCCAGGTGTAGGACTTGGATATACGAAAAATGAGGTACATGGCATGTATCTGGATGTACATGCCACGTATTCTCCAATTAATGGAAAAAATTAAAATTACCTTAAATTTGAAAAATTACAGCATTAAAACCTTATTTTAGTGATTAACACATCGTTGTGTGTTTGAAAATTTAACAATCGTTTGATAAAATTTTAAATGATTAATTAACATACTATAAAAAATATGTCATTAATTGTGCGACTATTTATTTTATATGAATTCCAAATTGATTGGTATCTCTAATTATGTTTATATAATTGTTAAGATGAAAGGGAATTAATTAATTAATTAATTAACTAATACAATCATTCTTATCTTAATAATAAATAACGAATAATGAAATGAATGATAGCAAGTTACTTTTTGTGTATTCACTACATGTACGACCAATCATGATCTTGACCAAGACCTATGTATGTGTTGTAATTTATTTATTTACTTTTATTCGATGATTTTGAAATTATTTAATATTAAATTAAAAGATGGCTTGTGAGTCATACCAGTCTCCATTATTATGTAGGACCATAATGTCTAAGGAAGTTTATGTAAGTATCTTTAACCAATATTTTTCTTTCCCTCACCTACATGTGAGTAATAAATATTTTTAATTAATGGATCTTCCAAAGGCATGTGAAGATGGTTCAAGACAGTACCATAATGGTACTAACTGGTGATACCTATGTGGAAATGTGGCATTCTATAACTCATTCCAAGTCCAACATAAGGAGTTATTTTTTCTAGGACATAAGTTGATTTAATGACCACTCATTAAATCAAAAATTAGATAAGCTAATGCTCAGGTTATTAAAATAGTTATTTCTTTTTTTGTCTAATCCATTAAAATAATATTTTTTAATGTAAGACTATGATCACATAAACTAATTAATATGAACAAACAAAATTTAATTAAAATCGATTGTGCTTAAATGTTTTATCCAAAAATGGTTAAAAAATTATGTAAAAATACACTTCAATATTAACAAGAAATTTAAAAAATAAAACATGAAAACAAGTTCTGTATAATAAAATAAAATCCCTAAATCTAATATTAAGTCAGACTAAGCCATCTATTACATCATTAGGAATAAAATTCAATAGATCTATGTGTTTGACCAACCCTTTTTGGGACACTTACTTTCATAATTGGTGTTCTTGTTATTGTTTTGGGTTGACATAACTATTTTACATCAAATGTAGTATCCCTTTTTAGACATGGTGTAATTTGTAGGAAACTGTTGAGAAAATGAAAGTCAGGATTTCTAGATTAGGGATTCCACTCAACAGATCATAGAGCTATATGCCCATAGTTGACAAAGGCATGCCATACTAAATTCCTTCAAAATATCTTGACCAACCCTTGTCGGTGTTATGTGATAGGTAATATAGATATTTTCCACTAGAATTTCGTAGAAACTATACATACTAAGTGCAATAGAGAGGGATATTAGGACATGATAAAATAGTTGTATATTTAATAAAATGATTTAATTTGTTATTTAACAAAAAAAATTATAACAAAGAAAACTATTCATAATATTATATTTTTATTGTAGAATAAAATGAAAAGAAAGTAATCGAAACTACCACTATGGTTAATATTGGAGAAAGATAATCTCCTCAAAAATAGTAACTTATAGGACTGGTTTGAACACCTTCGAGTTGTTCAATTCCAGGAATGGTAATATTACGTTCTAAAATCCTCAATGACTAATCCACCTGCTCAAGAGGCGAGTGATGAAGAGTTCCTAGTATACGAAAAACATAAGAACAATGTTGTCTACGTTCAATATTTGATGCTTTCACCTACGTCTAGTAAACTCATGAAGTCTCAAGAAAACATGGTTTCATATTGAATTATTGAGAACCTCTATCGAGAAGTAATAGACATGAATATTTTGATATCTCTAAGGGTCTCTTTTTAGATAAATTTTAGACAGGGTTCCCCAATTAGGCAACATGTATCAAGATCATTGGCTACATTGTGTGCCTCAAGGTTCTAGGGTTTGAAATCCCCAAAGAACTAGGAACTGGTCCCATTCTAGAATCAATCGCTCAAAGATTCTCTAGTTTTTTTGTGAATTTTTATATAAACAACATTGAGAAGTCTCTTCCAAATCTTCTTATCGTCCTTATCTAAGTAGATAAAGATATGAAGCATGAAAATCATTTTGTCCTTATGGTGAACAAACAGAAAGGGAAATATAAGAGATTTTAGACCAAGGCTTCTTCATAGACTTCCATGATGAATAAGATCAAAGCAAAAGCAAGGAAACATTTTGTTATCTACTACACATGTGGTAAGAAGGGCCACTGCAAGAAAAACTGAACCCCGCTAAAGAAGCAAGGGAAAGTTTCAAGTGAATTCTTTTCAATTGCAATTTATCTATTTCTATAAATTGGGTATTTTATAATGTTATTTGTTCTCACATATGTATTCAAATACAAGAACCATGTAGACTTAGAAAAATTGACTGATAGGAGATAGGTCTATGAGTATTCAACAATGCTCAACTTGCCGATGTAGCTATTAAGGACTACTACGTCACATTACCAACTGGAATGATCTTGGTTTTAAAGGGTTGTTATTATGTGCCTTCAGTTACCAATAACATTATTTCTATATCCATACTAGATACAGATGGATACAATTTAAAATTTTAAAATAAATGTTTCTTCTATTAAAAAGATAACATTTTTTATGATAAGGCATGTTTAATAATGGTATTTATGTGTTGGATCACATTAACCATGAAATTGAAATCGATAAAGAAGTTAGTTCACATTACACATACCATGCCCAACTTTGGAATCCTCGGCTATGTCATGTAAATGAAAAAAAATTAACAAAATAACATCAAGATGGATATTTTAATTCTTTCAAACTAAAACCACCTGGTGCATGTCACAAGGGTTTACAAAGAATAATTACCAAATACCCATTTGGTGGGAAAGGTGAAAGAGATAAATAGATTTTTCAATTAGTTCATACCGATGTGTGTAGAAAATTTCATATTGAAGAAAGGGTTGGGTACTCATACTTTACAATTTTTAATGATGATTTTAGTAGGTATGGATATATTTACTTAATGAGGTATAAGTAATATTATTTTGATAAATTCAAGGAATATAAGAATGAACATGAGAACTAGTATGGTAGGAAGAATAAGAAACTTGGTTTATACAGTGGTGGCTAATGTGTTAATAAATAATTCGTTGATTACTTATAAGAGTTTTGGATCTTATTGAAAATCACTCCTCCTTACATGCCTTAGTGGAATAGTCTAAGTGAAAGGAGGAACCACACCTTGTTGCACATAGTGAGATCAATGATGTGTCAAGCGAGACTTCCATTATCCTTTTGGGGATATTCATTACAAATAAAGGCAAACAAACTAAATCAAGTACCAAATAAATCGATAAATGGTATTCCATATAAATTTTGTAGTGGAAGAAAAATAAATTAATCAAATTTACATGTGTGGAAAAGAGAAGTGTTTTTCAATTCCTCTTAAGGTAACTAACATTCTCCATGAGGCACAAAGTTTACCTTTATAGGATACCCCACAAAAATAATGGGATATCACCTATATGACCCATTAGAAAAAAAGGTTATTGTTGCAAGACATACCATATTCCATGATAGGGATAAAATATTCAAAATAGATAATGGTAGTGATATAATCATCGATGAAGTCGAGGCTCAAGGAATACATGAGTTGGAATTGTATCAAATTCCACAAATACCCATGGAATAAGAAACTATTATCAAGACACAAATATAGGGTAGGAGTACAAGAGAGGTTAGAGAACCAAAATGGAATGTTTTTCTAGTTACTAATGATAGTGACTCATTATTAGTTTATAATAATGATCCTATAATCTACAAGGAAGAATTAACTGTCACATGTGTTACCAAGTGGCAAGAAGTCATGAATTCTGAAATGGAATACACGTACCAAAAATAACTCTAGATTTTGGTAGATATTTTATTGGATGTAAATACTGTTGGATTCAAATGTCTATTCTTGAAGAAACTAGACATATAATTACATTTCAATACCCATTTGTCATGACTGGTTGCAAAAGGGTTTAAACATCATTAAGGAATTAACTACGAAAAAATATTTTCACTAGTTTTAATGCTGACACCCATCATAATTCTACATTCCATTGCATCTTACCATGACTATGTGATTTGTAAAATAGTGTCAAAATATCCTTCCCTAATGGGGACCTTTAAGAAGATGTCTACACGATTCAACATGAGGGGTTTGTGACACCAAAGGATTCCAATGAGATATGCAAGATGAAAAAAATCCATTTATCAATTAATAAAATAATTTATGCCATGAAACATTAATTTTTATACATTCATATTGAAATTTGGTTTTATAAAGAACTAATGTGAGCTTTTTTTAGAAAAATGGTTTAGTGGGAGTGAATCTGTTTTCTTAATAGTAAATGTTGATGACATATTACTTATACGAAATGAAATACCAGTATTATAGTCTCTTATGTCATGGTTGAATACATGATTTTCCGTGAAATAATTTGTTTAGGTAGCATATATTATTGGGATCAAGATCCATCATGATATATCCAATAGGTTGCTCATACTATGTCAAATTATAGACAGTGCCAAGATACTGAATACATTTAGTATATAACAATCCAAGATGGTATTATTTCTAGGGTCCCATGACAATAATATTTCCATGAAAATGTGTCCTCAGAACCATAATGAAAGAAATAGAATGTAAAGGATTAAAATCATATCAATAATTTGGTTAGTCATGTATTCTATGGTATGTACTAGTCTAGATGTCACTTATGCATTAAGATTAGTAGGAATATATCATGTTGATCCATGTGACTTGTATTGGATGGCTGTGAAGACTATCCTTAAGTATATTAGGTGTAATAAGGATATGTTTCTATTTTATGGAGGAGATAAGGAACTAGTAATCATAGGATATGGAGATGATAGTTTCCAAACTGATAAAAATTATATAAAGTCACAAACGAGATTCATCTTCACTTCAAATGGATGGGATTTGAGCTGAAAGATCTCAATGAAGATTGTGGTCACAAATTATACAGTTGAGTCCGAGAATATTTTTGATTTTGAGGAAGACAAAGAAGCAATTCTCATGCACATTTTTATCAAATAACATGTTGTGGTACCTAGAAGTAAAGATCCCATCACACTCTATTGTTCTAATACTTCAATAGTGGCTCTCACTAAAGAGCGAAGGTCAAATCAGCGGATGAATAACATACCTTGGAAGTATCATCTCTTGAGGGATTTTTCGTAGATGGTTGAAATTGTAGTGAGTAGTATTTCAACAAAAGAAAATGGGTATAACCCCATGAATAAGGTCTTGACTCAGCAAAAACAAGATTATCATATGAGGTCTAGCAGACTGAAAGATGCAGGGAGTTGGCTCTAGTCCAAGTGGGAGTTTGTTAGATTCAGTGTCCTAGAACCAGATGTCTGTACTTTAATTACAGGAATATTTTATGTATTAAATATTAAATTAAACATATAATTATATGTTTTTCATTGTTACGCATGACATTAATGTAATATTGTCCTGGATTATTTGTCACATTGATAAGGTCATAGTAGTTCCCCACTATGATGAGAACCTAGAAGTGCTATGAAAATATTCTTAATGTAGTTCTATAGTTGGATATGATACTATGATGGGATACATATTATATAGAACACTATGTGAGGGTACCCATAAGAAGATTAGACTTCTTCTCATGAACTTTGCACATGGTAATCTCCATGATGGGAGAAAATGATAACATACCCACTACTAAGAATTCACCATGTTTTGGTGTCCCAAATATTCCTATCTTCAAGCTTGGGTAATGATCCTTAGATTTAAAGATTATCATTAATGCATGTCACGACTCACACACTTAGATTTTTTTATGAAAACTATCATGCCATATGTTGATGGGATGTAGGGTACATTGGGTACATCACGAATGACATGTAATTAAGGGAGAAGTCGTTCTAGGGTTTTCCACTTCCATATATATGGAAGATGATATCTCTACCCTTTGGTTTAAATTGAATTGTCGCCCTATATTCCCTGGCCATGGTATAACAGTGAGTTTGTTTCAAATATTTAAAGAATGTGTTTCAAGCATATAAGTTTATGACACCGTTTTGCATTCTTATTGATAAGATATTATGTTAAAGAGTTTATATTACACAGTGAGCATTCATATGTCATTTTTGTCATTGAAACATTATGTTTTTTTATCTTGGGTTCCTTGACGTGTTGCTAGATAGTAATATCTGGCCTTAGGATATCCCTCCAAATGCTAACAATAAAGAATCATAGAGGGTTACACACTGAGTGTTTCAATTGGTCTCGATTAAATTTTATTTTCTTTTAACTCATAGAATAAATATTAATCTCAAGATTGAGGAATAATTTTATTCTAGTTATATTGATCGCGTAAATTAAATATATATTTTCATTAGATTGTGAACAAAATATATTTACTTATTTTATTGAATATTTAGTAAATATTTATTTACAAGTTTGTGAATAATATATTTATTAAAGAAAATAAATTATTTATTTGTGTGTTCAATAAATGCAATAGGTGTCTGAATGGACCAAGACCATGTCCATTGATAAAATAATTATTTACGAGTTGGTAAATATTATTTATCCATTTTTTCAAGTTGGCGCACCCCTAAATAATAATAATATTATTATTATTATTTGGCATGAGAATTCATTAATTGTTATAATTATATTTAATGGATCTTATGCAATTAAATTTTGTAACTATAATATCCACTCTATAAATAGATGGCCATGTCTATTGTGTAATTATTTCGAAACCAATTCCATGTTTGGGAATATAGAATTGTTGCACAGAAAGAATTTTATATTGACTCATCCACCTTTCACTGACTCAAGAATGAGAAACACAAGATAAAATTTATTCAATTCCGATGAATTAAGGATAAAGAATGAAAAATAAAAGACATTAAATTCTCCATGATAGAATCTAAAGAACGATTGTCATTTATTGAAGACCATTGAAGCACATATGGATAACTGCTAAAGGGATTATACTCTTGGACCCACGCAAATGAAATGAAGGAAATCATTAAGGGAATTTAAGAATGATCAACAAGAATTTTCCTAAGCCTAGGTATTTATATATTTAGATATTAAATAAAATAATTATAAATCTAATGTTCAGGATCCTTGCTCTTGTTTTCAGGAAATACTTATTGAAAGAAATTTAAATATATCACAACCCAATGCAATGCTTCCACTGTATCTAGAAGCAATAGAGAAAATATTTTTTTGTTACTTGGTGATGGTTGTAAAAACCACTGATTTGAGGAGACTTGATAGTGCATTCTATAGTGTAAAGGAACTTTATTTCATTTCTAGTATCATATGAATTTAGATTCAAACTCATGATTTTTTTGTTTTTAAAGGTTTCTTAATCACTTCCACTATTTTGGTTAATGGTTAGTCTATGATAAGAAACCTTACAGTTGTATCAGAGCCTTTTCATGCATTTAAATTCGCAAAATCATTTGAGAAATGGATTTTATCGAAATCATAATTCCATTTAAATTTCATGTCATAAAATATAATTCAGAAATATTCTTATAGATTGAATCAAGAATTATAATATGGGGATATCCAAGCCATCCATTTAGTAATAAATCCTCTATTTGGTACATGTTATATCAAATGAAATCTCTGAGTTGTATTCGATGATAGTGCTTCTATGGGTTTCAAATACATAAAATTGTATAAAAATTATGATATCCTTATGTATCGTAAAATATGACCGATCATCATATTGAAGGATTGATCTATCAGTCATATAGTATGGACAATAGTGCATAAAGAGTTTATGCACTGTGGGTAATCAATTGATGCACCCGATTTTGCATATTATTTTGGTCTATTTTATTGAGTAAAGATTCAATCAATACAGGATATATGGATTTATATGAGTTAAATACTTAATTTCAGTGTTTTTGGATACATTTTGGGGTTTTTAGGGTTTAATACATGATTTGGATATGTTTTGTAGAAAAAATTACAATTACATGACATTTAATTAATAATCACAGATTGTGTACTTTTGAAGACACACGACTCGGCTAGCCGAAGCACACACCCAAGTTATCGATCAAGAAAAACACATCATGTGGATTGTCATACATGTCATGTATGTCTATTCTATAAGTGGTTGACGGATAAAATTGTACTACAATCTATGTATGTTGGAACTACACACCATGTAATCTCACCAACCAAAAACCAACCTAGGTAATTCAATTGATGACACGGGCATCTCACATGCTGATGAAGATGAAAAGGCATGGTTTTCTAGAGTACATTATGTGTATCATGGTACAAGTCATGTAATTATATATCCTTATAAAATGTGGTCTTATCCTTTTATTTGAAAACTGTTCAAAAAGGGTGGAGGTTCTTCCATTGTTCCGACTTGACCCCTTAATAGTGTACGTGATTTCCATATATTTTTCTCTTGTTTTGTATCCCCTTTCTCCTCTTATTCCATAAAATACAATTGTATCAATGGACAGGGTTGAGTTTTTATGAAATTATTTCACAATTCCCATGGTCATAAAAGATAAAGGTCTTGTGTTGGGGTTATAATTATATTACAATTGAATTTTAATAAAAATAATTCTAACGTGTTTCTTTTAATTTGTAATTTTCTACTTAATAATCTCATTGAAGAATTAAAATTAGAAATGCACAGTTGTGTCATATCCATCCAAGCAAAATCAAATTGGGGGAAACCAATGGAATTACAATGAACATACCTATGTCCAATGGGTGAGACCTTTAAAACTATTTGGGGGGGGTGGATAAAAACATGTTAAGAATTAATCATCAAATGAGTGGATAAATTTTAAAAAGACACAACTATTTGTTATGGGAGCAAGAAATAATTACAAAATTTAATCCAATGGTAAATTAACTTCATAAATAACTTGAATGAGTAAAGGTAATTTTTTATATTAAACCCAAATTGAAATTGATATCCCAACACCTTTTTTGGGTATTATCTTTCATTTGTGTTTTTTTATTTTTCAATTTTTTGGATCTTTATTTTCTTAATTTTACTATAACAATTTGTTTCTTGAATATTAAAACAAAATTCATCAACATGACTCTACATTTTTACTTATTCATTGGATCAACCCCGATACTTCTATTTTATAGTAGAATGAGGGAAATTAATTTGCGCACCTTGCGATGTGTGTACCAGTAATCATATTCTATGATTCATCATTATATCTTTAAATACAATTCATTGAAGATTTTTTTCAACTATGAATTGATTTATATAATTTATAAATTCTGTTCATATTATAATAGAGGTATATTGATATATTTTTTAATTTATAAAATACTTACTATTTAATTTATTATAAAGAGTTTTAATTAATTAATTAAATATTTTTGAATCATTTATAAATAAATATTCCATAATTTTAAATGTTAATATTAAAAATAGAATTTAAAATCACATGACAAGAATTAAAATTTAGATCTAAATTGATTATATGGAAATTGTGGGTGTAATGTTTATAGGGTTTATAAATTATAAAAAATGAAAAATATAAAGTCTATATATTTGAAAAATAAGAATTTTTTATTATGTTTAATTTGAATCGTTCAAATTAAATGAACTATATATGGAAATTATTTAAACATTATGAAAACATATTTTGATAGTTGATGGGATCAAAGGTTTAAATAATATTAATATGTGTTATTTAGATTATATAACATGTTCATGTAAACGAAATAGAAATATAAAATGATTATATTTCATAAAAATATACTATATATTTAAAAAAATGTAATATAATGATTAATATGAAGGAGTTCATATTGGGAGTAAATATAAAGTGTTTATATTTTTTAATTAGGGGTATCTATATTGAATTATAAAGAAATTATAATTTTTAATTTATTAATTTTTCATAAATAAATATATAATGTTTTAAAATGAATATTTTTTATTTATTTAATTGCTTTTTAATATTCATGTTTATAAATTGTCTATGAAATATGAATATTATATGTTCTTTAATTTATGAGATAAATTTATTCTTTTATAATTATCAAGTCATGTTATGTATGACACCATAATATTAATTTTTCATGTACATTGAACATAGTGTGTAATTAATATCATAAACAAGAATTTGTTTATTGATTATAGTTATTATATATATATTAGGTATTAGAGTTATGATGAATTGAATTCTCCCTTGAGTAAAGTATCCTTGTCTAGAGAGACTTTAGGTCAGAATTCCCACTTACCTTGAGGTTTATTACTTATTTTAGAAAGGTGGGGGTTGGCTATTTGTAGCCACAAGATTACTCATGTAATGATTTACAATATCATATAACTAAAAACCTTTAGATGAAAATTTCATGTACACTACTAAAAAACAGGGAAAGGGAAGTGATGCCCTTTATCATCGATAAACAGAAAGTGCTGATAAAGGGGTGTGCCTTTATCAGCGCTATTTAAAGCGCTGATAAAGGTGTACCCTTTATCAGTTATTTTTTTATCACTGATAATAGGTAACATTTATCAGCGCTTTTTTTAGCGCTGATAAAGGTATCTCTTTATCAGCGCTAAAGAAGCCCTGATAAATGAGTGTTTTATCAGCGCTTTTATTTTAGCACTGATAAAACATACCTTTATCAGTGCTTTTAACGAGGGCTGATAAAGGTTCCATCAATTTTTTTTAATAAACCTAAAAGGCCATCCTTGCTCGCACGCGGTAAAGCTTTCGCGGAAGCTGAACCAGGCCCCCCATCCGCCGCGGACTCGTCCTCCTCCTCCTTGTCCTTCCTCCTCCTTGTCCTCCTCCTCCGCCGCCGCCGCCACCTCTGCCCCCACCCCCGCTGCCACGACCGCCACTACCTCTGTCACCGCCGCCGCTGCCTCTGCCCTCACTTTTGTGACCGGCGCTGCCTCTTCTATCATCACTGCCTCCGCCACCGCCGTCGCCTCCTCCTCTAGCACTACCTCCGCCGCCGCTGCTACCATTATTGATATTCATTTTCAGGTAATTTTTTTTCTACCTCTTGAATTGAACGTGTGATTTGGTTTTTTATTATGTAATCGGTTATGAAACACTTGGTGAAACCCACAAGGATTTGTTAGTTCCAACTCATGTATATAGGAACCAAGGTATCAGAGCTATTTTGTGACTAATTTGTAATAGAGGTGTAGGTTCATCATTTTACATTAAATTCAGTACACAATTTTGGATATCTTGTGGGGGTATATGAGGTAATGTTTAGTAACTACTTATCTAGGTTTCATCATAATGATCCTTAATTTACTATGGTGGTTTGGGAAAGGAATTAAACTGTATAAATAATATTATATAAATTTATAAATTTCCATTATTTTTTACTTTGATAGATTAATAATCCAAATCTTGTTTTGTTATGTAATGTGATTTATTTTACCATTTCTCTAGTCTGATTTGTTAATCTGAGTAATAGTTTGATGTCACCAATGATTTTTCTAATGTTGTTTTGCATCATTCCTCTAAAAAGACACATGAATATGCTCTGTGAATAATATTTTGATGTCACACAATGGGATAATAATCATATGGACCATCTTTTTATTGAGATTATTGTATGTGTTGTCTAAACATAGGTATAAGAAACTTCACGCCTTCACAATGAGTCACCAATTTTGGAACATTGAAGGTATAAATCTTGGAATATTTCTTATAAGTTACTCTTATAGAAGACACTATTTACAAGATTATAATGATCCTCAAATTAATGTGTATTTTTATAGAATGTTAAATCTTTTTTATGAGTACTTGTAAATTCATGATTTTCTTAAGGTGAAATTTTCCCCCTTCATGTTAGAAGGTCCTAACAACAGATGGTGGGATTCAGTTGTTATGAAAAAGTATCATGTGGGATTTGAGTGGTAAGATCATAGATTTATTTTCAGAATAAAAAAAACCCTTCAACAATTTTTAGTGCTGGAAAAGGCTATGGATATTTTGGAAGTCGAACAGGCTAATAGGACCATTATGATGTATGTCAAAAAAATTTCTAAGCTTTTTTATTATTCACCTATGATTGGGTGTAATGAGAAGATGAATATTTTTTGGTTTAATATGTGTATTCAATATGATTTTCTTCTTAGGTTTTATTAGTGAGTCTATCTTTTTATGATGATGTGATGAAAAGGATGTTGATGGTTGAGCTTTACCAGACTAGTATGTCATGGTTGATGGGAGTTTATTTTTATCCCATTGGTTGTTTTGTGAGTTCCTTTAATGTTAATGTAATGGTTTATGCTTGATTACCTTTCATGATGTTATTTCTTACAAGAGTGTGTGTAGTCCTTGAAACTCATTCTTTATATATGATCTAATGGTTAGTTTATATCCCCTTGTGAATAAATTCTTTATATTCTATATTATTTCTTTATATAGTGTATATTTTTTATGCTATTGAGTTACCTGTAGAACATGCTTGGGTCAAGAATCCATCAGATATAGGATGAGGTGGGAGAATTTCTTGCAAGGGTGATGTGTTATCTAATAATGTCGACAATTTGGTTGGGACATTCCATCATCTAATGATAACAACCACCATCGGGGTGGGATTGTGGTGTTCTTAATAATGACCATCATTAGGATAGGGCATGTCGTGAATGATGTGATACCAGAGGATTGATCAGGACATACTAATTTGGGATATACTATCTAGAATAAACATGGGTATTATACATAGTAAGGAGGACCTATTGGTCCGGGCTTATCCACTGTATGTTCATCTTTTATATTTTAAAAGTCTGTTGAACTTGTTCTATCGAAGGTGGGTTCTATAATTTCTTGTTATCTTAAGGTGTGTTTAACCATGGTGTGGGTTGATTTCAGTTTTAGTGGGTTCTTGGGGTTTGTGGGATGTGGTAAATGGTCTACTCAGTTTTAGATTATTTTATTCTCATGGGTTTCCCCTATTTTATGTTTTCTTTTTAGATAGAAATTTCTTCTGTTGTGCGCCTCTCCTCTGCCACGAACGCACCTCTGTCGTGTCTTTAACGACACCTTTTCTTTGAGTTTTCTCCTATTACTCATTGGTTTCATCTTGTTCTCATGTTATTACTGTTTGATATTGATGGTTATAATGTGAAATGTACGGGCTAAACGCCCCACTTAAAATCATGGCCGTTGGTGGTCCTTGTTTGCGCACAAAATGAATTGAATGTCGGTTTGTTATTGTTGAACATTGGAATATAAAAATTGGTAATTTATGTATACTTGACTTATGAATGAACACCCCAGTATGATAAAACTTCTTTGATAACCCCTGAATTAAAAAAAAGTGTATAAGGGATGCTTTGCAAATTCTAAAATTTTGATTGTTTGGTTTGTATGGTGTTGCGATTGTGATCACGATTGTGTTTTTGTATGGTTTTTCGGTTGTTGGAATGATTGGTATGCCATTTGTTTTCCATGTTGTAGTTATTCCACCGTTAAATATCAATCCAAACATTACCCATTTCAATGGCACCACCACTTTGATACTAGAGAAATTTCACTGAATCCTAGAAAACCACTTCTAGATGACTCTATGAGACACTTTAAAATACATGGTATGTAGTCTTGTTAAATGGAACATGCTTCAACATACATGTATTTCCTATATATTTTAATACCACACGACATTTATCTCCAAAATTTACAACACATGACTAATTTTAGGACTCGAACTTGGAATAAGTTTCATTTTAAATGTTACATGTCATGTGAGCCTAGGTCACACACAATGTATATCCAAGACATATACTTCAGCATGAAACCATGCACATGCCATGAAATAATGGTAGAACTATATGAAATGTGTTTTACTTCACTCACACCATGTATAGATACCATAGAAACTTGATGTGTATAGACTATACACCCCTAGTGGTCATGTAAGGACTACAAACCGAGCATTCCACAAAAATGTGATGCATTTCTGGTGAGGTGACTCAATATGTATCTAAATTACAAGCTTATAGCTCATGTTTTTCTAAATGTCATGTATTTTCAAAGGCATCGTTTATTCTTTGTAAGACTAACTTGGAATAAATTTGATATATGTCATATTAAATCAGGTATCTTATCCATACACGATGTTCAGCCTACTAGACACACCATGTATATGGATTTCACATGATTTTAGAGGCATGTGTACCATGATTTTTTTTATAAAACCCAAACAATGCTACCTTATTAACTAAGACAAAATATTAGGCAAGTTCGAGATCGAACCCATAAAGATGATGAATATGAATAAAAAATGGATGAATTCCAATCGGTTGACAAAAGAGTATGAAGATGGCGTGAAAGAGTTTATCAAGTTTGCAGAAGATCATACATGTGACCCTTCTCGAATCCTTTGTCTGTGTTTATGCTGCTGTTATTCAAGACAAATTAGTCCAGAGGAGTTAGAAGAACACCTGATCTATCACGGAATATATTGAAGTTATACATTTTTGAATAAAAATGGGGAAAAACGAATTTAGGTAGTGGCTTAGATAACATGACATTTTATAGATCATATGATATGATTAGAAGCGTGAACAGTGAAGACAGTCTTATGGAGGGTGTGATTACAGATGTGGATTATGATGAAGATCATATTGAGGAAATGACAAGGATAGTTGAATATGAACTTCATGATTTCCGAAAATTGTTTAAGAAGTTAAAGAGTTGTGAAAAAATGCCATTGTATGATGGTTGCACCAAATATACAGCATTGTCAGCTGTATTGAAGCTGTATAATTTGAAAACAGGCAATGGGTTGAGTGATGCCAGTTTTATGGAACTACTTGCTCTCCTGAATGACATGATCCCAGAAGATAATGAACTCCCAAGCCAAACATACGATGCCAAAAGAATGCTACAATCAATGGGTATGATCCTTGAAAGAATACATGCCTTCCCGAATGATTGTATATTGTTTCAAAAGGACCACAAATCACTTAAAGAATGCCCAAAGTGTGGTGCATTCGATACAAGAAGGATGATTATAGTCCTACAAAATTTGTATGGTACTTTCCAATCATTCTTTGGTTTAGGCGCCTATATTGATGTGCGGAGACTGCAGGATAATTGACATGGCATGCAGATACAAGAATTAAAGATGGGAAACTATGTCACCCGGAAGACTCTCCTTAGTGGAAGAGAATTGATCATGAGTATCCGGAATTTGAGAACGAGCCGAGAAACATTCGTCTGTCGTTATCTACAAATGGGGTGAATCCTTTTGGTTTTCAAAGCAGCAGACACAGTACATGGCTGGTTATATTGGTAAACTATAACTCACCACCGTGGTTATGCGTGAAATGAAAATACATCATGTTATCTATGCTTATATCAGGACCAAAACAACCAGGTAATGATATTGATTTTTATTTGGCCCCATTGATCGAGGATTTGAAAATATTGTGGGATTCAGGTGTTACGTTTTATGATGCTTACAAAAATGAATATTTCACTTTGAATGTCATGTTGTACGGGACGATAAATAAATTTCCCACTTATGGAAATTTTTCAGGATATAGCATTAAAGTAACTCATGGGTGTCCCGTTTTCGAACAAGGTATACATTCAATTAGGTTGAAACATTCATCGAAAACAGTGTTTCTAGGACATCACAGATTTCTACCCCGACGACATAAGTACCAATCTTGGATGCCATCATTCGACGGAATTTCAGAAGAACGTACAACACCGTCTCCACTAACAGGTGATCAATTGTTTGAGAAAGTAAAATATTTGGACACTACTTTTGGTAAACCTTTTTCGGAAAACCTTACGAAAACAGGTTGGAAAAAGAGATCAGTTTTTTTGAATTACCATACTACAATTGTCTATATGTCAGACATTTTATTGATTTTTGGCATGTTGAAAAAAATGTATGTGATAGTTTCATCGGCACATTGCTAAATGCACCCAGAAAAACAAAATAAATAATTAAGGATAGATTGGACATGCTTGAGATGGGAATATGAGACTATTTGAAACTAGTAAAGGGTGAAAAACGAACATTTCTTCCTCCAACTGCTTACACTCTTTCCAGGTAGGAGAGATAGCATTTTGCAAACATCTTTAATGACGTAAAGGTTCCAGAGGGTTATTCATCAAATATAAAGAACATCGTTTCAATGGGAAATTTAAAATTAAAGGGTCTAAAATCGCATGACTACCATGTTTTGATGTAAGATCTAATTCTTATAACTTTACATTGCATATTGCCCAAGAATGTCCGCCATACATTAAAGAATCTTCCTTTCTTCTTCAAAGCTATATGCAATAAAGTTATAGACCCGGCGAAATTGCCAACTATGGAAAGAGAAATTTCTGTCATATTATGTGAATTGGAAATGTTCTTCCTGCCGAAATTTTTTGATATGCTGGTTCATTTGATGGTTCATTTAGTGAAAGAGATTCGACTATGTGGTCCTATACATTATAGATGGATGTACCCCATTGAACAGTATATGAAGACTTTGAAAGGGTATGTCAAATACCGAAGTCATCCAGAGGGTTGTATTGTGGAGAAATATATTGTTGAGGAAGTCGTTCAATTTTGTACCGAATACCCGTCTGGTGTGGAGATCATTGGCCTATTGAAATCTCATCACACTGAGTGGCTTGAGGATGAAGGAATTTCAGGAAGAGGGGTTTTCACAATCAATATTACAGATCGGGAGCAGGCCCACCTATACGTTTTTCATAACAGTTTCGACGTTGACCCATATGTTCAAACCCACAAAGAAATGCATAGGTGTTTGAATCCATCTAAGGCTGAAAAATGGATATCAAATACACATAATCGACAGTTATAGGATGGTTTCGAGACCATATTATTAAGCAGTCAAATGAAAATCCAGACTCAATTTCAAAACGACTTTGATGGCTAGCTGGAGGAGCAAGTGTGTATGTATTATCTTACAATGCTTATGCAGTTAATGGTTATACATTATATACTAATTAACATGATGAATACAGTACCATGTAGAATAGTGGGGTTACACTTGTGGCAGAGGCGATGCATGTTTCCAGTGCTAAGGAAAAAAATCCAATTTATGCGAATATGTCATACTTTGGCATCATCAAACGAATATGGGAGTTGGATTATACGAAATTCAAAGTGCCAATTTTTCAATGAAAGTAGGTTGATAACAGGAGTGATGTTAAAATAGATGAATTAGGATTCGTGAAAGTTGATTTCCATAAAGAAGGGGAGAAAGACGAACCATTTATAATGGCATCACATGCAGTACAAGTATTTTATGTTCCAGACCCCGTAAACTGAAATTGGTCAATTTTTCTATTATCGACCAAAACAACTAAAGGGTCAGATAAAATTTCATCGGAGGTAGACCCTTTTATAGGGACTTCACAATCATTTTGCAGTGGTCCCAATGTAGATGGCATTTTTTATGTCAGAGGAGACCACAATGAAAGGATTTACATAGTTGATAGAGGAGTCAAATCTCTTCAGCCTTTAAAGAAAAAAAGACAGTACAGTAATCAGGTTATTTGCTTATTGTAATATACATTGTGTTATGTTATGTTATTTTCTGTCTGCTGCCATTTTTATGTAATCTAAATTAAATATTAAACCACTTCTGCAGATAATGACTTCTGCACCTGCTGATGCACCCAATCTCGAGGCACAAAAGGTCTCTCAACCGTCAGCTGGTGGTCCCACTGTAGATCAACATAAGGTTTCTCAACCATATGCTGGTGGTCCCAGTGCAGAGCAACAACAGGTTTCTCAACCTGTTGTTACTGGTCCCAGTGTTGAGGTACAACAAGTTTCTAAACCTATTGCTGCTTGTCTTAGTGCCGATGCTAGCGCTCTGGGGGAACATATTAATGCTACTTATGTGTAAATGGTAGGAAATGAAACCCTGGAAGTGAGAAAAAAACAGGAGCATCGTAGTTTGACAGTGTTATCCAAAATCCTTAATGAAAAAGCAAAAGGCATCAAATTTTATGTGGGATGGAATAAGTGAGGCCAACATGTTAACCCCAACAGAGCCATATTTAGTTGCTACATTGGATTCGTCACTCGGAAACACGTGTTGATTGATGTATAGTCATGAAACCATGTTGTCACCGGGATGAAGACACTAATATGGGAAGAGATTTTGGAAACATAATGATATCTATTTTTTAATTTATTAAAATAAAATAAAATACCAAAACATTGACTTAATCTTCATCATCCATTGTAGATTGAATTTATAGTAGATGTCTCACACAAGGAATATGTATTGAGAGTTGCAGGAAGGATTCATAGAGTTTTCTGCACAATTTTAATGAAATATCATCTTAAAGATGCAGAAGGGAAAATCCAGCTGCACCCACCTCCTCCTTACGCACACATGATATCCCAAGGAGTGTGGGATGTGTTTAGAAACCATCATGTGGAGCAAATTTTTCAGGTACATTGTGTGGGGTAATAAATTGTTTGACATTTTCTTGTATTCATCACTCTAATTGAGAGTTTTTTTATGAAATAGAAACTGAGTGTTGAAAATAAAAAATGCGCTATAGAACTAGCGTACCCTTGCTGTAAAGCAAGGATGGGGTATGCTGAACTTGAGAAAAAATTAGTACATATTTTAAATATTCCCTACTACTTGTATGTGACATAAAAAAACACCATAACCATGTTTCTCTATTTATATGCAGATTAATGAATCGAAATCTAAAGCCATATCCATCTCATGCCATGTGCTATGGAAGGAGGCTCATGTAAATAATGAGGGGATACTGATAGATGAAAACACACAAAAAGTGTGGAAAACATGTGTAAGTATGACATAATATAAATTGGATTTGCATTAAATCGCTATTACATTAAAATAACTACTTATTTTTCTATATTTTCTATCTGACCTAGTCATAAGAATCAACAAAAACCACACCAGATGCAGACATACTTTCAGCAGCCTTGAAGCGGCCAGAACAGTACGGCCGCGTCAGATGTGCGGGTTTTGGGGTGACTCCCCGAATATATTTTCATAAACAAAAACTAGCGGGGGATCAAAATGAAAAAATGGAAAATCTGCAAGAAAAATTATCTATTTTTCAAGAATAATTACAACACCAGAGAGAGATGATATTAAAATTTATGGGGGAGAGGAAAAGAGAAGAAACAACTCAACAAAAACTCGTGTGTGATGATCCCCCCCCCCCCACCATCTTTGAGGCGATCCATTCCGCTAAAAAACCTTACTTAGATGTGGTAATAAATTTTTTAATAGTTTTTTCTGTGAAATGTGATTTACATAGACACGGATACCTTTCCTGTACTAATATTCCACATGGTGAAAATGACTATGATTTATATCTATCAACTCCCACCTATCGCCTTGTAATGAGGGCTACAGTGTTCAATATGAAAAAAAACATTCTACACAACAGACAGATTCCAAAAGATCATCTCAGAGTGTCAATTAACATAGCTAATGATCCGAGTACCAAGATACCTATTCCAAATGACGATGACGACATTCATATAGTTGAACAAGTTGTTGGAACATTTATCGCATGGCCGACAGTTCTTGTAAAAAAACATGTCGACAAAAAGGTATCCATTTCCAATTTATTTTTCAAGATAGACCTTTAACATTTAATGAAAAAAGTTCTGACCTGATGAATGTTATTACATAATGACAAATATTGTGGGGTGAAATGAAATATCAGTTCAAAACTATCTCAAGGATCAACCAACCGATTGAAACGGTCCACTGAGAGCACCTTCACCCCGCCCTTTCTATATTCACAGTTAATATCATTGCAGGGTCATGTGGATACAAAGTTGAAAGACGACAATACTCACACAATTGATTTTGAAAAAAAATATGTATGGAGAGGAAACATCAGATTTCATTAGTGCTGAAAATGTATATGAACTCCTCGAGTATGAATGGCTAGGCACCTCAATTGTAAATGTATACATGAGGTATGTTTTCATGAATTGATTTTACAAAAGTTGATATACTATGATAATGAAGACTAAATTCATTTTATATTTGTCACAGGCGTATATATGAAAAAAAATTTAAGGGATTTCCCATGAACAAAAATTTGGACTCGTTAGTCCTCACATCACATCTTCAAAAGACGAAATAGATTCTGATAATGAGGCTGCACTAATGTCATCCCTGCTCAAATCGTTTGAAAACAAAATTACGGATGACAAACTCTTTTCAATACCAACGATGAAGGGGTAAAACTATATAATTTAATCATATCGACTATATTTTCATTTCTTTCTTTAGTTATTCTTCTTTATATTTTTAGGAACCATTGGATGTTGATTGCAGTCAATTTTGATACTCCAATGATTTATTTTCTGGATTCAATGAATGGATATCCAACAAACCGACAACGCATGATGGTGTTGGTTAATTTTTAATACACTAGATGCTACATTTTAAAACTAAACATCTAGTTATATAATTTATGTTATATTTTAATGAGGATTTTGTTATGATAGGGCGGTACATCAATATCATCGAATGCATGGAATGAATCCAGGGCCTAAGGATAAGAATTCCTACAAGATCTACAACTGGAAAAGTATCCTGGTATATATAATAAATTTCACTATACAAACACATTTCAAAACAAATTACTTATTATTGTCGATGTTTCTGCAGTGTCCAAAAAAACAAACGAAAATGACTATGGTTATTATGTTTGTAAATTTATGAAAGAGATCTTATTTCTTCAACAAACTTGCATCCCTGATGAGGTATTTTCGAAAAATAATTACGAGTTCATTTAAAATATTTATTAATCCTTTGTGTAATTATATTTTTGATGTACTACCATGACTGTCACGAAGACTCATATTCTGAAGATGATATAGATGTGTTTTGAAATGAATGGGCAGTATACCTGATGGGTGATTGTAGGAAAATAAGATAAAGGTGAATTCCCACTACTTATGTTATCTATATATGATTATTGATTATCCTCCAACCTTCTTTGGTGAATAACCATGGATGATGAAGAAATGACATATTAGAGCAGATCGAGATACAATGAACACAATGAATTCCTTAAATCATTAGATAGCATGATTTTTGATGAAAAATGATACTATATCTGAGTAGGAATCTTAAATTTTATGTTTACACCCTTGTTGATTAAATATTTTGAGCACATCGATCCCTTCAATGGATATGTACCAATTGTGGATTGAGAATGCTCCGATTTATTGAAATCTTAATTTATTACTCAATGTTTTCTATCCCCGGATTCATTTTATTGATCTTTGAACAAATCAATATTGAAGTAAGGCATGATGTTGTGCAGTGCGTATGGGTTGAATGACGAAACCACTAAGGATCAAAAAAATCCATTTTCCAACAAAATATGGATGTAAACAACAAATATGTTCTATATCCACCATTTTCAGTTAGATATAGGGCCTAAATATAAATATTGCTGAAATTAAAGTAGAGGGATCAGATTTAACATGCAGAGATAATATTTGAGAATCTGGAGAAAACCCGACTACACACTGCATACAAGGATGAAGACATAGTGTGTAGTTAGGTCCATGTAACTCCATGGACATGGTCCATAGGTGGAGTGGTACCAGACACCGTTTGGTTCCACTCACATGTCGTGTACCCCTTAGTTCATTTTTAAGAAATTTCAATGTAACATCCCAAGTAAGTAATGAATAATAGATATTTTTATCTATGTCTACTAATGAATTATATAGTGTTTTAGAGGCTTAAAATGAGAATAAATCCAATCTTAAGCATGGAATACACTAATATTTTTAAAAGATTGTTTTACTGCCTTTTGATGGAAACCCATTTTTAAATCTATCTTTTGACAATTTTATAAGATATATTTGTCAAAATAAACTTATTATTTATGATTGGGACATTAAAATTTACAATGGATAATTTTTTGGTATTTTTCTGACAATGTTCATTTTTTAATGAATAGTGAAAAATACTACATTTTACATCAAAACTGCTTTTTCATATAATTTAATTATATGGTTAGATTATATTTTTAATTGTTTTTAAAGTGTAAATAGAATATATTTTTACCATTTAATCCAATATTGGTCGTTGGAATTAACTTCACTTTGAAATTGGACTTAAACTAGTGTCAATCTTTTGATACTTATTGTTTCATAAAAACACGCTATTTGTTCTGACAGCGGGAATTAATTATTAAATTAATTAATGTAACTTATATGTTTTGAATTTTTTGAAATAGAAATCATTTTTGAATTTGGAATATCAAATATAGCTTATGGTGATGTTTTGGTATTTTTCTGAAAAACATCAATTTTTTATGAATAGTGAAACCACTAAGTAGTACTTAAAAAACTGATTTTTTGTTTAAATGGAATTTTACCACCTCTCGGTTTTGAATTTCAAAATTCCGATATACATGGTTTTCATTAAAAAGTAAAATTTGGTTCAATGGAATTAAAACAATTTTTTGTTGAATAGTAACTTTTAAGTTTGTTAATCGCAATTAGAGGTAATTAGTGTAATTTAAGGTAAGAATAATGTTTTATTAATATGAAATGACCTAGACACATGTCCTACCCTTATTGGATGTGTCATGGCCGACCAAGACAATCCATGGGTCAACTTGGGGACCCCATGGATCCACTTTGGAAGGAAAATGAAATTAATATCTTTTTATTTACTGTTAAAGTAAAAATGTCACAAACATGAGTTATTTTAGTAAAACAATTTTTACATGGGGTTATACAAGTCAGATTTTTGACTATAAATAGTCATTGGAAAGATAATAAGATTTCCTACATAATAGTATCATTTTTATAATTTTTATTCATTTAATAAATTAAAATATTTATGACACCATGATGATGCAGCGATTACCTCATTATTTAATGATTTAAATATGATGAAAATATAATGTAAAATCTAAGACCTAAACTTGTCAAAAACCTATTGGATGGGTGTATTTAGAACCCTTATCACCTTATCCTCTAAATTTATAATTGTGGGACTTTATTTATCTGAAAATAATTTTATAGAAAAGTATCTTTTCTTAATTTTCCAAGAGTGCCCCTCCTCTCCTCTTATAAAAGGCCCCCACCTCTACCACCTTACCCACACTTAAAAAGCCTTTGGATCGGCCAAACCCTGCCAATTTTGTCTCTCAACATCCCTCTATTACTCTTTGAATCCTCACATTGGGAAGAAGTCTTCCCAAGGAAGCCTTTGAGCTCAAATCAAAAAGAGTTACCCGATTTAAAGGTAGTGTCTTCTCTTGTGTTCTTATGTTTTATTTTGCTTCTCCAACCCCCTAAACTCTTTTTATTCATTTATTTTGTAACAACAACAGTATCTTACATATACTAGGATGTTGTTATAATAAGTATTCAAGCTACACTTACACACACCTACATCTAATGGTTAAATAACATACTGTTTCCGTGGATGGTGAATTTCTGCCTCACGAAACGATGATTGTTCAATATTCTTTTAACACCTTCAAAGGTGTCCATTAAGATGTAACTATATTTATATATGATATATAATATGTTTATGTTTTCCTTAAGCTTCTGTATTTTTAATTTATGGCATACCTTTACGGTTTCCATTATGGGTAAACGCGATATCTTCATTTTAGGAAGTGCGGACTACCGCCCCCTCAAAGTGATTTGATTCGTTAATGCCATATGTGGGATGTATAAAGGATGTAATTAATGATATTATATATGATATTATAATGGAATTATAATATACCTTTATATCATTATGATTCCATTCCATAAAATATGAAATATAAATGAAAGTAGCATTCATGCGTACGTACGGCTTACCGTCTCCATGAACGGTGCATTTCATTTATTACCTCTAAACATTATGTAATATTATAAATGCATGTGTATACTAGATATATATGATATATATGATATCTAAATCATGAGTATAACTCTGGATATAATGGATACATGAACAACTTGTAATTATAAAGAGTTTATTTTTGACTCAAGTACCAATGATCGTTAAAACAACCATTATTAACTTAAATAATTACCTAGTGTTAATGACATTGTAATAAGTGATATAAAAGTAATAATGAACTTGAAAAAGGTTCTTAAGCAAGTATAAATTAACTCAAGTTTATTATTCAGTACGTTAAAGAACGATCGAGTCAAGTTGGACCCGAGGTAAGGGACTTCGTCTCAATCTCCTTTCATTGAGGCATATTTTTTTTATACACAACTTTATTTTATACGGTGTATAAACCCCTTTGACTTTTAATTTTATTCAAAATGAATATTTTTATACGAATCGTTTTACTAAACGAAAAAAATGAATGTTTCTTTTAACGTACACGGTGACAACGACCTTTTCCGTCGCCACGAGTATTATTTGGTCTTTGGCTTCCTCAATAAGCTGTAATGTTTTTAAAATGAAATAAATACCATATACTCTTTTATGTATTTTGGTATTGAAAATGGTTTTTATAATGGATTTTTTATGTCAATATATTTATGTGATATATTGTGATAAAAGTGTGGAAATGTTTTCTTTCCATTATATTTGTTTTATATCTTATGATTTTATTATGGTACTTGGACATTTTAAGGGTGCTTACGTGATAAACCATATGACGGGTGGCGCCGTGAATACCAGGACGGGTGGTTACGTTATAACCTCCAATGCATTGGGTATGGAAGTCGGCCATATGGCTATTCCATTAAGTGATATGTGTGGAAGTCGACCGTATTGTTATTCCATTTAAGTTTGTTTATGTCCCAAGTTACCTTTATATGTCATGTTTTCTTTATATGGGTTTTATGGTAAAATTTTGGTTACAAAAGAGTAAGTATTGATCTTTTAATCATTGAAGAGTTTTTACTACTTCATAAAGGTGAAATTATTACTTTGATAAAGTATACATGGTTTACTTGTTGTTTTGAAAAACTAACAGTTTTCATTCATTGTGTATCCCTTACTGAGATTTTTATGCTCACCCCAAGTTTTGGAAATGTTTTTCACAGGACTTAACATGGAATAGGGTCAGGGATGGGATCAAGGGAAACTCATGCTACCTAAACCATGGAACTAGACATGTTTATTTTTAAGAGTTTTTATTTAATGGAAACTTAGTAGAAGTTTCTAATTTGTAATCTTTTGAGATGTAATAGTTATGTTCTAATTCTCTAAAACTCTAAACCTGAAAAGATCCTCAATGTGAATTATTCATTTAATTCTATATTAAGTAAGGTTTAAGGTCGGGGCCTTATAGTTGGTATCAGAGGTTGGTTTAGACAACTTTAGGAGTTATAAAATTGTTAAATTATGAATTAATTTATGGTATGATTGAAATGATATAGCATTTAAAGATTACCATGTTGCTTCGCCTAAGATATTTTTGTGTTCAGAATGGTTTTTCGCAGAGGAAACAAAGCAGCTATGTTGGGACGACTTCAGGAGGAAGACAACCTTCCAAATCAGCAACCTGAGATGGTCGGAATCGGAACTTAACAGTTTGTTGCAGTAATGGCACAGTTGACTCAGGCTATAAATGGTGGTGGTATCCATGCACGAGATCATCCAGATCAACCGCAGAGGAACATGTCAGTGGTGGAACATTTCATGAGGCAATATCCCCCATCATTCAGAGGATCATCTGACCCCGTGCTAGCTGAAGGGTGGATTAAAGCACTAGAGAAGTTTTTTGATGTCATGGGGTGTTCAGAACATCAAAAGGTTAGTCTTGCTATTTACCGTTTTGAAGGTGAAGCTGATCTGTGGTGGTCGATGGTGAAAAATATCAGGGATAGTGATGAGATTGATGATATTCACTGGGATGAATTCAAAGGTATGTTTCTTGAGAAATATTTTCCTAAGGTGGTTCGTCTTAGGATGGAAAAACAATTCCTAGAATTGAGGTAGGAGGATGATTCAGTGGCTGCTTATGAAGCAAAGTTCACTCGACTGGCAAAGTATGCTCCAAAATTTATACGAGATCTTGATAGTAAAATAAACCGTTTTTACTCAGGGTTAAAGCCAAGGTATCGAAGGGATTTAGCTTCACGTGAGTTCAAAAGTTATGAAAAACTTGTTAGATGTGCGGAGAAGGTGGAAATGGAGTTTTCCGATGATCAGGTGATCTTTGAAAAAAAAAACAGAATAAGAGGCCCAGTTGGCAGACAAAAGGGAAGAATTCATCAAAGAAGCAATGAGGTAAGAAAACCAAATATCCATCCTATGAGAAGTGTGGTAAAATACATCCTGGAGAATGTTTATCCAAGTCTGTAAAGTGCTTTCAGTGTGGTAAGTCAGGTAATATTGCTCGTAATTGTAAGGAAGATGATCAAGCGGGAAATGAAAATCCATCGGTAAGATGTTTTAAGTGTAATGAAATGGGTCATTATGCAAATGAGTGTCTAATGAAGAACTCAACTGAGGGAAAGAAGCCAGACTACAAGCAGAAAGGGGTGGTGAAATCCTTTGCAACTACTTCAGCAGATCTTGGGCCATCGAATGAAGTAGTATCAGCTCCAGGGAGCTCAGTATTTTTCGAAGATTGACTTGAGGTCGGGGTACCATCAGTTGAAAGTAAAAGAAGCAGACGTTCCGAAGACTGTGTTCCATACTAGATATGGCCATTATGAATTTGTACTTATGTCTTTTGGGTTAACCAATGCACCTGTTGTATTCATGGACCTTATGAATAGAATTTTCCATGATTTCTTGGATAAGTTTTTGGTTGTTTCCATCGATGATATTTTGGTGTTTTCTAAAATTAAATAGGATCATGAAGGTCATTTAAGGGTTATCTTGCAAACATTAAAAGAAAAGAAACTGTATGGAAAATTTAGCAAGTGTGATTTTTGGTTACAACAAATTTATTTCCTCAGTCACATTGGTTCAAAAGATGGCATAACTGTTGATCCTTCTAAAACAAAAGTTGTTGATGAATGGCCAATACCCAGAAATGTAACTGAGATCCGTAGTTTTCTTGGTTTGGCAGGTTACTACCGAAGGCTTGCTGAAAATTTTTCACAGTTATCTAGTCCAATGACTAAGATTACTCGAAAGGGTGTTAAGTTTATCTGGACAAAAAAATGTGATGATTTTTTTCAGGAATTGAAAAGAAGATTGGTGAATGATACAGTTTTGGAACTTCCTTCCAGGAATGGTGAGTTTGTTATCTACAGTGATGCTTAATTAAAAGGATTTGGTTGCTTCCTAATGCAGAATGATCAGGTAATTGCTTATGCTTCATGACAGTTGAAAACTCATGAGGTAAATTATCTTACACATGACATGGAATTAGCTGCTGTAGTTTTTGCTCTAAAAATTTGGAGGTATCATTTGTATGGAGTAAAGTGTGAAATATATACTGATCAAAAAAGTTTAAAGTATATATTCACTCAAGAAAGAATTGAATATGAGATAGAGGAGATGGATAGAATTAATCAAGGATTATGATTTTACAATTCATTACCATCCGGGAAAAGCAAAAAAGTGGCTGATGCTTTGAGTCAAAAAGTAATGCTTCATTAACGATGTTGTGTTTGGAACGTGATCCTTTGGTTAATGATTTGATGAACTTTGGCATAGAAGTTGTTGGTGCATGATGTTCTTCTATTTTGTTTCAGGTATCAGTGAAATCTTCTCTATCAGACAGAATTAAGCAAGCACAGAAGCAAGACAGCGAGTTGCAGAAAAAGGTAGAGCTGGTTCAAAAGGGTAATTTTCCTGAATTCAATATTGATAATGATTGTGTTTTGAGATTTGGGAAGAGATTTTGTGTGCCTTGTGATTCACAGTTGAAGAGAGAGTTGTTATGTGAAGCTCATAGTTCTCCGTTTTCAGTTCATCCTGGCAGTACTAAGATGTACAGAGATCTGTGGGAGTATTACTGGTGGGATGGAATGAAAAGAGATATTACTGATTTTACTGTGAAGTGTTTGACTTGTTAACAGGTTAAATCATAGAGGAAGTTACCGAAAGGGATGCTCCAGCCTTTACCAGTTCCAGAGTGGAAATGGGAGAATATATCCATGGACATTATTGTGGGATTACCGAAGACATCTTGAGGTAATAATGCAATCTGGGTTATTGTTGATCGCTTGACTAAATCTGCTCATTTCCTTGCTATACGAGATACTTTTTCCCTAGATCAACTTTCACGTTTGTATCTTAAAGAGATAGTCAGGTTACATGGATTTCCTCTCTCCATTGTATCTGATCGTGATCTCAGGTTTACTTCTCACTTTTGGAGAGGCCTTTAGAAGTCGTTGGGTACTGAATTAAATTTTAGTACAGCTTTTCATGCTCAATCAGATGGGCAGTCAGAATGAACAATCCAGACTTTAGAGGATATGCTACATGCTTGTTCGATGGATTATCAGGGAAGTTGGTACCAACATCTTTCTTTGGTTGAGTTTTCATATAATAACAGTTTTCATTCCAGTATACAAATGGAACCATTTGAGGCGTTATATGGGAAGCGGTGTCGAACTCCAGCTTTCTGGGATGAAGTGGGTGAAAGGAAGCTGATGGGACCAGAATTGGTAGAAGAGTTGGCAGAAAAAGTTCAGCTGATACAGAAACACATGAGAACATCTCAGAGCAGGCAGAAGAGTTATGCGGATAACCGGAGGAAGGATCTATCTTTTGAGGTAGGTGATCATGTTTTTCTCAAAGTCTCGTCATGGAAAAGTGTGATGCGATTTGGTATGAAAGGAAAGCTGAGTCCAAGGTTTGTTGGACCATATGAAATTCTGGAGAGAGTTGGATCAGTTGCTTACCGAGTGGCTTTACCTCCGAGTTTATCTCAGGTACACAATGTTTTTCATGTTTCGATGTTGAGAAAGTATATGCCAGATCCATCTCATGTTTTGAGTCCAGAGGTAGTTCAGCTAGAAGAGAACCTATCTTATGAGGAACAACCGGTCTAGATTCTTGACCACAGGGAGAAAGGGTTACGAAATAAGGTGATTCATCAGGTAAAGGTTTTGTGGAAAAACCACATGATTGAAGAGGCAACATGGGAATCTGAAAATGCAATGAGGGCTAAATACCCCCACTTATTCGATAAGTAAATAAATTGTGGGGACGCAATTTTCTAAAGGGGGGAAGTATGTAACATCCCAAGTAAGTAATGAATAATATATATTTTTATCTATGTCTACTAATGAATTAGATAGTGTTTTAGAGGCTTAAAATGAGAATAAATCCAATCTTAAGCATGGAATACACTAATATTTTTTAAAGATTGTTTTATTGCCTTTTGATGGAAAACCATTTTTAAATATATCTTTTGAAAATTTTATAAGATATATTTTTCAAAATAAACTTATTATTTATGATTGGGACATTTAAATTTACAATGTATAATTTTTTGGTATTTTTCTGACAATGTTCATTTTTTAATGAATAGTGAAAAATACTACATTTTACATCAAAACTGCTTTTTCATCTAATTTAATTATATGGTTACATTATCTTTTTAATTTGTTTTAAAGTGTAAATAGAATATATTTTTACCATTTAATCCAATAGTGGTCATTCTAATTAACTTCCCTTTGAAATTGGACTTAAACTAGTGTCAATCTTTTCATACTTATTGTTTCATAAAAAACACGCTATTTGTTCTGACAGCGGGAATTAATTATTAAAATAATTAATGTAACTTATATGTTTTGAATTTTTTGAAATAGAAATCATTTTTGAATTTGGAATATCAAATATAGCTTAGGGTGAAGTTTTGGTATTTTTCTGAAAAACTTCAATTTTTGATGAATAGTGAAACCACTAAGTGGTACTTAAAAAACTGATTTTTCGTTTAAATGAAATTTTACCACCTCTATGTTTTGAATTTCAAAAATCCGACATACATGGTTGTCATTAAGAATTAAAATGTGGTTCAATGGGATTAAAATAATTTTTTGGTGAATAGTAACTTTTAAGTTTATTAATCGTGATTAGAGGTAATTAGTGTAATATAAGGTAAGAATAATGTTTTAATAATATTAAATGACCTAGACACATGTCCTAACCATATTGGATGTGTCATGGCCGACGAATACTATCCATGGGTCAACTTGGAGACCCCATGGAGCCACTTTTAAAGGAAAATGACATTAATATCTTTTTATTTAATGTTAAAGTAAAAATGTCACAAACATGAGTTATTTTACTAAAACAATTTTTACATGGGGTTATACAAGTCAGATTTTTGACTATAAATAGTCATTGGAAATATAATAAAATTTCATAAATCATAGTATCTTTTTTATAATTTTTAGACATTTAATAAATTAAATTATTTATGACAACATGATGATGGAGCGATTACCTCATTATTTAACGATTTAAATAAAATGAAAATATAATGTAAAATTTAAGACCTACACTTGTCAAAAACCTATTGGATGGGTGTATTTCGAACCCTTATTACCTTATCCTCAAAATATATAATTTTGGGACCTTTTTTATCCAAGAATAATTTTATAGAAAAGTGTCTTTTCTTAACTTTCCAAGAGTTCCCCTCCTCTCCTCTTATAAAAAGCCCCCACCTCTACCACCTTACCCACACTTCCAAAGCCTTTGGCTCATCCAAACCCTGACCATTTTGTCTCTCCAAATCCCTCTATTACTATTTGAAGCCTCACTTTGGGCAGAATTCTTCCCAAGGAATCCTTTGAGCTCAAATCAAAAAGAGTTACTCGATTTAAAGGTAGTGTCTTCTCTTGTGTTCTTATGTTTTATTTTGCTTCTCCAACCCCCTAAACTCTTTTTATTCATTTCTTTTGTAACAAAACCAGTATCTTCAATATACTAGGATTTTTTTATAAGAATTATTCGAGCTACACTTACACACACCTACATCTAATGGTTAAATAACATACTGTTTCCGTGGATGGCGAATTTCTGCCTCACGAAACGATGATTGGTCAATATTCTTTTAACACCTTCAAAGGTGGCCATTAAGATGTCAATATATTTATATATGATATATAATATGTTTATGTTTTTTTAAGCTTCTTTATTTTTCATTTATGGCATAACTTTATGTTTTCCATTATGGGTAAACGCGATATCTTCATTTTAGGAAGGGCGGACTACCGCCCCCTCAAAGTGATTTGATTCGTTAATGCCATATGTGGGATGTATAAAGGAGGTAATTAATGATATTATATATGATATTATAATGGAATTATAATATACCTTTATATAATTATGATTCCATTCCATAAAATATGAAATAAAAATGAAAGTAGCATTCATGCGTACGTACGGCTTACCGTCTCCATGAACGGTGCATTTCATTTCTTACCTCTAAACGTTATGTAATATTATAAATGCATGTATATACTGGATATATATTATATATATGATATCTACATAATGAGTATAACTTTGGATATAATGGATACATGAACAACTTTTAATTATAAAGAGTTTATTTTTGACTCAAGTACCAATGATCGTTAAAACGACCATTATTAACTTAAATAATTACCTAGTGTTCATGACATGGTAATAAGTGATATAAAATGAATAATGAACTTGAAAAAGGTTCTTAATCTAGTATAAATTAACTCAAGTTTATTATTCAGGACATTAAAGAATGATCGAGTCAAGTCGGACCCGAGGTAAGGGACTTCGTCTCAATATCCTTTCATTGAGGCATATTTTTTTTTATACAAAACTTTCTTTTATACGGTGTATAAACCCCTTTGAGTTTCAATTTTATTCAAAAGGAATATTTTTATACGAAGTGTTTTACTAAACAACAAAAAGGAATGTTTCTTTTAACGTACGCGGTGATAACGACCTTTTCTGTCGCCACGAGTATTATTTGGTCTTTGGCTTCCTCAACAAGCTGTAATGTTTTTAAAATGAAATAAACACCATATACTCTTTTATGTATTTTGGTATTGAAAATGGTTTTTATAATGGATTTTTTATGTAAATATATTTAAGTGATATATTGTGATAAAATTGTGGAAATGTTTTCTTTCCATTATATTTGTTTTATGTCTTATGATTTTATAATGGTACTTGGACATTTCACGGGTGGTTACATGATAAACCATATGACGAGTGGTGTCGTGAATACCAGGACAGGTGGTTATGTTATAACCTCCAATGCATTGGGTATGGAAGTCGGCCGTATGGCTATTCCATTAAGTGATATGTGTGGAAGTTGGCCGTATGGTTATTCCATTTAAGTATGTTTATGTCCCAAGTTACCTTTATATGTTATGTTTTCTTTACATGGGTTTTATGGTAATCTTTTGGTTACAAAAGGGTAGGTATTGATCTTTTATTCAGTGAAGAGTTTTTACTACTTCATAAAGGTGAAAAGTATTACTTTGATAAAGTATACATGGTTTACTTGTTGTTTTGAAAAACTAATAGTTTTCATTCATTGTGTATCCCTTACTGATCTTTTTATGCTCACCCCAAGTTTTTGAAATGTTTTTCACAGGACTTAACGTGGAATAGGGTCAAGGATGGGATCAAGGGAAAGTCATGCTACCTAAAACATGGAACTATACATGTTTCCTTTTAAGAGTTTTTATTTTATGGAAACTTAGTAGAAGTTTCTACTTTGTAATCTTTTGAGATGTAATATTTATGTCCTAATTCTCTAAAACTCTAAACCTGAAAAAATCCTCAATGTGAATTATTCATTTAATTGAATATTAAGTAAGGTTTAAGGCCGAGTCTTATATTCAATGTTTATTTCTCTTTTGTTTGAACTTGTATTTGAGCACATGTGTTGTTGTTTAACTTGCCCAATTACTTCTAGGTAGATGCATGAGATAATGGGTATCGTTGAGGGACTTTTGGAACTGTTGGCTACTCTTCTTCCTTGAATGAGATGTAAGATGGATATCCCCTTACCCATTATCTATATCCATATATTAGATTTGGTTACTCTCTTTCCATTGGAGGTGAAGATGTGTAGGGTATTCCACTGCCTTTTCAGAATCCAGCTTTTATTCGCATGCTAGGTAAACTCTTAGGAAGGTATTTATGTTCTGATTCTTGAACAGAAGTTGTGTGTCTCCTCGTTAATCCCTGGGTTTGTGTGGAATTGGATGCTTCATGGATACCTTATGATCACATTTGGATTACAATTGGTGGATTATAGGTGAAAAAAGTATGTGGTTTATGAGGAGTGGATGGATTATTGTTCTTTTTGTCGCCACATGGGTCATTCAGTGGCGGTTTGCAATAAGGGAGGGTCCTGGAATAACAATTGGTTGAGGACTATAGAATGAAGGTTGTGGCTGGTCTTGGCTCTGTTCGAGGAGAAGGAGATGTCATGAGTAAGGCGTTGGAGGTTGGTGTGAGGGCGGTACCTGTTCTAGAGGAAGAAAGAACAGAAGGAAGTGGCAGGGAGGCTCAACCTATAGTGGTGGCTGATCATAGGGAGGAGAGGAGGTCGGTAGAGAGTTGTTCGAGGATGGCCAGGGAACTGGGGCAATTTTTGGCAGGGTGAATGCATTGGAAAGGTCGGTGTTGGTCGCTGAAGGGGATCGCTTCGAGGAACACAGTGAGGGGGAGGTGACTCCAATTCAACCTGAGATAGGGGGCCAGAGGTATGGATATATCGACCAGGACTTTTATCCCTTTAAGAAATAGGTTTGAACCATCATAAATCATTTATTATGATCGAGGTGGTTAACTTCCTAAATATCTCAGGGAGTTTCTTCCCGTGAGAGATTCTCTCTTAAAAGGGATACCATATCACTCCGTACTTACATAGGGCTTGTCTACTTAGATAGACACAATAGAAATAAAGGACAGTAAACTCCTACATAGTGTAAAAACCCTATTTGATCACCTATTGATAGAAGGCGAGGATGATAAGTTGTTGTTGTTGACCTTCAAGGTGATCCTATTGTTTCTCGAAATAAGATTCAAAAACAAAATCTTGACCAAGATGATTATGTTATGACTTAGAGTGTGGATAAACACTCACCTAAGTTTTTTTTGATGAAGTTATCATTAAAATAAACTAAGTCACTAAATAATATCTATTTAATCCAATTATGATTGAGGGGTAATGTGTGTACATTGAACCAGATTTAAGAATCTGATATTGAGTACCCTATTAAAAATAATTGAATTTAAGACTGAATTTCATTCACTGGTTTTCCCATGCATTAGATTTAATGTGAGGTGGTCATGATACTCTGTAGATCTATGGATAAAAGAATAGGCTTTTTTATAACCCAAGTTTGTAATGACCCACATCATTTTGGGTTATAAATTGCCAAGGGAAATTGAATTGTCATTTATTGATGGTTTCATTTTTTGAACCAGGTCTCGGGTTGGGTTATTAAGAGTTTTAATGTCTCTAATAGGTGTTTCAGACATGTATTGGGGCTAAGGGGATGTCATTGGATTTTGGGAAGATATCATGGATGATTTGGGAAGTCATTCTATTGAAATTTAGTAGCATTAGGCTACTCATAGTGTGAAAGAGTAATTCACAACATGAATGTATTTAATAGGGTGATAATGGTCCTGAATGGGGAAAAGGGGGGAAGTAAGGGTTTGGACCCAAAATATAGTGATGTCTCCACTTAGTTCATTTCACGTAACATGATTTAAAACTTATTTTTATGTGGGTGATAGTTTTATAAGGTATAAACCTCCTCAGGTTTCTTTGTTTGGGAAGCAAGTTCATAGGGGGTGGCCAAACCCCATTCCCCGCCTTCCATACCCTTAGACCTGAGTGGATTATTGGTTGTTCGTTATTTCGAATCAATGTGGTATCTTCTCCTACATCTTCCTTGCTTCTCTAACTTCTTGCTCAAAGATTTTTATTCAGTTTTTAGGGTTCTGGGTGTAATTATTATACCATAGTATGGATAAATCATTGTTCTTCATAGGAATGTTATATATGACTCTTAGAGAATGTCTCAAAATTTCATAAACTAGTAATCAATCATTATTTGATGCAGATTATATTTTTTGGAATACATATTTATGGGTTTTCCAAAATTTAGGCTTAATTTTTCATAAATTTAGTAATATAGATTGGGGATTTAGTGTTTTCTAGGCATAGGGGTGCGTCATGAGTGGATCACACCTAGTTTCTCTGCATTCTGGCTTTGTTGGATTACACGATGAGTTTGGAACCTATTATACCATGCTGTGTTTTTTGTTAAAATTAACTAATTTTGTAATTTAATGTTGTTGGACATTAATACATGTGATCATGGACTCATTTGTGGTTGGTATGAACTGAAAATAGTTTATTGGACTTCTAGTTGAGGTAAGGGCATTGACCTAATTGTGTCTCTTGGTTAATTGGTTATTTTATGTTTTATGCCTCACTAGTATAATTCCATTTAGTAACCCCATTCATTAAAACATATTATTAGATTATTTTTAACATAAACATACATTAATAAAAACATAAATATCTTTAGGCCTAGTGTCTTTGTGTATTTTTCTACATTGAACAGATCAACAACAACAACCAATCATCCTCCCTCTGGTCGCCTTCTCTTTTATAGTTCCTGAAGGTCTCTCTTGTAAATTGAAAATATAATTTTTTATTTCCTCATTAGGTTAGGTAGTTTTTACATCTTATAAGAAGATTATAAAGGTTTATCTCTTTCAGACCCTCCTACGGTTGGTCTACAATCAGGTGTTGAAATACCTCTTCCTTCTATAAGGGGTAGTCCTTACAAAAGGCAAAAATGGAGTCATTTTCTAGCTGGGTATCCTGATCGAGTATATTTACCAGAATGAGTCTCTTCCAGAGGGAAATACCAATATCAGTACAAGCATTATATCTGAGTCCATAACTATTTGTTTACCAAAAGAGGTATTTCTCCTATGATCCAAACTGAGCTCCCCAAGTCCTCCCTCTCATGCTGCTAGTCAGGAATAGAGTGAGGTTAATCCTATATGTGTGCTAAGTGCTTATCTTTCTATTATCTAGGTATTTGGATAGGTATTTCCATACCAATCGATCTATGTACTGAAACGATTGTGTAAGAGTCCTGGTGCTTCTTTCTCTATGCTATATTTTATAGGCATTCATTAGTGCATTTCCTTTGTAGGACTTCTCCTATAGTATCCACCACTCTTTTTATACAATATCTTTTGGAATAGAATCTGTTTTTTGAATCTAATAGGATGTACATATCCCATGATTAGCTAAAAGAAGGATGAAACCATCGTCTAGGTATAACTAGACTGAGTCCTCTTCTACTATATAGGCATCCCGGTAGTTTGCTAGCAATCTGAGTAAATAAGGGTCTCGTTTCATGAGTGTTTCTAATTTCTTATATAGACTAACATGAGAACATATATCTTGGGAATGTTATTGGGTCCTCTATGTGTCATCATATCCTGAAATCCTCATGAATTTCCCCACAATCCATAAACCATCCCACAAATATTTACCTACCCAGGTAATCACATCACAATGGGGAAGGAACTCTCTCTCTATTGTCATCTCTCCTAGACCTATGAACTAATGAAAATAAATGTTGTAATAGGAAACAATTTACATTTTATTAATGTATTATTTTATATTAATGTTTAATTTATTTCATTATTGTATTACTAACATAATATTTGTTTTCTTATGTAGGTGAAATCATTTTCCTGAGTTCGAATGCTTTGTTCGGAAATCGCCGCTATGGACGACAATTTTTTAGAGCGGATGGATGAAAAATGGATGGAACATCAATGTTTTTTAAATGTTTGTTGGATAATTGTAGTTGTAACCAAATTAAACATTGTTTGAAATGTATATACAAGTGTGTTGTTTTTTATTCATGATTTCAAGTAAATGTATGTAGCATTTTTTTTCTTCTGTGCTTTGTTTGTGGGTGTTGTTTGTGCTGTGTGCAGGGGTTGTTTGTTCTGTTTGTAGGTGCAGTAATGTGTGCAGATTCTGGGCAGGTTCTATGTAGGTTTTGGTTTTTCATAGGATCATTGTCCTTTATCAGCGCTAGTTAAGTGCTGATAAATGGATAATATATCAGCACTATTTTGAGCGATGATAAAGGTAGTTTTTATCAGCGCTCAAAATATCACTGATAAAGGTAGTGTATTGCAGCTCTATTTTTAGCGCTGATATATTATACTTTTATCAGTGCTAAAAATAACACTGATAAAGACTACCATTATCAGTGCATTCTTAGCGCTGATAAAGGGGAACCCCCTTTATCTTCACCGAGATTAACATCGCTTTTTTATCGCTATTAAAGGCGGTTTTTAGCACTATTATAAGCCCAATTTATAGTAGGGGTACCTTATCCAAAATATGTATTGGGATATTTATGAATATGTTCGGCTTATCTTTTGGGTGAGAAACTAAAATTGTGGGTTGTGTAAAGAGTTTCACGTTAATATGGTTTGAAAATATTAATTTGGTGGATGGAATAGGGATTCCAAAACAATATATTGAAAAAAATTGATACATAAAGGAATAAAACATGAGATAATAATTTTTTCATGTGATTCAATAATAATTTTATGTGAATATTTTCTATATAAAATTGGTGAGACTCAAAAAAGATAACCCCTCAAAATACATTGTGCGAGGAACCTTCCAAAGTGTCACTTTTAAAGACCTCGATCATCTAACCAAATAGTTGATGCCATAAATTTGAACCCCTTGATTATCATGTATAAGGAAAGCATGTGATGGGTGACCCTAATAGTATTAGGTGTCTATTAATGGAGTTATCCTCTAGTTACCCTTAGTTAGAAAACCCTAATAATATTGGGTTTATCTATGTGATAGAATTGTTTAAGAGTTATCCACTCAACTATCTAAGAATTATATAGGATAGGACTGGAAAAACTACATATATAAATAACTAATTTTTGATGAAACACAACATTAGAATAATTTATTTGGGAAATATAAATCTTGGATTATTAATTAATATAATGAAATTTAGAGGGATCATAATTTTTGTGGGAGACCATTTAATAAGCATCCTTATTAAATGAATATAAAAAATGGAACTCATTTGATAAATGGTTCTATTATAGATTATGAAATCATCATCACCACCATCATCAATTTTGAAATTGAGAACAATATTGGATAAAGAAAAACTAAACAGTAGTAACTTCCTCAACTGGTACTGGAAGTTGAGAATAGTTCTCTAGAAATAAATAAAATCTATGTGTTGGAAACCCTTCTTAAGAAACTAACTGGTGAAACCATTTTACAAAAAAATATGTATGCCTATGATAATAATCAAAAAGATTAAAAAGATTATCTCTAATTATTCTTGTAACCCTAGAATCCAAGTTTAAAATAAAACATGAAACCTTGGATGCTTATAAGATGATACAATACCAAAAAGTATCATTCAATAACAAGCTAAGCATGAGAATTAAGAGGTATCAAAGGATACATTTCAGGTTAAAATGAAAATATTAACCCCAATATCAACTCATTTTCTCATTATAATTAGGTACATCAATATATTTGAAATACTTGGTTAACCTTTTAGACTCAATCTTTCCACGAACATCATTCTGAAATCACTATGAGAAAGTTTTTGATATTTTACTGTGAATTAAAATATGAATTAGTTTAATAAAAGTTTACCCAATCTTTTCAATATGATGAGGACCACAAACAATTACATGGGATTTACAAACTCATGTTCAAACATGATGGTATAAAAGGATAAGGGTAAATGTTTTGGATAGAGAGAGAAGAAAAGAGGCTGGAGAGAATCCACTGTGCCCCTTAAAATGAAAAAATGAAGGAGGGACAATGATTTAATTATTGAAAGAATAGTCATTGGAAAATAAACTAGATGATATACTTAAAGGATTTAAATAAACTACATGGAGAGTCTCAGTAAATTATTAATGTTATAGAGTTTATTTTTTATATTTAAAATTTAAAATGATATCAATTGTATGTTTTAAAAATACTCTAAATATATAAGAGACCATAAGTAAAGGAAGAGTAGAAGATAGATCTTAATATTTGTCCAAGTAATATAGAAAGGTGTTGCTACAATCAAGACTTTGATGCTAGGAGCACTTCAATATTGAATTAAGATTTTTAAAAATATTTTCATTTTTTGACTTATTTTTCTATTGATAAGAGTTTTTAAACAATCATTATTCAAATGAATAAGATTAAGATTTTGATACAAATGGTTTATGAGTTGTCTAGATTATATAACATGCTTGATAAAGATATAAGGATAAAGGGTGTTTTTTCCAAGATAAAATGTTTATTTAATAATATGAGGGAATAATATCCCACCACCAATAGTGGTATATTTGATAAAGTATTATTTTTAGAAAATTTCAAAATACATAGAATTCCATATATGATATAAAAATAATAGTTTATTTTCTCAATATTCCCCTTCAAGGAAATAATATTTATTTCCTAATCATAAAGAAGTTTTTGTATTTTAGCATGATATCCTAGAAAAGATATAATTTCTAATATGCTAGTCGGTGTACATTTGACTTTTAGAAGTTCAAAGTGAACCAGTAAAATGTTATCATTGTCAATGTTAAAAAGTAAATTAAACTTGGAATTATAAAAGGATTATGGTATGAAGGAAAATAAAAATGAAAAAATTATATTAGTTACTATAATAGAGTGACTTAATCGTTTTATCCTAATGTGTAGAGGCTATATTAGTAATGACATGATATAAATGTTACATTAGTTACTAGTATATTACAATATTTTTTTATGGATTCAGTTCCAAGATTGATGAATATGTACTTTTAAAAGTTTTAAGTAGACAATATATGTAATTGAAATTTTAAAATTTGATATTTTGAAGTTATGGTGATTCAGTCAGTTTAAGGAGTTGAACATTAGGAATGTGATTCATGAGTCTCACCATTATTCAAACTGGATTACTTTATAAATTTTACTCACTAAAGTATTTAGTGAGAGGGATTTATTTGATGGTCACCTAGGGATGTGGTAGGAATTTTATAAAGATGTAACGAGTTAATGAAATCCTAGAATGTGATGTCAACATATGGTTGATATGGAAGTATATCGTATATGATTTGATAAACATGCACTTATGTATGTTTTTTAAATTAATCCTAATGAAGTTTAATAACCTAAAATTTATCATACTAAAAGAAATATTTACACCATAATTCCTTCACATTGGTGGTATGTATATATAAATATTCATTTCATGAAGTGTAATGATTATTAATCCCTCATTGTATGACTTTGAGTTATACGTAATTGATGTTCTTCATGGAGTACCAAAGGATTAAATGAAATTTTATGATTTGTGTGAGTAGGATTCTAGGTAGTGGATATGTAAAATGATCATAAGGCACCAAAATATTTTGTGCACCAGATTAACCATGAATTAAAGAACATAGAGTGTTATACACTTTGTTTTGGTTATAATGGAGGTGTATTTTTTATATTTGGAGTACAAAAACCTAAGGTTAGTGATATGACTAGAATGATAACCTTGATACTTTGATATTTTCTTATATACGCCTTGAGGATAAATTAATAAGGGTTGGTCGGGTATTTTTTTGATCATTTCATCAGTTGGAGCTCAACTAAAATGAGATTTGACCTCTCTAATATTGAGTATGAAATTTAGGAAGTTGATTGACAATGACTAAAAAAAATTATGGGTATAGTTAGAGGGTACGTATGGTGTTATTATATACTTGGGTGAGGTGCATGTGATGTGATCATTGATTAAATGAATGAAATGCGATTTATTTGTCACCCTGGTTATATTGTACTCAATGAGTAAAGACAATTTGAGAAGGATATATATGATTGGTATGCTCTGTGTCCCATGGACACTCGATGTATTCGATAAAGAGAATGTAAAAAAATTGAATTCTAGAAAGTGATTAGGTTGGTGGATTGGTGAAAACCAAAATATTTTATAAGAATAACATTATGTTCAATACTGTATACGACACAAAACACTGAGAATAAATTGTCCAAAAAATATATTATATAAATATAACTATTATAACCTAGACATTAAAATGGTGTGTAGGAATAGGGCTAAAAAATTATGAAATATATATGGTTTAAACGTGAATAAATAAATATTTTTCTTTAAATATTATTAAATATAAAAATAATAATCATTTTAAGTAAAAATAAATGTTTTTATGGAAAATTTTATTTTTTCTAAAAAATTGTTTGGTCACATTTTGAACACTTATAATAAAATTAGTTTTTACTCGTTTATAAAATGTATTTAAAAAAACATTAAATAATTTTTTAAATAATCATGTCAAAATTATCTTAGTGTCATTTTTTTGGGAATTTTATGATATGATTATTTTTTAAATGAATTGTAATAAAATACTAAATTTTGTTGAAACTGCTTTTTCATTTAAAAGGTTTAAAAGCTACATTTTTTAAAAAATTGTTTGAAAAGTAAAATTAGTTCAATTATATAATAATTAATCAAATTTATGTTATTTTAATCAATTGTGATGCTCCAATTTAGTATAAACACTTTTAATACTTATGAAAAAATTTCCACTGTAAAACATTTTTTTCATTGCATATACTGATTTCAAATTAAAATAAACATTTCCTATTGAATGAATTTAATTTGGAAAAAATTGATTCTTTATTTTGAATTATAGTAATTAATATTATATAATAAATCCAACTTAATTTATGGTCCTCGTGTTTAGTAAAACAATAAAAAATAATTACTGTGATTAAGGATAAAATTGGTTTACCGTGGTATTAAACTAAGATGGTGAAAGTTAAAATGACCTAAAAACCTATATAAAACTTATAATGTAGACATATTTATTCCTTATATCATTCATGGTTTAATAATGATCCATTTTATTCCCTTTTGAATGGGAAAATAGTAGGTACAATTTATTCTTAAAAAAACGAAGTGTGTCCTCCCCCCAACTTATAAAAGGGTACCCCATATCCTATCCTATACACACCAATAACTAGAATAATACATTCCTTACATACATAAACATTATCTAGATTCCATTTTTGACCATGAATCCATTTTTGGAAGGCATTAGATATAAATCAAAATAGGTTATCTGAAGAAGAGGTGTAGTTCTTAACCATGAATTTTCATTATATTTATTCCTTTTACTCCATTAAATCTCCATAAAAAGGTGAAAATAATAAAAATAGTATATAAAATATTATTATATTTTATTATGTTAATTTTATGACCTATATTCATCTCCTCTTCCATCAAACATGAAATGAAACTGTCGATCGTGTGTACGGCAGACTACCGCCTTGTAAACCGATGTAATTAATTTTTCATCGCCACATATCACGACCAGATATAATGATGTATTTAATGTACGTATACATTATAATTAATTCATAATTATACTACACTAAATAGAATATCACATCAATCTTTTTACCTTCCAATCAGCTAGAAAATAATTACTTCACTCATGTGTATGTGTGGACTACCGCCTCCACGAAGTGATGCAAACCATTTTACATTTTATATATAATCAGATCATAATAAGGATATATTTAATGAAATAATATTATATATATGATATAATTATGATAATATAAATCTTAAATATTATTTACCATTCTTTCCTTACATCCTTTGGAAAAATGAAAAAATTATTCATGCTTACGTTCGACCTACTTTCTCAATGAATTGTGTAACTAATTTTCTATATCAAACATTTATGGATTAATATAAACACATATATAATAAATATAAATAATATTAATATCGTGATTAATATTCTGGATATTATGTAACCATGATCAATGTATAATGAATGAAACTACCAAACCAAAACATATATAAAAATGAATAATTTATCACCCGAAATAAAATTATTAACAAATAATTTTTAATAAACGGGTGATAAATAGTTATAATAAAATCATATATGGTATGGTATATATTATTATGTTTTTATTATATATTTATAATAAATATATATTTATCATAATTGAGGTTCATAAATGTACGAAGAATTCAAACATTTGGTTAGGTTTTCTCATACCACTTTTACTTTTGTTAGACATATTCCTTATTCAACAATAATATATTTTATGTAGTGTATATAATAACCATTAGATATGATATATAACGAATCTATTTATATTCATGGTATTTCAATTTTCATTTGATCTTATTTCATTCAAGGGGATTATTATTCAAATGTTACCAAAGTAGTAAAAGTTTATTTCACAATCTCATCATTATTCACTATTTTTATGTTTAAGCCTTTTCTTAAGGATGTATTTCATATTTAAATATAAAAACCAATATATTATATTCCCCTATAGTTAGTCATGAAATTTTTATTCAAGGGTACCATTTACCTATCTTTTGTACTTAAAATTATTGAGAAAATGATTTTATGAAAAAAAAACATTATTTCTCTTTTCGATTAAATGTTTTTATCTTCCATGTATAGGTTTTCTATAAATGTTTTCAAAAAAAATTATACTATAATATTATTATTATTTAATTAAATTTTTACCAATTATTTAATTTTTATTATTTTTTAAAGGAATCTTCCTATAATTTTTTGTAAAAGGTATTTTTTAACTTTTTTCATAAATGTGAAAGGAATATTTTTTAACATACTCAACATGAAAGGAATTTCTTGCCGGCCTAACTTATAAATGAATTGATGTTTACTTTAAAATTTTCTATTATTATTTTTAAAGAAAAATTTTTCGATCATATTTTGGAAATTTATAGTTTTTAAAATTGAATTTCAATGAAAATAACATATATTCTCAATAATGTTTTAATGATATTTTTAAAGAATTTTTTGTTCATAAATAACAAAAAAACTTATTTTAATAATGATCTACTAAGGATTTTTTATAGTGAGACCATACTTATTATTTCTCTAGATTATTTATTATCAGTTCGATTGATGTTGTATTATTTTGATATCATTATCCATTTTACTCTGGATGGTTTATGATTAGGTTTATTTGTTGGGGAAATTATTAAAATTTTATATGATAGTTATTAAATATAAATTTTTTATGTTTATTATATTTCTCCCCTTTCATATGGGATATGCATTGGACATTTTATGTGATGGGCAGTGCCTGCTATAGCTCCTCAATGCAGCAGTAGGTGTCATGAGACAAACTAGCATGAGTATTTGGCCAAGGCCTTACATATTTATATAATATATATTAGAATGAGGCCTTGATGGTATGGTTATGATATCACACATTATAAATTCCCACATTATGATGTTTTTGGTTGATTTTCAAGTGATTATTCAATTAGTTCGAATATATTTGAATAAGTTTGAAGCTCATGTTATTATTTATATAGAATTATTTTGATAGTCATTTATTTCTGCCATATTATTATTCATGTTTACGTAATTTATAAATGACACGCTTTTTAGTAACTTACCTTTCAATATTGATTATTCATTTTTTCATGATAGTTTCCACTCTACACATACCCATAATGAGCATTATAGACTACCCATTCTTTATGTTTATTTTATCTATGATTCTAAGAAGTTTATCTTGATTCATATGATGGGATATTCTAATGGGAATAAGGGTGATCATAAAAAAATACAATTTTTTGAATTATTTTTTCAATTGAAATGTGATATTAAAGTACATATTTAATTTACCCAGAATATTAAATAATTTGTTCCATCTTTATGCGATATATTGTATGTATAACTAATATAATTAAGTAACCACCAAATCCGGGCTACTAGGGTCATGTTCTTTATTATTGGTATTTGAATAATTTTAGTAGAAAATTTGAGAACTAGATTTAAGAAACTATATATTATAGAACTTAACCTTATGAATAAATTTTAAGAAAAATATAAATATAGGATAACATCTTAATGTTTTGGTAAGATATATATTATGTGGATTTTCTATAAATATATCCCTTTCATGATAATACAATTATATGTGAATCTGAAATAGTTATACCTATGGGTAATATATCTAAAAATGGTGCATTAGTTTTTAACTCAATCATAACCTGGGGAACAAAAATGGGTCTGGTTTCACACCTAGTTTGACACTCTTCAAGAATATTCTTGTTCTAATTTAAATTTTGTTTACATATCATTATGAAGGATTTTTGTTTAAGATTATGAGATTACCTATGAATAAATTTATCAATTTATGTGAATTGGTTCACTAGTTTTGAAATTATACATTATGAATCCTAGTTTTATGATCTATTCTACTACATTCCATTATTAAGAAATGGTTCATATTTAAAGGAATGGAAACCTTATATATAATCATAATCCATGTAGGGATTTCCATCAAGGAAAATATATTGTACCTAGGGTTTGTTTTGTTGACAGAGATGATGAAACTATTGCTATATTGGTGCACCTGACTCAGTTTATGTCTAATATCCTTTCCCACATGTAAAAGCCAACTGATCCACAGTGTAGTGTAACAATGTTAGATTGTTTTAAGCATCAAAAACTGCCATCATTTTATGTGACTACAAATCCATTTGTATTTGATGATAGTTCTGGGCCCAGTGGATGCATGTGGAGGTAAGAGATATATTAAAATTTCTTTTAATGATCATTTCCTGAAACCAAGAGTAAGGATATTGCACTTAAAATTTATAATTAATTTATTTAATATTTGATGAAATAAATACCCATGCTTAGTTACATTCTTTGTTGGTGAATATTAATCGTCCAAAAATAACCTTTGGGATTACCTTCATTGCGATGTTTGGATCCATGAATAGAATCCCTCTAGTTGTGATCCACATGTTATTCAATGATATCTGAGAAACACCACTCAATCTTTGGGTTATATCACGGAAAGTCAAATGTATTGAATTTTTTTTCCTGATCATTCGTTCTTCAGACTTGAAGAAATCTCTCATCGACTTATAGTTCTTGGTAGGGCGGGAGAAGGAGGAGTTGAGAGAGAATTTTTTGGGCCCAAAAATTATCTATTCTCGATTTTTGGATTCTCTACAAAATAGAAGAAACCACCTTTTTATAAAGTTGATATTTAAGTTAAAATATTATTTAATTATATAATAGTCATTAAATAACATTTATTAACCTTAATAAATCCCATGATACATAATAATTGTATAATTTTTATTTTGTGGTGTGCACTAACTTGTGAAATCCCAAATATTATATAACATTCTTGTCAATTAATATTTGTCACTGGACCTGATATTTTTCATTTCAACTCCCCTATATTTTATTGAATAACTAAATAAATATTTTATTTATAAATAAAAATTTTATTAACAATCTAGAGAATAAATATTTATTAAAAAATTAAATAAAAAATATTTTATTCACAATTAGGAGAATAAATATTGATTTAATTTATGTGATTAATATAACAAGAATTAAATTACTTCTTAGACTTAAGAATAATATTTCTTTCATTAATTTTACTCAAATAGACTTTATTTGAGTTCAACATAAACCCTTATTGCATGAACCTCTAGGATTCTTTCTCATTTGCATTAGGCGGGCTTACCTAAAATCCAAGATTACTCTATAGAAACAGGGCATCAAACCCAAGATAAATAAATTAATGTAGCAATGACAACAACTACATATGAATGCTCACAATTTAATATAATCCCTTTTTCACAATATCTCATCAACCAGGTTGTACATCCATGCCAGCAATCTATCTGCTAGATTTTCCTTTCATTGACTATCTGAAATAAACACATCATTTCACCATGGAAATGAATTTTAATGTGATAGTTGTATTCCAATAAAATTGATGAGATATCAGCTTCCATAAACATGGAATGGAAAAACCATTCCTTCACTTATTCATCAATGACATGTCACTCGTGATGCACACACCATATCCAACATCACCACGAACTGTTATCATCAGGGTTTATGAAAAATATTAAATTATGAATGTTGTAACATGCATTAATACTAATATTAAAGTCTAAGGACCATCACACATAGTCACAGATAGAAATATCTAATGAAACCAAAACATGAAGAATTTTTACTGGTGGGTATGTTCTCATAATATCATGTCTTAGAGATTACCAATTGCAATCTTCATGACAATAATCATCATCTGCTTACAGGTCCTCTCACTCGAAATTCTATGTACTATGTTTCTCATTATAATACATCATATAACAAAAAAACATTATTTGAGAATATTGTCATAGAAACTCAATGTTCTCATCATAGCGAGTAATTGTTATGACCTTATCAATGTGGAGTATACCCTAGGACATTATTACATTTGATTCATGCAGAAAAAAAAAATGGAAAATATGTTTTTTAAATATTAAATACATCAAATATACAAGACATCAAAGAAAAAAAAGTTGGTTCTAGGACATCAAATCCAAAAAACTCTTACTTGTACTAGAGATAACTACATATATCCTTCAGTCTTCTGGACCTCACATGATAGTCCAATTTTTGGTGAGTTAAGGATTTTTTCAAGGTTTCATCCATTTTTTCCTCCCCAGAAATATTTCATACTACGAATTCACCACTCTATTAAAAATTCATCAAGAGATTATACTTCCAAAGTATGTGCTTCATCTGTTGATGTGATCTTTTCACTTTTTAAAGAGTCAGCGCTGCAGTATTATCCTAATAGATTGTAATAGGAACATTACCTCTAGATACCACATCAAGACCTTGGATGAAGTTGTGCATACATACTGCTTCTTTAGCTACCTCAGAAGCTGTAATATACTCATACTCTGCTATAGAATTTACAACCACAACCTACTTTGAGCTCTTCCATCTCACAACACCTCCATTTGATGTGAATATGTGTCCTGTTTGAGACTTCATGTCATCTTTATTATTTTGGAAACTTGAATCTGCATATCCTATGATGACTAGTTTCCCATATCCTCAATAAACCAAGATAATATCCTACTTATGCCTCATATAATTAAGGATAGTCTTGACTACCATCCAATAGAGGTCACCTGGATTAGTTTTATTTCTTCATTTTGCACTTAATGCATAGGAGACATCTGAACTAATACATATCATATCATACATGACTGACCCAATCATCTCCTTTAGTATAAAATGGAATAAGGAACCCCAGTCTCAAATCATTTTGTCAATATTGTTGGGTACATCAATAACTTTGAGATAATAGGTTAACCTCTTAGACTCAAAATAGCCACAATCATCATTATGTAATCACTCTTAGAAATGATTTTATAGTTTATTATTAATTAAATTATGAATGATTTTAATAAAAATTTACCCAATCTCCTCAATATGCTAAGGATAACTAAGAAGTACATGGTATGTACAATCTTATATTTCAACATGATGGAATAAAATTATGATAGTGAATGTTTTGTCCATAGAGAGAAGAAAAGTGGCTTGATAGTTCCCCCTAAACTAAAAAAGGAAAAAAGGATAGTGATTTCATTATATAAAAACTCAACATTGAAACATATGTTATCTGAAATACTTGGATGATTGTAAGAAACCATGTAGAGGGTCTACCTTAGGTATTAATGTTATAGGGTTTATTTTTTTATATTCTAAATTTCATATGATACCAATTGTATTGTTTAAAACTATTATAAATTTAAAGGACTTAATATGTAAAGGAAGAGTTGAAGAATGTTCTTGATGTTTTCCTTTATGTAATAGAGAAAGGTTTCACTGTATTTAGAACATCGATGCAAGGATCACTGTAATAATGGAATAATTTTTTAAAAAAATTATGTGTATTTTTTATCCCATTTTACTCTCTAGAACTACTTCTAAACAATCATTATTAAAATGAATGAGAGTAATTTTTTGATACACATGGTTTATGATTTGTCAAAATTCTATAACATGCATGAAATAAAGACAAGGATAAATGGTGTTTTATTCTAGATAATTTTTTTTCTATGTATATGTGGGAATACTATCCCACCATCAACAAAGGAATACTTGATAAAGTCTTATTTTCATCAAATTTATAAATACATAGAATACCATTTATTGTATATAAATCATAGTTTATTTGTTATGTATTCACATGAAAAGGGAAAAAATATATTTTATAAACACAAAGATGTCTGCATATCTTAGCATGATATCCTAGAAAAGATAGGGTTTTTAACATGATAGTGGGAGTAAATTTGGACTTATATAAATTCAATGTTTACTAGTAAAATGTTATCATATTAAATTTTCAAATGTAAATTACACTTGGCATCATAAAAAGTTTAGGATATGGTGTAAAAAATATAAAAGTTAAATTAGCTACCAGAATAGAGTGAATTTCACATTATATCCTAATGTGTTGCAGCTATATTACTAATGAGATAATGTAAACGTTTCTATAGTTACTAGTACATTTCAGGAAAAAGCTTGATGGAAAGAGATATAATAATGATTATGCATATAGAAAATTTTTAGGTATAAAGCATTTATAATATAAATTTTAATATTTGATATTGTAGAGTAAAAGAGTTTCAATAAATTCTAGTATTCTACCATTGGTCATATGATTCCTAAGTCCCACCATTATTCAAACTAGATTGCTTCCTAAATGTTACCCGCTAAAGAGTTTAGTGTGAGGATTTTATCGGATGGCAACATAGGGATGTGGTAGACATTATATATAGAGGTAATAAGTTAATAAAACACCATAAATTGACATAAACATAAAGACGGTATATAATCTATCATAGCATGTATGTTAGACATGATATTATGTACTGTTTTGTTAAGTATTCATAAATTATAGTAATAATATATAATATGTCATACAAAATTGAATCTCAACTATATCATTCCTTCATGTTTGTTGAATAAATGTTTATATAGATATAAATTTCATAATAATCAATGATAATTAACCCCTCAAAGTGTGAGTTGGAGTTATCCATAAATGATGTTCATCATTGAGTATCATAGGTTATAATTAAATTTTAGGTTTAGTGTGAGTAGGATTCTGGTCAGGAGGTATAGAACATGATTATGCGGCCCAAAAATGTTTTGTGCACTAGAATAACCCTGAAGCATACAACATTGAGTGTTATAAACAATGTTTTTGGAATAATTGGGATTCATTATTTATATTTGGAGTTCCCACACTTGAGGTTATTGATATACTTGCAAGAGAACCTTTATAATTGTATAATTTATTATGTAATCATTTAGTATCATCTAATAAGGGGGTGGTTGGGTATGTTTCTAATCATGTCGTTAGTTAGAGATCAACTCAGATGAGATTTTTAATCTCCTATGTTGAGTATTAATTTTTGGATCTCAATTAAGAACTATTATGAATACTTATATGAATAATTAGAGGGTACATATGGTGTGATTATATACTTGGATAAGGTTCATGTGTTGTGATAGTCCAGAATATGAATTCCATGTGATGTATTCATCAACCTGGTTAGTTTATACTCAATGAGTCAAGAAAGATTGGGGAGGCTATATAAGATTGACATGCCCTACATCCCATGGTAACTAGATGTATTGGGTAAAGATAACTTATTAAAATAAACTCTATCATATTATGTAGTTGTTGGATTGGCATAACTCCCCATGATTTTAAAATAATAGCATTATGTTCGATATCATAAATGATTTGCAACACTGATCTTAAATGATCTGTGAAATATAGTATTTAAATATGATTGTTACAACCTAGTCATTAAAATGGTGGGTAAAAATAAGATTAAATAAAATATTATTATTATATGGTTTAAAAAATTATAAATAAAGGCATTGGTTATCAATTTATTGTAAATAAAGATAAGAATAATTTGAAAGAAAACGTATTTTTTTTCTGAAAACACTATTTTTTCTAAAACACAGTTTCATTTCATTTTGTGCACATATGATAATATTATTTTTTACACTTTTAAAAAATATATTTCAAAAAATGAACATATTTTTTAAATTAGTATTTAAAAATTATCTTATTTTTTTCAATTTTTTAAGAAGATTTTTTTTAACGAATAGTACAAAAATATTATTTTTATTAACAACATCCTTTTCATATAAAGAATGTAAAAAGATACATTTTTTTAAATTTTTTTAAAGTAAAATTATTTAAATTATATTTTAAATAAGACAATTTATGTTCTTGTAATTAATTATATGTTCAATTTTAATATAATAAGTTTTTATGCTTATGGAAACTTTTCCTTTGGAAACCATTTTTTCGTCGCATCAATGGGTTTAACTTTAAATTAAATTCTACCACTTATGTGAATTGAATTTGAAAAAAATATATTACATATTTGTAATTATAATAATAATTATTACATAATATGGTTAACATAATTTTTTTCATTATGAACAATTAAAATATTAAAAATCAATTACCATGGTTAAGGGTAAAATGGGTTTACCGTCGGGTTAAACTAAGAAAAAAGTGTTAAAGTAACATATAAAATTATCTAATTTTAATTTTATGGCCATATTTATACCTTATTTCATCTAATGTTTGATAATGATCCACTTTGGATCATTTTTTAATGTGAAAATTGTAGGTATGATTTATTATTTTCAAAAATCCCAAGTGTGTCCTTCCCCCCATTTATAAAAGTCAACCCACTATCACCTCCTTTACTCACTTAAAAATACCTTTTTATAGGGAAAAAATACCTAAATACATTACTTACATCCCTAAACATGATTTAGAGTCCATTTTTTATGATAAAACATTTTAAGGAGGATATAGTTATAAACCAAAATATGTTCTCTCAAAAAGAGGTATGGCTTTTAACCATGCGTTTTCATTTTATTTGTTCCTTTAACTCATTTTAATATTCATAAAATATGTCAAAATAATAAAAACACTATATCCCATATAATGAGATGTTATTATGTTAATGTAATGACTTATATTCATATCCGCTTCCCCCAAATGAGAAATTAAACCATTGATCGTGTAGATAAGGGTCTACTGCCTTGTGAACTGAAGTAATTCATTTTCCATTACCACCTCTCATGGCTAGATATAAGGATGGATTTAATTTTTATATATATTTATATTTATTAAATAATAAAACTTATATAAATATAATATAACATCTACCTTTCTACCTTCTAATCCATTGGAAAACAATAATGTCACTAATGTGTATGTGTAGAATACCACCTCCTTGAAATGATGTGAAACGTTTTTCATTTTATATTAAAATAGATTTTAATAAAGATATATTTAATTAATAAAAAATTTATATATGATATAAAAATGATTAAGTAAAATTTACATATTATTTACCTTTCTTTCGTTCCATCCATTAAAAATGAAAACAACATTCACACGTACGTACGACCAACCATCTGCATGATTGTTCTTACTCATTTTCTATCAAATAGTATTATGGATTACTATAAATAAATATATATATATTGAATATATTATTATATTTATATCATGATTAAAATCTTGGTGATGATTAAATTAGGATTAAAGTATAAGGACCAAAACTACCAAACCAAAACGTACAAGAAAAACGAAGCAGCTATCACATGACATAGAGTTTTTAATATTGAATTTTTAATAAATAGATGATAAAAAGTTATAATAAAATAATATATGGTATTATTTATATTATTATTAATTTTTAATATAATTATGATAAATATATATTCATTATATATTATTTTTTAACACATATAGATGAAATCATACATGAGGTAAGGTTTCTTTTGTTGCTTTTAATTACATGAGACTTATGCCATATTTTCCACTTATTTAATTTTTAGGGAAAAGTTAATAAAAATTTCATATGTTATATCATGAATATTTTTATATTTGTGTTATTTAACATTTCTCTTGGAATTATTTATTTCATTGAAGTTATGATTTAAAAGTTACCAAATCGATAAGGGTTTATTTCAATATCTAATAATTATTTAGGATTATTTATGTTTAAGTCTAAATGGGAGGAATAATTTGATCCTTAAATATTAAAACCAATATATTATCCTCTCTAATGTATATTCATGAAATTTTCATGTAGTGATACTAATTTTTTCTCTTTGGTACTTAAAATGATTAGCAAGTGATTTTTAGAAAAGGAAAGTTTATTTCTATTTTCAATAAAAAATATTTTCTCTTCCATGTACATGTTTTATAAAAATATTTTCAATTTTTTTAATAACCTCATATACTTTTTAATTTAATATTATAAAATTATTGGATTTTCTAATTTTTTTTAAAATTAATATTCCTACAATTTTCTGAACCATGTAATTTTTTAACATTTTCCGAAATTTGAATGGAATATTTTTTAACATACTCAGCATGAATTAAATTTTCTGACATATTTAATGATCAATAAATTCAATATTCCTTTATAGTTTTCAATGATTCATTTATAAGAAAATAATTCTCTTAATATTATGGGAATTTTTTTTTAAAAGTGATTTTCAATGTGATAATAGTATTTTCATCAAGAATTATTTTAATGAAATTTTTATATTATTTATATTCATCAACAACAATAAAAATTATTTTTAATTATCCTATAATTAAGATATGTTATAATGATACCATTATTATTATTTATATAGATTATTTATTATCATTTTAACTGGGGATATCCTATTTTGATTCCATTCTCCAAATTACTTTGGATGGTTTATTTTTAAGTTTATTGATTGGGAAAATTATGAAATCTCATATGCTATTTATTATATATGAATTTTTATATTGATTTTGTCTCTATGGTTTCATATGAGGAAGGAATTCGACTTAGTAAGTGGTGGGAATAGTCTATTATAGCCCCCCAATGCAGCTGTAGGTTTTATAAAACAAACTATCTTAGGTATATGGCCAAGGCCTTATTCATTTTGTAATATTTCTTAGCATGAATCTTTGATGATTTGGTCATGATATATAACATTATTCATTCACTCATTATTATATTAATTATTGTTGTCTATGTGATTATTCCAATAGTTATAATTTCCTTGAATAAGTTTTAACCTCATGTGATTATTTATATAATATTATTTTAATAAACATTTATTCCTTATAAATTATTATGCATGTTTGTGTAATTAAAAAAATTAAATGCGTTCAATTATTTTCCACGGAATATTTATTATGCCTTGTTGTTTCATGATAGCTCCCACTATATGCATAATCGTACTGATCATTAGAGCTCACCCCTTTCTAACGTTTGTTTTCACCATGATTCCAAGAATTGTTTATTGAATCTAGTACAAGGATATGCTAAATAGAATATTAGTGTTCTAAAAAGAAATATTGTGTTATATTTTATGATTTGAATTGTAATTTGAGATTCATGTATGTATCTAGATTACTAGTATTACTAAAATATTCAGTCCTTTGGATGTTATTTCTTATATTTAGTGCATATCACATCTGTGTTTTCACTGTGAGGTATTCCTTTCTTTATTTTATTTCTAGTGCTTATACATGGGTTCCCCCTATTTATTTGGTGGAAAATTGTGATTTTGGGCTTGACATAATGAGGTGTATGGTTAGGGCATGATTTGTCAAACTGTGCACCCTTTCCTTGGAAACCATGCAGCCATGGGGCATTTTTAGACAGTGATGAACCACATGGTTTTTTCATGTTCTAGTATCTCTGTGGGATAAATTTGTCGTGTGTGCCTCTTGGATAGTGAGGGGTGTATGGTTTCCGGACATTTTGGAAAAATGTGATGGAAAATCATGTGCCATGTCTTAGTTATTATAAATTTTAAAATGATGGTTGTGTCCTCTCAGGATTTAACCCCAAATCCCCTATTTCCTTCCCCACTCTGGAGTTACAGCCCTAGGTGCCTGCATCCCTCATCCTTTACCCCATTGACCTCCATTTTTTTGGTGTATTTAGTGGGAATTATCTATTAAACTCCATGAAAATCCCCTATTTCTTGACTTAATCATTTTTCTATTGTTTCTCTTCTTCTTTCATGGGGTTTCATATATTTAGGGGGTTGGGTATAACATTTTGGGTTATATACTGATTCATAGTGTTAAATATTGATTTTTATGGCTTGATCATGCCTTTATAGGGTTCTTTTGAGGTGTGATTGTTGTTTCACACCGATTTCTAAAATATTCTACACTTCAGGTAGGTAGTTCCATGATTAAACATTATTTGGTGATTTTGGTATGCTTTATTAACTTAATGGTTATGTTCTATGAATTTTTTATGAGGTGAGAAATGTGTTTCTGAAAGGTTTTAATATTCGTATAGTTTAAAAGTGGGTTTTCTAGGGAAAATTGGTTTTTTCTAGTGTGTTCCTTTGTTGTGCTTATTAAATGTGTTTTAAAAATTATGCAAGTGGTTTAATAAATTTTTATAGTGTCGAGAAACATGTTTTAAAGTGGAATGGGTGTGCATATTAATTGAAAAGAGAATTTTCTTATGAGAAATGGCGCTTTCATTGGTGTGTTCACATTTCTTATGTCTACATGTAAATGTGGTGATACATATGTGGCATGAGAAATTGAAATTGAGAATAATGGGAATATTATGTGACTAGGTGGGAAGATTTGGACTAGTATGCTAGTTTTATTGGTGGGGCCGAGGCCCGGTTATTTCTAGAAGGATAGGTGATACAACACTAACTAAACTATGATGATTGGAGACCGCTATAATTTTGGATAGATTCATCTCTAGTGGCTCATGAAAGAGAACGATGATAAGTGTGGTTGATATATCATGTTTCACCATGATATGAGGTAACCAATGTTTCACTATATCTAGTACCTATAGGGATTTCCTATAACATTGTTCTGTTTTGTGATATCTTTCATTCACTCAGCTTATAGTGAACCTTTTTGGTTATTTCAAAAGAATAGCATGTTATGTTTTTTCTATAAAAATGTTTGTAGCTTTTAATTTCTTAAAACATTCATGTTAATTGGTCTTATAATATTTTGAGATGGAATCTATTTTATTGGGTGGTATTCTACTGGGATTTGGTTCACCCATACATACATCATTGAGTGTGTGTAGACATTGTTAAGATCTAATCCAGTAAAGGAAAGATGTATGGAGATGGTGGTATGGGTTTTGATTGGTCTTCTTCATGAAGGTGGTGGTGGTGGTGGATTTAGGGTGACATCCCTCTTGTCATATTACGGTTTTCTTATAGTTTTTTTATTCCCCTATTTTTGTAGCTCTTTTAGGTTTTGTATAATTTTGTAAAACCTTGAACCTAAAAATTTTTATTCCTTGTTTGTATTTGGTCATTTATCAATGTTTTATTTATATATTTTGGTTATATATGATTATTTAAATGTTTTAATCCAACTCCAAAGCATATTTTGATAACTAGACACTAGTTTCCATATTTAGGGGATTTGGAATGCCCTTTAGGGCCATGCCATGGACCATATCAGCTATCGGGTTAGATACCACCTTAACATTGTTCGTGAAAAAATTGTATCGAAGGATGTTATGGTTTTTTAGTTTATGTTATTTTGTTACAAGTCTATATAGGATGGTTCTAGGAATTTAGAGACCTGAGGTTTTGGTTGTGAGTGGGGTGCATGGCTTGGATGCCTCTTGGAAGATCACGATTTCCCATGGGATGTTGTGATTTTTTTTTGACTTCTCCCCCAGGTGAGATGTACAGGCAGCAGAATGTATATGAACATTGGGTGGGTTGGAGTGGTTTGGTTGTTTTGAAATATTATTGATATGGATTTGGATATGTTTCAATTAGAGTATGTGTTTGAGATTTGTTTTTATTTATGAAAATTTTCATATTTTGAATTAACAGTTGTGTTGATAGTTTTCCTTGTGGTTGTTAGTTGTTGTAGAATAATGTATCCTCAGATAATTCCTGTACAACCATGGGAAGATGCCGAAGATATTTATCCCTCATCAATTGATCAAATACTAGTGGAATATGTGGTTACATATTTCCATGCTTTCGGACAGGGAGCAGGCTCTGGTCCTGCTCTGGTTAGTAAAGTTGAACTGGGTCTGAGAAATGAATAATATCAGGAGTTCCTCAAAACAATCATTATTATTTTCAATGAAATGTGGAACCATAGGAAGCGAGGTAATGGAATGAGAAGATCGAGAGGATTTTTGAATTTCTTGACACTCATAAGGTGATCAGGGTGGAATAACTTCATTCTTGTTAGAGGGTCCTAGTTATAGGTGGTGGTACTCAGTGGTTCAAACTTGAAAGAACTAGCAGATGACGTGGAATGAATTCAAGATCATTTTCAACGAGTAGTATTATCCTGAGTTATTAGCCTAATCTAGGTCCTAGGAGTTCATGGACCCTACCCAGGGAGACTGGATAATGATAGAGTATGATAATCACTTCATAGAACTAGTACTATACATACCTGTGATCGTTTCTAATGAATAGATGAAGGGTCAGAGGTTCGAAAGGGGGTTGAGGCAATATATTTATTCCCAGATCATTTTTTTGGTTGAGGACATACGTTTAGGTGGTTGGTCATGTCATGATGGTAGAAATTGATCATAAGGGAAAGCATGGTTTCCATGGATTAGTGTCATGGGTAGTGGTATTTCATCTACTAAGAAGAGGATGTAGGACGAGAAGAAGAGGAAGGGAGGTGGTAGCTCATGCCTTCCTTCCTAATTCACATTATCACTAGTTTTAGATGATAGATCAATTTTTTACCATTGGTTTGGGAATATGGGGAATGTGAAGTCAACATGTCTAGCCCCTCCTAGATCATTCCATCAGTATAGAATTATGAGACACTTATAGTGATTTTTCAGGGACACATATTCTTATTAGAGGGATGTATGATTTGTAGTTCCCAGAGGAATTCATCCAATTTAGATCTGTCTAGGACATTAGGATCTCGATTCGGTCATAGTCATAGTAGGACTTGATCATCTTCTATACATATTCTGTTTAGCGCAGAAGTGTAAGCTATTGGTTATTCCCAGACTCAGGTAGAGACAAAAAATCTTCATGTTGTGGATTAGGAACCACTGAGAACATAGGTAAGACATATGAAACTTTGAGAGTAGGATCTCAAGTGTAATAGGGTTGGATCATATGTCGTATGCAATGGAGTTGGTGACACCTCTTTGTAAGAAGCGAAAGTAGGATCTCAGTTGTCCATCTTGTGCGGTCACCATGTCAGGGGTCAAGATAGAATATGATTTCCTTACTCTAGAGATGGACGTCATTAATTTGATCCTTTTTATGGATTAGAATATGCAATTTCAGGAACACATCGATTTTTATAGGTGGAGAGTGAGTTTCGTGGCACTAGATGGTATGACCTAGGTTTATCATGGTGAATAAGATCCTCGGTTGGGTCATTCTATACCTCCAATCCTACAATCAGGTAATCTCATTTTTTAGTTATCATCGCTCGTGTTGGAGGATTATGGTAGTTCTCTTCAGGGTGGATTTTCTCTTATGGTGGATGAGTTTCCATATGTTTTTCTATAGGATTTCTCATTTTTTTCCTATGAAGATGGATGTGGAGTTCACTATTGATTTGGATCTGGGAATATAGTCTATATATCTTCCCTCTTATTATATTTTCCCCACCAATTTGAGGGATTTAACGAAAAAACTGGATGAGTTGGAACACAAAGGATTCATTTTCTTGACTGTATCTCCTTGGGACTCTTTGGTTTTGTTTGCAAATAGGGTATGGATCACTCTATTTGTGCGTAGATTACCAGAATTTGAATAAGGTGACCATAAAGAACAACAATCCCTTACCCTTAATTGATTACTTATTTGACCAGCTTAATGGGGAAATGTGGTTTTCCAAAACTGACTTGCGTTCTGGTTTCACCATGTTAGAGTTTGAGAGGTGTGTGTTCCAAAAACAAAATTTTGAAGTCGGTACGACCATTTTGATAATTCAGTTATGCCTTTCGGGTTGATGGGTGCTCCAACATTCTTTATTGAACTTATGAATAGGTTATTCCATTAGTATGTCGCCTAATTTGTCATTGTATTTGTGTATGACATCCTGTCCTATTATACTTTTGAAGAGGATCATGAGATACATTTGAGGATCATGTTGGTAAATCTTCAGAATCATTGTTTCTTTTCCAAATTTTCTAAATCCATCTTTTTGATTGGGGAGGTGAAGTTTCTAGGTCATGTGATCTCAAAACAGGGTGTTTCGGTTGACACTAAGAAGATTAGTGAGGTAATTTCATTGGATCAACTAAAGAATGTGTTTAAAATCTATATATTTCCAGGCCTGGTAGGGTATTATATGTTGTTTGTTCGATATTTCTCATGGCTTCCTTCACCCATGACGATGCTCACTTATAAAGGGGTAAAGATTGAATAGATAGTAGAATTCCTAGATTCAATTGAGGATCTTAAGAGGCGTTTGACCACCGCCACTATTTTGAACTTGTTGGAATTTGGGAATGATTATGTGTTTTATTATAATTCCTCAGGTATGGGTCTTGGCTGTCTACTTATGAAGGATGATCAGGTAGTGGCTTATGTCTCTCTCCAGCTGCGACCACATAAAAAGAATTACTCAACCCATGACTTGGAGTTAGCAGCCACTACAAAAAAAAGAATATTAGTGACATTTTTTAGAGGGGGATTTGCATGACCCTATCTAAATTCATTTTAGAGGGGTTTATGCAAAACCCCTTCAGATAATAGAATATAAAAGGGGTTTACAACCTCCTCTAAATTCTTTATCATAATTTGATGAATATTCGGTTGGATTTTAGAGGTGGATATGTCAAAGATGCTGCAAATTTAATAATTAGTGGTGCTATATGTTCAGTTGGATTTTAGAGGAATTATATATATATATATATATATATATTATTGGATGTTATAGGCTATATATATAATGAAATTTTTTTAAATGGAAATAGAGGGGGTTTACAACCTCTTATAATTTAAGATATCAAAGGGGGTTCATGAACCGTTGTTAATCCCTTATATTATAGGGGGATTTGAACCCCTTAAAATTTAATAAATTTAAGGGGGTTGTGAACCCCCTCTAATTTAAGAAAATAGATTGGGTTTCAAAACCCATTTAATATATAATGTTAGAGGGGGGTTTTAACCCCCTTTAATATATGAAATTAGAGGGGGTTTTCAGCCTCCTTTAATATATGACATTAGAGGTTATTTTGAACACATTATAATTTATGTCATTAGAAGGGGTTTTTAACCCCTTGAAATTTAATATATTAGAAGGGGTTTTGAACCCCTTATTATTTATGACATTAGATGGGGATTTGAACCCCATCTAATTTATGACATTAGAATGGGTTTTGAACCCCCTTTTAATATATGGAAATAGATAGGTTTTTCAAACCACTCTAATATATGAAATTAGAGGGGGTTCATGAACCACCACTAATCCCATTGATTAAAGGGTTTTTAAAACACCTCTAAATTTTTATTTACTTTTTAAAATAAATTTCATATAAATTTAAATTCTATAATATATAAGTGTGTGTGCACATGTGTGTATATATATGTATAATACATAAACCCGTTATTTAAATGTATTGAAATGCATTACAAACACACACATTTATATATATAAATACATTTTATAAATTATTTAAATAAATAGTTATACATATAAATAAAAATGTATATAAATATAAATATTCGTATATATAATATAAATGTAATTATAAATATATTTATTCAAATATATAAAATTTATATATGGTTTTATAAATACTATACATTTATATTATGATTTATATTATTCATATATTATATAAATTCATTTTTATTCTATATTTAATTTTATGTACATTTATACTATATGATTTATACAAATGTATGTAATATATATAAATTTTTAAAAAAATTATATATATTATATATATATATATATATATATTTGTATATTATGTTATAAAATATTTTTCTATAAAATATTTAATTATGTATATTATATTATATATATATATGATAATTACTTTATATAAATTGTAGTATACTATATTAATTATTAATTTATTTATTATATATATAGAAATATAATTTAATTATATGAAATATTTCCAATTATATGAATTTATTTAATTTCATGTGTGTATACATGTGTGTGGGGGGGGGGGGGGTATACATGATATAATAAAAATCATAAAACATGTAAATGTATAATATTTATAAAAAGAACATATAATTTGTATAGTTTAAAAATAGGTTTAATAATAAAAAATAATGAATAATGAATAATATTATTTCTACACACATGGACATATGTATATGTATATAAAAATTAATATAAAAATTAATATATATATTATAATTATATTTTATCTATAAATATAATATAAATACATAAATATACATGCTCACACACACATATAAATGTATTTATAAATACATGTATATTCATTTATTTATATATGTAAATATAATTACATATAAATATATTATATACATAGATAATATATATATATATATACGTTATACACAAAAATATTAAAAATTATTCCCAAAATTAAATATATTATATAATTTAAATTAACATAGACAAATATATATATTCTCTAAACTCACTGTATCTAAATATATATATGATATTTTATATAATATATAAAAAAACGTTTTACCTTAGTGGTATGGGCACTATGTTGTAGCTGGAAGGTCGGCTATTCGAATCATAGTAGATGTGTGAATTGTTTAATCCGTTATGGTTGCTGATAGAAGTGCTAGACACGCTGGGGCCCGCCTCTATGTTGGGTGTCCTTGGGTGGGGGAAGGGGGTGGTCACCCCGAGTGTTTGGGTGGGGATATGGGTGTCCTCGAGTGTCTATGGGCCACAGGGGGGTGTCTTCTGGGTGTCAATTGTCCATGAGGGGGGGGGGGGGGTCAGGCAGGGGATGCCAGTGTCTGGGGTGGAGTGGGGTTGTCTATGGGTGTCTGCAGGTGTCTGTGGTGGAGTTTATAGGGGTGTCAATAGGGGGAGTGGGTGTCCACATGGAATTTCATGGGTGTCAGGGGGAAAATATGTATAAAAAATAGTCATTTTGGGGCGGTTATAGAACCACACCTTAAATTGATATTCAGACACGATTAGGGGTGGTTCTGTAACCACCCAGAAACAAAATATCAAATTGGGGGTAGTTAAAATCGCTTAAAATATACTGGTTATGACTAATTTAGGGAAAAATTAGAGGTGTTTATAACCCCATATAATATAACCACTATTAAATCTAGGCTAATTTTACCATCCCTTGTGAAAAACCACTCCTAATCAGAGTACGTGTTCACATTAGCTGTGGTTATTGATAACCACTAATAATTTTTTAGAGGGGGTTATAACCCCTTGTAAATGAAATAAACCCATGTAATCAACCTATTTTATTATCTTGAGTAGTGATGCATGCCTTGAATATGTGGAGCCATTATATTTTTGGGTAGAGATTTGTGGTTTATTCTGATCAAAATAGTTTGTCCTATCTTTTCACTCAAAAGGATTCGAACTTGAGAAATTGTCATTTGGTTAAGTACCTTCAGGGTTTTGAATTTAATATATTTTATACCCTAGGAAAAGTTAATGTTTTGGAAGATGCATTTAGTAAAAATATTTAGTCTAGGAGCTGAAGAAGTCTAGTTATGAGTGGACTTTGATGGGGATCTTTTCACATATGTACATGGAGACCAAAGAGAATAGGGGAGGTGCATTCTTTTCTAGTCCAAAACTGGTATCTTCCCTCCTAGAATTGATTCGGCTAAAAACAACTAAATTATGAGTTGTGATAGTTCTATATGTAGTTTCATCATGGTGGGGATGAGCCCGATGATTGGAAATATTCTCCTGTGGAGAATTTTTTTTAATGATTGCTTTTTTGGTTACTTTATTGTTACAGAAGATGGTGATATAGGATAGCCGTCAGTATTAGTGGTTCTTTCATTAGGATTTTAAAAAAATGTTTTATTAATTGTGTCCATTGTTCTTGTTTCCAGGTATGAGATGCGACATAGTTGACTTTCTATCTTGGTGTTATACATGTCAACAGGTCAATGTAGAGCACTGAAGGCCATTTAGTTTTCTTCAGCCGCTACCCATTCCTACCTAGAAATGGGATGAGATTTCCATAGGCTTCATTATTGGTTTATCTCATATGACCTGATGAAATAATTCTATTTTGGTAGTGATTGAATTTCTGACCAAATCATCCCATTTCATTCAAATTAAAGATTCAACGAAGGTGGATGAGTTAAGATGATTATATGTTTAGTAAGTTGTGTGGTTTCAAGGTGTTCTATAAGTAATTTTTTTAGTGAGACCTCCATTTTACCTAACAATTCTGGGTAGTCCATCAAAAGGAATATGGTCATATGTCAAGTTGAGTATGGCATACCATCCTCAAAAGGATGGTTAGACGGAGTGGGAGAATCATATTTTAGAATACATGATTCAGGTGTGTGTCTTCAATTTCAGAGTTTCATGGGATAACCAGTTGTTTCTCGAGTTTTCATATAATAATAGTTACCAATCCTTGATTTGGATGGCTCCCTTTGAGTCACATAATGTTTAACCATGTCAGTCTCTTTTGTCTTGGGATGAGGTAGGTGAGACCTATTTATTGGGATTGATCTATGTAGAGGAGATGTATGAGAAAGTCAAGTTGATCAAGTATCAATTATTGAAAGTTCAAAGACACTATATTCCTTATAATGACCAGCGACACTGCTCTTTGGAATTTTCTGGAGGTGACCAGGTGTTTCTAAAAGTGGAACCTCGCTTAGGTCATCGTCATTTAGGTAATAATGGTAATATAACACTAAGGCATGTCGAACCTTTTGAGATTAAGAATAACGTTATTAAGTTATAATATAGGCTTTATTTTCCTTTTTATTTGATGTAAATTATTTATTTATTCCACGTATCTTAGTGTAAAATGTACGACCTAGATCTATCACATGCACTAAATAAGGAAGAGTTAGAGTTGGATCCAAATTTGTAAGTCTTTAAACAACTAGTTAGGATTGTATATTCCCAAGAGAAACTGCTTCATGGGATGTATATTCTGCTAATATGAGTTCTTTGGTAGCATGATAATTATGTTCATGATACTTAGAAGCATAAATCTTAGGTTGAAGAAGAGTATACATTTTTATTCTCTAATAAGGATTCATGTTAACTTTCTAAGGAATGAATTTTTTCAAGGTGGGGAGAATTGTCACATCCATGTTTTAATTTTGAGGTATTACTTTTAGTTATTTTAATTCTTGTTCTTATCAATGGGTTTCCCCCTTGAGTTTTTAAGAAAAATTGAGATTTTGTCTTGACAGCTTTAGGTGCATGATATAGGACATGGTTTGTTGAACCATACACCCTTGCCCAAGAAATTATGCAAATAAATGAAATTTTTGGACAATAAAGAACCACAAAATTTGAGCATGCCCTAGTAACCTAGAATACTAACAATGTGATGTGCACCTCTTGGATAGTGAGGGTGCATAGTTTCCACATAGTTTGGAAAAATGTGTGTAAAATTGTGTTCAATGTCTATGTCCTTAAAAAATTTTAAATGGTGATTGTGTCCTCTCAGGATTTAATCCAAAATCCCCAATTTTCATCTCCACTCTAGATTTCCAACCCTAGGTGCCTCTAACCCTCATTGTTTTCTCTAACCTCCATTTATGTGTTTGATTTGATTAAAAATATCCATAAAACTCCATGTAATTCCCTCCATTCTTGATTTCATCCTCCTTTCTAGGGTTTCACTTCTTCTTTCTTGGGTTTTCATATCTTGAGCCGGTTGGGTGAAATATTTAGGGTTTTATATCATTTCATAGGGTTCAATATTGATTTTTATGGTTTTATCTGGCCTTTATAAGGTTCTCATGAGGTGTGGTTGTGGATTTACACTGACTTCTTGATGTTTCTATACATGAGGTATGTGGTTTCATGATTAAGAATTATTTGGTTATTTTGAAATGATTTATGTCCTTAATGGTTGTATTATCTTCATTAGGTATGAGTACAAAATTAGTTTGTTATGGTTTTTATGATGCATGTGGTTTGAAAACAGTTCTTCTAAGGGAAATTGGTTGATTTGAAGTGTTTTTCATTGTTGTGTTTATTGAATGTGTTTTATAAATTTTGAATGTAGTTTAATAAATTGTGAAAGTGGTGGGAAAAATGTTTAATAGTGTAATTAGTGTGTGTGTAAATTAAAAAAGTTTTTTCTTATGATAAATGGTGGTTTCATTGGTGTGTTCACATTTATTATGTGTGCATGTAAATATAATGATACATATATGGCATGAGAAATGGAAATTGAGCACAAAGGGAATCCCAAGTGACTAGGTTAGTGGACTTGGACTTGTATGCTATGTAAATAGGTAGTGCAAGGACCAATTCAATCTAGAAGGATTGATGATAAAACACTAACAAAAATATGATGATTTGGGACCACTAGAATTCTGGATAGAATCTTCTTTAGTGGCTTGTGCATGAGAAGAATGATATGTGTGGTTTCTATAGTATGTCTCATCGAGATATGATGTACCTAGTGTTCTACTATAACAAGTGCATATCGGGAATTTATGTGACTTAGTTCCCTTTTAGGATATCATACATACCATCAGAATATGGTGTACATTTTTGGTTATTTGAAAATAAAATCATGTTTCCCTTTAGAGTGTTTTCTATATTGTTATTTCCAGCTTTTCATTTTTTAAAACATGCATGTTCAATGGTCCTATAATGTTTTGGTGTGGAATCTATTTTATTAGGTGTAATTTTATTGGTCGTTGGCTCACACCCTACATACACCTTTGGGTGTATGTAGTCCTTATTATACTTGACACAGGTAAAGACCAGATGTTTTGAGATAGTGGTTCGGGTATCTAGTGGTCTTCCTCATGCAGTTGTTGGTGGATTGAGGGTGATATCCCTATTGTCATACGGTGGTTTTGGGATAGTTTTTTGTTCCCATTTTTTGTATCTATTTTGGTTTTTGTCTAAAGATGTAAAACCTGGTACCTAAAAATTATTATTCCTTGTTTGGATTTTGTTATTTATCATCATGTTATTTATTTATATTGGTTATTTATTCTTATATAAATGAGTGAAACTTTTCCCAAATAATATTAGTATACCAAGTCACTAGTTTACATCCTATGGGGATCAATAAAACCCATCAGACCAATCCATATACCAGGTTGGGTGTCGTGTTGGATGACACTCTGAATTGGTTTGTGAGAACACAAATTAATAAAATATCCACCCACTATGGGTTACTGGGGTTGGGGTCTTTAAATTTGGAATTATAAGAAGTTTAGTAGAAAACTTGGGAAATATATTTAGAAAAACATAGAGTAGAGAACATAACCCGACGACTGAATTTTAATATAATTATAAGTATAAGAAAACATTCTAATGTTTTGGTAAGGCGGAGATTATGTGGATTTTTAAGCAATGAATCCTTGTCTAAATACTACAAGGTGATGTGGATCTAGTATAGTTATACCTAGGGGTAATAACATCGAAAATGGAATACTGGGGTTTTAATTGATTGTCACTTGGGGCATGAAAACAAGTATTTCTTCACACTTGGTTTGATAATTATGATATATTTACCCATATGTCATTATATTTCAACTTGTGTACACTTTTTATATGTTTCATATTTTATAATGTTTTTTTGTGGTGATGATGCTTTAAAGTTATTAAATTCATCCATTATAATTCAATATATGAGTTTTTAATATTCTTAGAAAATTTTATTGAATTATTTTTATTGAAATTCCATGGTTCACAATCATAATTTCAAATTATATTTTTTCACTATAGGCTGGTCATCAGATCTTCATATTTTTCTTTCTATAATAGTTGATATATTTGATATTATTGATTGTTTGATTTTCCCATGTCATTTTTTGGATATTTTATTTTATTTTTTTGAACAATGGTTGTTGGTGTATATTGTATTTAGTCACTACTGTGTATTATTTTCCCTATTCATGATAATGTTGACCAAATTAGAATCCTTAGGGTAAAAACTAACTCTATATAAAAACTCTAGTGCACTCCTAGATCACCCGAGGTCGACATAAAAACCTAGGGATATGCTATGGTATAGTGGATAGTGGTCTGTTCACTTTAAAATCATAATTGGCCAATAACATAATAGATTCTACATTCATAAGTGGATAACTCTAAAAAACATGCCTGCAAATGGAAAGAACATGTATAATAAAGGATACATGCCATACCTATATAATTATTTAAAAATTAATCAATATTCATGGAAACCCAATACAACCACACTCCAAAACATATATAAAACCCATCAAACAATCATAAAAACATAATCGAAATATTGATGGTACAAGAAATGGGAATGAAAAACTTACAGGAATATACTATAAGGACATAGATATCGTATATTTAGATATGTCATTTATTATAGTATTCAATTCATATGAAAAAATTCTAATCACATGGAAAGTGGATATATCGAATTAAAAGATATTAAGGTGTCTTAAATAATGTCCTGGGATGTCATATTTTATGACGGGGTGACATCATATGGAGGATTTTTGAGGATATCATATTGTAAAATATAGTTTGGTCAAAGAGTAAATTGTAAAATGTTTTAATACTTTGGGTGATACCATGACTCACTCAGTCATCCAAACATTAACAAGTTAACATTTGAAACACCCCATCACATAAATTGTCATTAAAAGTATGGGAGAGTTAATTGCCTAACGTTAATAATATGTAACTACAAGAATTACATATATGTTTATGAAATATATGTTTAAATGAATGAATTAAATTAAAAGATCAAGGAGCATACTTGTAGACTCTATAAAGGTGTCTCAACCATGGAAAATGGTTGTGCTGTCCTCAAGCTACCTCTGACCAAAATTACCCACTACCAAATATCTCTACCTTCCTCCTCTGTTACATATAAGATAAAATAATATCATGTAGGTTAAAGAATCCCATCAAAAACATATGGCTGATTTAGTGAAATGTGTTCATTAATATCGTAGGTAAAAATGATTTGTTGTTCCTTGGTATTCATCATCAAACATTTATTAGAGGTGATGAGAGTATACATTCAATGGTGTATAGGTATATGTTTTCATTTCTAGTATAATATGATTTTAGATCGAAACTCATGATATTTTTAATGGTTTATTATTCACATTCACTATTTTGGTTGATGGTTAATATTTTCTAAGAATCCATACATTAGAAGATAATCCTTTATATGAATTTTTGTTTTTGAAATCATTTGGGAAATGAAGTTTAAAAAAATAATAATGATAGTTGAGTTAAATATTGATAGAAGAAATATTTTCCAATAGTTTCATGTGTTTTTAAAAGATTTAATCTATTAACATTTAAAAATTTGAGCTGATTTTCATAATTTAGGTATTTTTGGTTAATTTTGGACTAAAATGTGAAAGTTTATCAATTCTATATTTTTAACATTTTTTCACTATGGTATTCAATAATAACTATTAAAATTTTGATCCAATTTGAGTGATTATTATTTTTATAATTCTCTTATTCAAGGGATTCAACTTCTTATTCTGGAACCATAGTGAATTTGAACTTCAGCTGACACAAACAAATCAATCAAGTTGGAAAATTTGTCTAGGTTACAGAATGGAAGCCACCTCTGTAAATATGTAGTAAATAAAGATAAATACCTCTAAATGAAGTGATTATAGATGTATTATAAATATTTCTCTGGTTATTATGTGAAAAATAAATTTCATAGAGAAATTATTTCATTATGTTTTCCAATGGATGATCCAATGTGGAGGAAGATGAAGGGTCTCTTTGGCTAGAAAAACTATTATTGAGTAATTCAGGAATACCATTTTATAAACGTGTCTAAATGAATTAAAATATTGAGGGTTGATAGAATAATAAATTTAGAACAAAATTTTAGAAGAGATGTTATAGATTTTCAGGATTATGGTGTGAAAACATGAGAAAACATCTGGAGAATGGATTCTAGGGAGAGATTTTCTGTTCTTCCTTTTCACTATTTTCTTATTTTTTTAATTTTGTAATTCCTTCTTTTTCCTCTTTATTAATGAATACCCTTCACATGGAGGGTTAATATCTTTAATGATTTGGGAAGAGGATTTTTTCTATTATTTAATTATTTGCATCATGCACTTAATGGTATAAAATCCTTTATCTCTCCTATAAAGCAAGTTTAATTTTCAAATTGGGTTTTTTATTATCATGTATGTTTATATTTGGTTTTAGATTCTATTGTTGATAATTTTATGTTCAATGGTAATTTTTATCACTTTTTAGGTTCTTGTTTTGATATAATGGAATAGAATAGAGTATACTTATAGCATCCCTTCTTTTTATCACATTAACTTTCATTACATTATACAAAACCAAGGATGGTTATGGTTTAGTGTCTTGTAAACCAGAAACTTAATACATTAAAACATAAAACATTGTTCCTAAACACTTGAAAGGATTCTACTTATGTTCATCCTATGTTAATTACTACATCTCATAACCTGGGGACATACATCAAAGGAAAGGGGGAGCAGGAGGCCTGGTAAGAAAAACAAGGGCAGACATTTAACATGTGAACTTGAGATACATCAATAAAGTAAAAAAAACTTTAAGTAATGAGAAAGAAATCATGAGGCATATAATAATAAAAATATAGTGTTTCATAACATGAATATGTGGATACAAAATTTAAATTATACAATCATTTCCAGATCACCAAGGTCCATCCCTAAGGTGTCATTAAATAAAATTACCAAGGTTATTCACCAAGGTATCGTTAAAATGGTCATCTCTAGAGATTAAGTCTTTACCCAATGCATTGAAGCTCTATCATGGAACACCATTAATTTGTCTTTATTATCATGTGATCCACATATATAATCATCAAACATTTAATAAATAACCAATATAGCATAAGATAAATGGGTTTCATTTCATGATCATAACATTTTAAAAACTACTTTAAAGACATGATCTTTATCTCACTTTAAACCCACGGAAATGGAAAGCAGTTTTCATGTATGTAGCTACCAGAATTTAAAATGTAAAATTTTTTAATATATGTGAATTATCCTATAGTATAAAGAGTTTTTAGTATCAACTTAATAAAATATAAGAATTTGAGAAAAAGAGAGAGACATTTTTAGATGAAAATTCGGCAGCATAACAGCTATGTTGTAGGGTTTTAGAAAACATTGAAAAGAGAGAAGACATAGCTGAACCACTCATAAATGATCCATGAAATAGTAGAGGTACAGAATATAAAGTATATAAGAACATGGTAATGAAATTTTAAGTACATACCATATGAAATGAAGAACATGAAAGGAAGATAAAAATAAGATTTCTCTTATGAAGAATTCGGTAGCCTAACAACGTCACTTAAAACATCAAAAAATGAATTGATGAGATGAAATAGGGTCTCTCCTCATGTGAACATAAAATTAAAGTATTATTAATATAGATATAGAACCCCAACCTGGAAAAAATGAACTTGAAAGACATGACATGAATGTAGAACATTGAAAATGGGAAGAGTGAAAGAATCCCTTACAAAAATTTGGCAGCTTAACGGCGCCACTTAAACATTCATAAAATGAAATGATGAGAGAAAGAAGGGGTCTATAATAATATTAAAATGAGAAGGATAGTAATATGAATATAAAAGAAAACCCCCAACATAATAAAATGGGGCTGAAAAGAAATGACATTAACGAGAGTACTTTGAATGAAAGTGAGAGGTAGGATCCCTTACCTTGAAGAGTAACTTCAAAATCTTTAAGGTTGGGACCTTGGGAGGCTTGAGGGAACCTTGGGAGGAATAAATGGGAGGTAAAGAGTCCATAACTTCGTTTGGGAGGATTTTGAAATGAAATTAATGAGGTAATGGCTTCGTATTTATAGGAGAAGTGAGGGGACAAGGTATTAATTACCAAGGGACACCTTATTGGTGGTATTGGGAAAACTATGGGCTTTCTCATGGTATTTTCCCATGGTATTGGTCACTTGGGACACCTCATGCCTTATATTACTATTCATAAGTCGACCAGAATTATTGGATAATTATTACATCCTTAATGATGTCATAAACACTCGAAACTCAAAAACTGTATTTTCACTATTCACCGAAAATTCAACTTTCTCAGAAAAATACCAAAAATTCACCTTAACAAAATATCGATGCTCTCAATTCAAAAACGAACTCTATTTTATGAAAATAAATTTTTAAATATTTTTAATTTAATTTTTATATAAACACACTATTCACTGAAAATTCAACTATTTCAGAAAAATCCCAAAAATTCACCTTAACCAAATATCAATGCTCTAATTTCAAAAATGAACTCCATTTTATGAAAATAATTTTCTAAATATTTTTAATTTAATTTTTAAAATAAAAATCACTATTCACCCAAAAAAAGTAATACTTAACCAGTACTTTTTGGAACAGTTATTTACCTATTTTATTGAATCACGTAACTTAATCAAGGTGCATAGATTATGTTAATACTTTCTTAAGTGAGGTTACTTAATATATTTGATCACATTACTAATCATAAGTGTAAAATCACTATTCATAATTTAATATTCATCAAAAATTATGTTGATCTTATTAGACTCTAAATTTCTTACTGAGCATAACTGTAGAAGACCATTTTTTTAAAAATTATTACACATTATTAATTATTTAAGGTTTACATAAATATTTTTAAAATATTCTTTTTTTGTAAAATTCATCAATAATATGCAAACTATATTTATCCGGACATTTGAAAATTTAAAAACTTAACCATAAGAAGAAATCACAATTTTTATTTAAATCAAAGGATTACACAAGGTAGTTACGGTCTCGTTACATAGCCCCTTATAACACCAGCATATGACCTAAGGGTAAGGTGTGCTAGGGTGATAGAATCTTGTGGCGGCTCGACCAATATTGCCCGAGTAGTGATTTCTATCAGTTTGAACTTCTCACAAAGTTGATTCTGTTCCAGCTTCACACAATGGAGTTCGACTTGGGTTTTTTCCAGAGCGAAGCCCAATGGTGCTACCTCCTTCTCGAACTCCGTCAGATGGGCTTCGATCGGCCCAAGACTACTGGATGGGGCCATTTAATATTCTCTTTATATTAATTAATCAAGATCACTTGTATATATATACAATAATCATAAAATTTAGTTTCCAACAGTCATATTGACCAACAGTCATATAATATTTGAAACCCAATGGTCTTATTTTAATTATACTCATTTTATTTAATGTAAAATTTTTGTTGAGTATAAAATAAAATAACACAGAAAGTTTAGAAACAAAATTTATTCAAAATTTCAGGTGGTTACAATCTTCCCCCCTTAAGAAATTGCATCCTCGCAATTTTAAAATTGGGCGTGGAAATTTCGTTGAAGGTCCCACGTTGGAAAATGAGTCAGTAAATCTATTACTTTAAAAGAAAGAAAGGTAAGTACAAAGCTCACCCAAGTTAACCCATTATAGGATTCCATGTAGGAAAACATGGATATAGAAGAGAATGAAAAGGGTCAAGTTATGATGGAGAGTGATAGAAAACATGATTAGGAGAAAATTAACCACAAGAAGATCACAAACATAATATGGGTTAAACGGTGTTTGATTACCCAGTAGGAAACGTAAACCAAAAACTTTTTGGTTTTACGTTCCTTTTCATAAATTTGAGGAATTAATTTACTAAGTAGAATAAAAAAATAAGGAAATATATATACCTTCAATTAGAGTTTCATCCCTTAATAAGTTTCCACAAAGACTAATCTTTTCTCCAAACAATGAGAATTCAAAAAGACTTGGTCTCATCAAAAGCACAAGAATAATCTTCTAGAGAATCACATAATCCACAAAAGAATAACTATATTTTTCCCTTGTCTTTATTCATAAACTAAAACCAAAAGGGTTAGTACGAGATCATATAATCCCCAAAAAGGATAATCCTTTATAAAAATAAATATGACTATTAATCTCCAAAATTCAACAAAAGTACCAAATGTTCCTGAAAGAACATTCCATACACAACCATCCCTAAAATTATTCTGAGTAATCTAAACTAAGATTGGAAACCAAAACTTCGAAGGATTTAATCACATAGTCTTCCCCAATAAATCTTAACATTTATCTCCAAATAACATCGACTACTATTAAAGTCTCATAGTAAAGTGTAATTAAACTATTCACATATTCTCTATGATAGGTTCATCATTTTCCAGAAATAACCAAAATCACCATATGTCCAAAATAAATACAAAAAAAATCAACCATTCCTCCTCAATTGAGATCCTATAGTATTTTATTTTCCTTAGGCATATTGTACTCCAAATGCGAAAACATCGTCATAAATAACCTTTATTATTTAATCAGCAAATCATTTTCCTATACAAAGGATATCCATTTGATAAAGATAAGTTTCCAAAATCAAATTATTCTTGATCCATAAAAATAGCAGGTGAATTAGTCAGTCTGAAGGGCATAACAACAAACTCATATTGCCCATATCTTGATTGGAAGGCAGTTTTTGGAATATCATCATTCTTCACCCTCAATTGATGATAACTATAAAGAAGATTAATCTTAGAGAAGAATTGAGTCCCACGAAGTTGGTCAAATAAGTCATCAATTCTTGGAAGAGAGTATTTGTTCTTCACTACGATCCCATTCAGTTCTCTATAATCATTGCATAGCTGCATCGATCCATCCTTCTTCTTCACAAAGAGAACTGGTGCTCCCCAAGGAGACACACTTGGTCGGATAAACCCATTCTCCAAAAGATCTCAGATTTGTTTCTTTAATTACTATAGCTCCACATTTTCTATCCTATAGGGGGTCTTTGACATTGGATGAGATCCAGGCACGAGTTCAATGGATAACTCTACCTCTCTTTCTAGGGGAGGTCTGTATAACTCCTCAGGAAATACGTCAACATATTTCTAGACGATGGGGACAATTACTAAAAGAATAAATCCTTCGTGATAAACTTATTTCATTTAAAAATATTTTAACTAAAAAGTATTTTATGTCTAAAAACATCATTCTTAGACAAATTACATTTTTATATAATTCATTCATAATGATTCATAAAAAGCTTTTGATTAACCAAACATATCCCCCAGGAGTGTTGTAACCAAGAGTACAACAAGGCCCGTTGTCGTGTACTAGTTCCCGTATGAGTCTAGCTCAAAGCAGTGTTCTCGGGTTTTACCCCTATGTACATCTGTGCTAGATCCACCTCTACTAGTTCATATCCAGACAGGGGTGTATTTTCTTGATAAACCACTTACTCAATACTCACCAAAATACCAGGAAGATTTCCTATATTTAATCTTTTCTATAGGTTTCTTCCTAAATTTTTCATATCCTAATTTCTATAAATAACTAAACTATCCTTTGATACCAACAATAACATCCCCCCTTTTTATCACATTAACTTTCATTACATTATACAAAATTGAGGATCTTTAAGGTTTAGTGTCTTGGAAACTAGGAACTTAATACATGAAAACATAAAGCATTCTTCTTTAAAATGTGAAAGGCTTCTCCTTATGTTCATCCTAGGTTCATTACTGCATCTCATAACCTGGGGACATACATCCAAGGAAAGGGTGAGCAGAAGGCCCAGTAAGGGAAACAAGGGGAAACATTTAACATGTGAACTTTAGATACATCAATAAAGTCAGGAAAAAACATTAAGGCATGAGAAAGAAATAATGAGGCATATCATAATAAAAATAAAGTGTTTCATAACATGAATATGTGGCTACAACATTTAACTTAGACAATAATTTATGTATCACTATGGTCCATCCCCAAGGTGTCATTAAAAAAATTACCAAGGTTATTCACCAAGGTATCTTTAAAATGGTTATCTCTAGAGATTAAGTCTTTACCCAATGCATTTGAGTGATATAAGGGCACACCATTAATTTGTCTTTATTATCATGTGATCCAAATATATCATCATCAAAAATTTCATAAATAACCCATATATCATAAAATAAATGGTTTTCATTTCATGATCATAACATTTTAAAAACTGCTTTAAAGACATGATATTTATGTCACTTTATACCCACAGAAATTGAATGTGGGTTTCATGTATGTAACTCCCCAAATTTAAAATATAACATTTTGGAGTATATGTGAATACCACTGTAGAATAAAGATTTTTGAGTATTAAATTAATATAATAAAATAATTTGAGAAAAAGAGAGATACATTTTGAGACGAAAATTCGGTAGCATAACTGCTATGTTGCAGGGTTTTAGAAAACATTGAAAAGAGAGGGGACATGGGTAACACACTCATAAATGATCCATAAAATAGTAAAGGGAAAAGATATAAAGGATATAATAACATGGTAATCAAATTTTAAGGATATACCATATGAAATGAAGAAATTAAAGGAAGATAAAAATAAGATTTCTCTTATGAAGAATTCGGCAGCCTAACGACGTCACTTAAAACATCAAAAAAATGAATTGATGATATTAAATTGGGTCTCTCATCATGTGAACATAAAATGAATGTAGGATAAACATAGAGAGCATACCCCAACATAGAAAAAATGAACTTGAAATACTTGACATGAAAGTAGAACTTTGAAAATGGCAAGAGTGAATGAATACGTTACAAAAATTCGGCAGCCTAACGACGCCACTTAAACATTCATAAAATGAAATGATGACAAGAAGAGGGGGTATCTCATAATATGAACATGAAAATTAAAGTAATATGAATATAAAATAACACCCCCAACATAATAATTTAGGGCTTAAAAGATATGACATAAATGAGAGTACTTTAATAGAAAGTGAGAGGTAGGATCCCTTACCTTGAAGAGTAACTTCGAAAGCCTGAATGTCGGGAACTTGGGAGGCTTGAGGGAACCTTGGAAAGAATCCATTGGAGGTAAAAATACCAGAACTTCATTGGGGAGGATTTGTAAATTAACTGAATGATGGAATGGCTTGGTATTTATAGGAGAAGTGAGGGGACAAGGCATTAATTGCCAAGGGACACCTCATCAGTGGTATTGGAAAAACCATGGGCATGCTCATGGTATTTGACCATGGTATTGGACACTTGGGACACCTCAGACCTTATATTACTATTCATAAGTCTACCATAATTATTGGATAATTATTACATCCTTAATGATGTCATTAAACACTAGAAACTCAAAAACTGTATTTTCACTATTTAGTGAAAATTCAATTTTCTCAGAAAAATACCAAAAATTCACCTTAACCAAATATTGATTCTCTGAATTCAAAAATGAACTCAATTTTATGAAAATAATTTTCTAAATATTTTTAATTTAATTATTAAATAAAAACACTATTCACTAAAAATTCAACTATTTCAGAAAAATCACAAAAATTCACTTTAACTCAATATCGATGCTCTGATTTCAAAAATGAACTCCATTTTATGAAAATAATTTTCTAAATATTTTTAATTTAATTTTTAAAATAAAAAACACTATTAACTCGGAAAAAACTAATACGTAACCTGTACTTTCTGGAATAGTTATTTACATATTTTATTGAATCACATTACATAATCAAGGTGCTGAGATTATATTAATACATTCTTAAGTGAGGTTACATAATCCATTTGATCACATTACTAATCATAATCATAAAATTACTATTCATAATTTACTATTCATCAAAAATTATGTTGATTTTATTAGACACTAAATTTCTTACTGAACATAATTGTAGAAGACCATTTTTTGAAAATCATTACACATTATTAATTATTTAAGGTTTACATACATATTTTTAAAATATCCTTTTTCTGAAATTTATCAATAATATGAATACTATATTTATCCTGAAATTTGAAAATTGGAAAACTTCACCATATGAATAAATCACAATTTTTATTTAAATCAAAGGATCACACAAGGCAGTTACGGTCTCGTTACATAGCCCATTATAACACGAGCATAGGACCTAAGAGCAATGTGTGCTAGGGTGATAGAATCATGGGGCGGCTCGGCCAACATTGTCTGAGTAGTGATTTCTATATGTTTGAACTTCTCGAAAAGACGATTCTGTTCCAGCTTCACACGATGGAGTTTGGCTTGGGTTTGGTCCAGAACAAAGCCCAAAGGTGCTACCTCCTTCTCGAGCTCCATCAGATGGGCTTTGATCGGCCCGAGACTACTGGATGGGGCCATCAAATCTTCTTTCTATATTAATTAATCAAGATCACTTGTATTTATAGACAATAATCACAAAATTTAATTTCCAATGGTCATATTGTCCAATGGTCATATAATAGTCAAAACCCAATGGTCTTATTTTAATTATATTCATTTTATAAAATGAAAAAGTTTTGTTGAGTATAAAATAAAATAACACACAAAGTTAGGAAAAAAAATTATTCAAAATTTTGGGTCGTTATAATACTGGGGACATACTCAACGATAGTCAGTATGTGTGGGAGGAGTAGTGGATATTCATTATTATTTGGGATAAACATGACTCGATCAGATGTTTCCAAAGTAAAATGAGGGTATTAATTGTAACTCTATCACACATACGATGGATATTAGACTAATCTAAGATATTGGAAGGGTTTACTCTCACCATCATCATTTGATCAAGGGAGTGAGAAGAAGTGATTGAAAAATATCCCTTTAATCTAATAAGTAGAAGAGGATTAGATAAATTAGAAATATTTTGACATTTTATTTGGAAAATTGAACCTAACCTGATCACCCAAATAATATCGTTGTTTTTAGTCACTTTTTTTCAATTTGTTTTCAAAAAATTTCCCAATGTATTTCTTTTTTTCATTTATTTTTTTTTTTGAAATAAAAAAATTTCAAAAAAAACATAAACCTATATCCCAAATTTAAAGTGAAAAAACGTGATTTTTGTGCACTAGTCTTTTGAGACAACCTAGGTTAACCACATTACTACTTTTTTGACTTAAGAAATCTTTGTTTTTACCACATCCCATGATAGGCACATGTTAAAACATGACGCATTTTCTAGGGAGGTAGTGCAATCAATTTATTTTTCATATTTCATAAATATTTTTTTCACATTCATTTAATAAAACTAAAAAAAATTCATGATGTATCTAACTGCAATTATTCTTCTTGGATTGATTACTCATAGGTGAAGGGAAAAATGTTTCATAATGACGAGGAATCCCTTTTACAAAGGGATGATGAAATTGCTATTTTGGTCAAGGAAATGTTGAATGATCATGTTACAGGTCACTCACATCATGAACTAATAGACATCATTAATCAATTTGAAAGTAATTATGAATGATTGAAGTACAAGGAGGAAGTAACATTGGAAAAGGGACCTTAACCTAAAATATAATTAGAATTTGCAGTGGAAGAGAAATATCCACTGATATTTCAAATAGTAGAGCCTGACTACCATCCTCTATTAATTACTAGTCTACATGATGAAGAAATTTACACGGAAGGACAAATTGAAGTTGATCCACTTAAGGGAGATTATATATTTTTTAGCAATATTAATTCTGATTTTAGTGATTCCAAATTGAGTATTAACCCCCCCCCCCCCTTGTTTTAAATTTCTATATTCTGATAAAACATATATTGTCTTCATGGATAATAAAGAAGAAAAGGAAGACACAACTTTTGAAGAACACATGGATCTCCCTAAACATGTCGAACATTTATTACAATGATATCAAGAGGAGATCAAAGTGTATTTTACAAAAAAGAAACCAAGTCACAAGATACTAACATTGAAGGGGAATAATTTTGTATTGATTCTTCATGATTTAAAATTTTCTAAATATAATTACAACATTACATTCACTTTGATTTTTATATTAAAGCAACACAAATAAAACAAGCACCGAAGAATAAAGAAGAGGTTGTTCATGTGGAAACCAAGAAAAAGGAAGAATCGTTCTTTGTCCTATGCCACAATGAATGTTTTATCTCATTCCCATGGGGTATATTTGGTGTACTTTATCAATGGATTACTCAACATGGAGAAAGTAGAAATGAAAACTAGAAAAAATAATTATGTAAGTTCATATCAAAGAAACTCCACCCTCCATTATATTGGGGATAACCTATAGAAAGTTTTCATCTGGAGGTACTCAAAACCCTGGGCTCACTTAGGGTATTAAACTGAGATCTATCCTTATTTTATAATTACAATTTTATTATATTTTAATTTAATAAATTTATTTTTTTTCCTTCTTTATCTTGTAGGTATTCATTGAGAAACAATTAGGTGCTTAACTAAATGTTGCACTGCTAATAAGTAAGGTTGTACCTCTACATAACACATACTTTCTTGTTGTTATTAAATTAAACATATAATTATATGTTAAAATCTACATGAAATCATTAATCACAACTCATCATTTAACTGTGAGGTACAAAACCTTTGAAGTTTAGGATTTTCAATTTTTCTATTTTCTATTTTTCATAAAAAATTGTGTTTTTCAAATATGTATGTATTTACTTTTTAAATTTTTGTGTTTTATTGATACTTGTGTTATGAAAATATTATATTTCCCATTTTTGAAACCAATTTAAATTAGTTTAACAATTTATTCCACGAAACAAAGATTAAATGAATATTAAGAATGACTTTGTTTCAAGTTCAAATATTTGGGAATTTTATGAATAGTCTGATAATTTTTTAAATCACATGCCACATATCAATATATTTATATTTGAAATCACATTCATGTGAGGCTTATGAAACCTTTTTTCATATTATTTACATTCAAATCATTTCTTGAGAGAACAAAACTATGCTTTCTTTAACCAGAACATGATTAGTTCCAATCCAAAATTTAGGGTTTGAGATATTTTTGTTTTAAATGATTAAGTAGATTCATTGTTTTTAAATCCCCATATTCATGTGAATCATTTTTTATTATAGAATTCCTTATAAAATTTATCCTTGTTGGCCTTAGAATACATGAAAATCCTATTATTTTACCAACTTTTCCTGCTAAATTTCCCTATAAAACCTGCTCCTAATGTGAAATTACATAATCTAGTTGAAAATAAGTTCATGGAGAAGCTATAATGTGTTGTTCTACCACATTTGTTTATAATTTCAGTAGAAAATCAAAATTTTAAGATATTATTTTTCTAATGAAGAATTCATTCTTTCAAAAGGTGTGCTTATATATTTATTTCAAGAAAATGAGGGGAATTGTAATGTTATTTTTACTAATGAAATGATGTTGGTGTGGGATGTCTATAAATTTTTTGATATTATTTTGGATATTATTTGATTCTACGTGTAGTGATGAGGAGACCATACATGAGTGATAATTATAATCATGAAATTTTCATTCAAAAATAGATAAACTCTCCTAATTCAGCATCATAATTTTAATCATCTAAATCATACCAACCAATAGACACTAAAAAAACCTGAAAAGTCATCATGATAACTACAATTCATTGACTCACATCGAATGGAGATGTAGGAATTTATCAAACATATGGTCACTTTTCCTTGGTTTGGATGAGAAAATCCTTGTTGAAAATTGACATTTGTGAGATGTGAAACAAATAAAGTAAGGTAGGAGTCTTGTGTGCATGGGAGGAGAAATTAATTGGAATTATATTGAATGATATAAATATAGAACTTGAAATACTAATTTTTTAATAAGGCATGGTATCTTTTGTTTCTCATATTCAAATTGGTGGATCTTATGAGTATGTGTTTTTAATTTTCTTTGATTTGATTTTGATGCTTACTTGTCAAGGAGTACAAATTCTAATTGTGTGAGAATTGATAGAGATAATATTTTCATATTTTTTCATTTGTATTTAAATTATTTAATCCCTTAAAATATAAAATTTTAAACTTTGTTTCGTCATTTTAGTATTTTTGGTGAATTTTAGGCAAAAATGTAAAAGTTTCTTTATTTTCGGAACATTCTCATTTTTTGTCAGTTTTAGTTTTAATCTCAAATTTTAAAGTTTTGACCCAGTTGGGGTGATTCCTTTTTTTAGGATTTCATTATTCATTGGATTCAACTTCTTCATCTGGACCCAAATATAATTTTAACTTCAGTAGGCTCAAATAAATCTATCAATTTCACAAATGTCTATGTCTGCGTGAATGGACCCCACCTTTGTAAATAAGACATAACACCAGATAAAAACATCAAAATAATGTTATTTTAACTGAATTGGAAATTGAAATCAAGGTATATTTTGAAAAATAAATTTCATGGATAAATTATTTAATTAATGTATCCATTTAATGATCCAAAGTGGAGAAAGATAAAGGTTCTATTCAACAATGATATGTATTCTTTAGTAATTTGATAATAAATTTTTCTACATGGGTCTGAATGAATTGAAATTTTTAGGGTAGATAGATAAGAAAATTTGGAAAATATTTAATGAAGAAACATTGGGGATTTTTCAGAATCTGTTGGCCAGAATATGAGAATTCTTTTGGTATACAGATTTTTGGGGATAAATTTTATATTCTTCTTTTTTACTCATTTATTCTTTTTTAGTTTTGAAAGTTCCTCTTCTCAAATTTTATCATGGATTCCCTTCCCATGGGAGGGTAAAATTACAAGTGATTGGGGAAGGGAATATTTTTACAATATTTAATTCTTGATTCTAGGAACTCAATGGTATAAAATCCTTTATTTCTTTTTAGGAAGTTGGTTTCAATTATTAATAGTGTTTTTGTTATCAAGTTTGAGCATATTTGGTTTTTTATTTCATTAGTAAATGTTAAATTTTCTCCCTCTACTAGTTTCTAGTTTATATACAATGGAATGTACTAGGACATAGTGCTGATGTACTTGGTTATCGTCAGTACGTGTGAGAGGGGATGTGGATATTATTTATTATTTTTGATAAACAAGACATGATCGGGTATTTCCTAAGTCAATTGATGGTATTTAATGGAACTCCCTCCCACATAGGAAGAAGAGTAGACATATCTGAGATCTTGGTAAGGATTACTCTCACCATCACTATTTGACCAAGGGAGTGAGAGGAATCAATTGGGAAATGTCACTTTAATTGAATTAGAAAAAAGAAGATTGGATAAATTGGAACTAAGAAACATTTCATTTAGAAAAATAACCCGGACCTAATCAACCAACTCATATCACTATTTTCAATTTCATTCAATTTTAATTTTTTTCAATATTTTTCTTAATTTATTTATTTTGATTCATTTCATTATTTTTTTTAAATCAAACAATTTAAAAAAAAACCTCAACTTCTTTTTCATATTTATAGTTAAAAATGGGACTGTTGCATGCTCCTCTCCCAAGACAACCTATATTAAAAACATTACAACATTTTTAACATAGGATATAATTATTTTATCCACACCCCATGATAGGTACATGTCATATATCATAAAATATATTTCGTAATTGGTCTTCCAGATTAAAACAGGGCTTATAATATCAGGATAACATATCTATCAATTCAATCTCAATCCATTGGTTTTGTACATTCCTTATCATATGCCATCATCTAAATGTATTCAATGATATTGTTTATATGGGTTTTAAGTACATATCATCATATAAAAAATTTTATATCCTTTTGAATTGAAAAATACGACTACTCATCATATTTAACAATTAGATTATCAGTCATACAATATGCTTGATGGTACATAAAGTGTTCATACACCATGAGTTATCAATTGATGCACCTGGCCATGCATATTATTTTGGTTTGTTTTATTAAGTAAAGAGACAATTAAAGTAAGATATAAGGTATTTTTTGAGTCAAATACCTTTTTTTTTGTTTTTCCTACATTTCAGTTTTTCATGGTTGAATTCATTATTTGGATAAGTTTTGGAGAAAAATAGACAATTAACTAACGTCTAATTAATAAACACTTATCGTTTACTTTTGAAGACAAAAAACTCAGCTTACCTATGTACACACCCAAGTACTTGATAAATACAGACCATGTAATCTCACCAACTGAAAATAAACCCTTTTAATTCAATGTAAGACCTAGGAAACTCACCTAATAATGATGAAAAAAAACAAGGTGTGGTTGACAAATTTACATGAAATGTACTATATTACATAACTTGTTATTATATTTTCCTATAAAATGTGGTCTTAGACTCCGATTTGAAGACTTTTCTCAAAGGGGGAAAGTTATTCCATTTTGTCAAATGAACCCCATAATAAATTCTATGATTTCCATATATTTTTCTCTTATTTTCATTCTCATTAATCCTCTTATTCCCTAAATTTTCCATGTATCCATGGGTAGGGTTGATTTTTTACAGAACTCTTTTACAATTACCATAGTCATGAGAGGATAAAGGACATGTGTTGGGGTCATAATTAGATTACAAGTTCATTTTAATAAATAATTCTATTGTGTTTCTTTTAATTTTGGATTTTTTACTTTTTTAATTTATTTCATGAATTAAAATTCCAAATTCACTAGTTGGGTTGTATCAAACCAAGAAGTACATTATTGGTGAAAACCAATGGAATTAAAATGATCATACCTATGATGATTTGGTAAGCCTTTTTCCACTATTGGGGGGGTTGGAAAAATGTTGTTTTTAAATAATTAATCATCAAACCATGGGGTAAATTTATAAAATAATTTTTTTTATCGAAGAAATAAATAATAAAAAAATTGAATCTAATAGTAAATGAACTTCATAAATAACTTGAATCACTAAAGATGTTTTTTATTAAACCTAAACCAGAATTCCAAACCCAACACATTATTTTTTGTTATTTTCATTATTTATTGTTTTCGTTTCATTTTATATTTTCATTTTTTATTGGTCATTATTTTCATTCTTTTCCCGTCACCACTTTTTACTAAATAATCAAAAAATTATACCAACTTGTTCCAACATTTTAACTTCTCTATCAGATCGACCCCAACACTCCACTTTTACAATATATTAAGTGAAATAAATATACACACCCTTCGATCAGTGTGTCATTAATCATATTCTATGATTTATCCTTATGTCAATAAATAAAATTCATTTACTATTTTATTTTTTATTTTCATGTATGAATTTATTTACATAATTTATAAATTATAATAAATGGAATTTTGTTTTATTTATTAGATTATTTAATATTTATAAATTAATTAATTATAATGATTTTGTAATTAATTAATGAATTATATGTGAAACATTTATTATTAAATATTCCATGATATTAAGTGTAAATATTAAAGATAACTTTTAAAAATATATGGCATGAATTATAATTTAGATCAAAGTTATTTATATGAAAATTTTTAGTGTAATGTTTAAGGGGTTTATAAATTACAAAACAAAGAAATATATAATGTCTATATATTTAAAAACAATTAGTTGATTGTAATGTTTAATTTTAATCATTTTATTTTAATGGACCTGATCTAAGAATTATTTAATCTTTATGAATTTCATATCATAAATGATAGTATAACATTTTTAAATTATATTAATATGTTACATTTAGATTATATAAAATGTTTATAGAAATTAAATTGAAATATAAAATTTTTATATTTCATAGAAAGATATCTTATATTAAAAATAAATTTTATAAAATTATTAATATAAATAATTTCTAATTGGGATTAAATATAATGTGTTTATATTTGTCTAATTATAGAGTGTCTATAATTAATTATAATGTTTTTTATAATTTTTAATTAATTTTTTTTATAAATCAATATCCAATGTTTGAATATAAATAGTTTTTTATTTAATTCATTTTGAATATTCAAGTTTATAAATAGCTTATTTAATTTGAATATTATATATTCATTAATTAATGAGATAAAATTATTATTTTATTATTATCGTGTACTGTTATATATGATACCATAATATTTATTTTTTAATATACTTAGACCTCAGTATGTAATTAAAGTGAATAACATGAATATTTTTTTTGAATATATTTTATATATAGTAGGTATTAGAGTTATTATAAATTATGTCTTCCATTGATAATATTATCCCTTAGTAGAAGGACATTGTGTCTAACTTCTCACTATCCTAGAGGTTCATTCCTTTTTATAGAAAGGTTGGGGTTTCTATTTGTAGCCCCAAGATTAATCATGTAAAGATTTCAAATCTCAAATAATTTTAAACAATTACATGAAATTTTCATATACATTAACCATAAGATGAATTTGGATATGTAAGATTATTTTTGGATTATATTTTGGGAAATTAACATAAATTGTAGGTTTTCTACATAGTTACACATTTATATGGGTTGAGAATATTAATTTGGAGCATGAAATTGGTCTTCCAAAACCAAATCATTAAAATAATGAATACATAAAAGGAATAAAACATGAGATAACAAGGATTTAATGTGATTTAATAACTATTTAATATTCATATGATTTATATGGAATTAGCGACACTCTACAAAAACCCCTCCAAATACAAAGTGTGAGATTCCTTCCAAAGTGGAACTTGTCAAGATCTCAATCATCTAACCAAATAGTTCATGCCATAAATGGGCACCCCTTGATTTTATTATGAAAGGAAATATAGTTATGGGAAACCCTTGTAGGATTAGGTGTATGATCATATTGTTTTAATATATATACACATAGTTGGGAAACCCTAATATGATTGGGTTACTCGAGCAATAGTTTAGGGTTTATCTATGTGATAAATTAGGTTATGATTTATCAACTAAAAATATCCATGAATCATATAAGATATGATTGGAATTACTACCTAACTAATTGACTAAGGGGTGAGAGAAACACTATATTAGACTCATTACTTAGTGAAATATAGATCTTTTCTTACTAATACGTGTAATGAAATTTAATGGGTTCATTATTATATCGGGATACCATTTAATAAAATTACATATTAACTGAATATTAAACATGTTACTCATATGATAAATGATTATGTTATGGATAATAGAATCATCATCATCACAATTGACCTCAATATCAATTTTAGTTAAATAAAAACTAAACAGTTGTAACTTCCACAACTGGTACCAGAACCTGAGAGTAGTTCTCAAGAAAGAATGAAAATTATTTATGTTAGAAGAACTCATTTTTAAGAAAATTACTGGTGAAACTGTTCAAAGATGAATCTATATTCCTATAATAAGAATAAAAAATATTTTCAACAAGTCTCTATTATCATTCTTGTAACCATGGAATCTATGTTGCAAAACAAAAGATGATTAGAAACCTTAACAGGCTATATCAACAATAAGATAAGCATGAGATGTATGAGTTATCAAAGGCTCTATTTTAGTTTAAAATGTTTAATTAAACCCCTATCATGTCTCATTCTCTCTATATTATTGGTTATGCCAAAAACATTGAGAGACTAGGGTCACCTCTTAGACTCAATCCAGCCATGAACATCATTCTTCAATCACTCTTGGAATGTTTTTGATAGTTTATTGTGAATTATAATATTAATGATTTCAATAAAAGTTAATTTAATCTCCCAAATATTATAAGGATAACTGATCAGGACATTAGAGGAACAAGATCAAGTGACCAGATGATGTTTTAAAAGGATAAGGGTATAATTTATGGCTAGATAAAGAGGAAAAGAGGTAAAGTAGAGTCCACAGTGCCCCCTTAACCAAAAACAATAATGGAAGGATAGTACTTTCATTTTGAAAAAATTGGACATCAGAAAATTAATTATATGAGATACTTGAAGGGATTAATGAAACCACATGGGTAGTCTACCTCAGGTATTAACATTATAGAGTTTTATTTTTAAATTATGAAGTCATATTATGCCAATTTTATGTTTTAAAACTATTGTAAATATAAAAATTTTCATAAGTAAAGGAAGAGTTGAGGAAAGATCTTGATGTTTTCTTTTAAGTAATAGATAAAGATGTTTCTACAATGAGGACTTGGAGCTAAGGATCACTTCATGATTAAATTATTTTTATTAAAAAACTTTGTGTATTGTTTATCTCATTTTTCTCTTGAGATTATTTTTAATTAATCATTGTTCAAATGAATCTGATGATGTTTTTGACACACATAGTTTATGTTTTTAAAAAATTCTATAACATTATTGAAATAGAGAGAAGGATAAATGGTGTTTTATCCCGAATAAATTGTTTATCGAAGAATATGAGGGAATAATATTCTACCACTAATCGTGGAATATTTAATAAAGTCTTATTTTCAATAAATTTATAAATAGATAGATTACTATATACAATATACAAATTATAGTTTCTTTGTTAAGTGTTCCGATAAATAGGAAATTAATTTTTTTTATATAAATGAGTTTGTGTATCTTATCATGATACCTTGGAAAAGATATTTTTCTAACATGTTAGTGAGAGTACATTTGGAATTTTAGAAGATCAATGTTAACTATTAAAATATTATCATAATCAATGGTCAAATGTAGATGACACTTGAGATAATTAAAGGTTTTGGATATGATGGAAGATAAAAATTTAAATGTTACTCTAGTTACCATAAGAGGGTGAATTAAACATTATATCTTAATGTGTTGAGGCTATATTAGTAATGAAATAATGTAAAAGTTTAATTAGTTAACAATAGATTTCAATAGAAAAGTTTGATTGAAATAGTTCCAAGAATAATGATGATGTACTTAGAAAAGTTCAAAATAGACAATATATGTAATTGAAATTTTGAAATTTGATATTTTAAAGTTATGAAGATTTAATATATTCAAAGAGTTGAACATTAAGAATTAATATTCCCACACATGTTGTTTAATATATTCAGTAATACATCTGATTAAATTATTATTTCGCAATCTACACTCAGCTACTAAGGAATAATAAGTCACAGTCTCACATTGATCTCAAAGAGACAAATTTCAAGATAGGAAACCCATAAATTGAAACCTATTAATTATGATTCCTCTCTATCACAATTTTTTTTAGAAGAACTAAGTAGTTTGTATTTTAACATTGATTAAAGGAAGGATTCTATGTCAATTTTAGGGTATAAAAAGGGTACTCCTCAATATATCATGAGATTTACATATGTCATTTGAAGAGAAGTGGTGAAAAAATCACCAACTAAAATTCTTCCATAAAATTAAATAAAACTATGGTGACAAATACTACATGTTCTAGAGTAATTCAAACATTAAGCATGGGAATAATTTCTTATTGAAATAAATAATTACAAGTTATTTTTCCTACCTGGGTATTCTCCAAAAAATTCATGGTCATTCAATTTTCACCTCGATGGTCAGGGATAATAAAAAATAATGAGATTGAAAATTTCAATAAACCTAGTCACTAGCTATAGGTTTACCCTATTTTTATATTAGATTTTCAATAGGTTGAACCAACCTTACTGTCAAACCACAACAATAAAAAAAGTGGTCACACATGGTGGTAATGTTCAAAATAAAATAAATATTACACATGTTATGAAAAACCATGAAACTAATAAGAAATAAGAAATCCAAAATTGAGAATAAAAATGAATCAAGATTACAAAAAGAGAAGAAAGGTAAATCCAATCACAAACATTCTCACAATTCATAAACAATGACGAAATGACAATCGTCGATGAAGAACATGAATCAATATTGAAAGAAATAACTAAAAAAGTGAAGGAGAAACATATGGATGATTAAAATAAATGCCAAAAGATTTAATAAAATAGGAAAATAATGAATTAAAACTAGTTTGTAAAGAAAAATAGAAGAAAAAATAGAAGAAAATGAGATAAAGAAACATAGGTATCCTAATATTTGTGCACTGTGGTACTGTAAAAAAATATAAATAGGCTAGATATACATGATGTGTAAAGGAATCAAGTCATGTATTTTTTTTAAGTTGGATTTTCCTGATATTTTCACATCACGTAATCATCTTTCACATTGTTTATTTTACATCCCCAGTTCCCTCTAAAAAATTGCTTTGTTTATTTTAATGAGTTGGCTCTCGAACATTTCACATCGTGTAACCTATTCACATCATTTATTTGATTCATTCTCAGTTGGATTCTTATTTTTAAGTTCACATGAAATTTAATTAATGTACATGTCATGTATTGTATTCATTTCATGTTAAGCCTTCATGGGTTGGTCTTTAGATCTTTCAGAATTCATTGGGTGAGGACTACATGTTGTGTATGATGTACATGATGTGTAAAGACTATTTTTTCCATTTTCATAATTTATTCTTTTATGTCTATAATTCATAATTCATATGAAAAAAACTAAAAATCATCGCATTATAAAATAAAACATAAATAATACTTCATTAAATGTATCCAATAGTTATATATAAACTCAGTTTATCAAATTTCACCACACATGAAAATTTATTTTTCCTTAAGAAAAATGAATCTCAATAGGGATTCATAAGGAAATAACTTAAATAAATTTAAACATTCATTACAACCATGAAAATAAAGCAAAGTGTAACAAGGGAAGGACATTCCTCCAGAATCATTCCTATAGAAAAAAGTAGTCATTCCTTAAAGTCCAGTTCTTTATCCACCTTCTTTAATCCTTGAATCAAAATTTCATAACTCTTCCTTTAATACTATACCCAATTTTCAATATACCTAACAATAAATTTTCTCGCATAATTCAAATTAAAATGTAACTAGAGTTATGATAATACCCTAATTATATGTTCCTAACCAAAATATTTCCTTGGTTATAACATCTCTACTTAGAAAATAAAAGTACAAAGAATATCATGAGGGCTTCAACAATAGATTTCAAATGAATTTAAGGCTAAGGGTAGGTGGGAATGTGATAAAAATTAAGCTCACAGGGGGGTAAGATCTTTATTATAATGTAGGATAAATCTGAATTATGTAATGAAGTAACTCCTCCTTGAAAAAATGTGTCCATGATCTAAATAGCCCAATGTGGTTCCATGAGTATATCATATAAGTTTAAAAAATGTTCCTTGTTCCATTATTTTTCTTTTTATTTATTTTCCAAATATTTTATATAGGGAAGGTTTCACATCCATCCCCTAACCACAAATGATCTATAATAGGAATATCTGGTATGGTTATTGTGATTTTTTACCTTCTTAATAAACAACCCAATTTTATTTTCTTTCTTATTCTATATACTTTTTTTCAAAGGAACATGGTATGTCAAGAAAATTCCAAAAGACATAATGGACCACACCATATCAGTCTAGTGAAAGTTCCACTGTACATATTCTTAATGATAACATGACATTTCCATCAGTGGTGAAAACTCCTCAACACTTATTCAAAGGATAATCACATATAATACCAAGAGAATGGTAGGAAGGGATAATAATACTGAAATTACTCATTCCTTATAAGGTTTTCTTGTATAATATTGGCTAAAGAATAAAAAATGTACATTTCGGTGTTAGGAAAAACTGAATCAACAATGGTTTCCTCAATCATATTAACAATGTATTTTTTTTATTCATTAAGTCAATAATATATCAATGAATGTCATAATAGGTTTACATGCCTAGTATCACTCAATAAATATGCTCAGAAAATAATATGAACGTGTAAGTATAGAATCTTATCTGTTATGAGAGTATAAAATAAAAAGAAATTAATCAAGGAATAGTTTCTAGAAATGAGTCAATCAAAATAATTATAAAGATTTTAGAATTTGAATTAAATTCATCAACATATAAATCATGATAATAATCTAAACATGAATAAAACATGGACTGGAATAGTCTCTAACCTAACTTTTCAATTAAGTTAAAATGGTGTAGTGAGTTTTTAGGTTTTAAGAATTCTTTTAAAGAAACTTTTATCCTAGATAAGTGAAAATAGGCAATAATCCACATGTATTGACAACACATCTGAAGAAAGATTCACCGAAACATAAAATGATACAGTTACCACACAATAATAGAAGGAATTGTGAGGTATATAGAAATAAAATAATAGATAAAAAATGAAATGGAAATTTATAAATGAAATTAGGGAATTGATGTCTCTCTGTAATAAATATCCTTCTATTCTGAAACATGGTGGATGGTGATTTGGAATTAAGTGACATGAAAAAAATGTTAGAAAGAAATAACCTGCACCAGATAAATCATTATTCCATAGGGATAAAACAATATGAAGGTAGAGAAATGGGTAGGGGTACATAGTCAATGATAGAATAATATATCTTCGATAAATGTAAGAAAATGAGTAAAGGGATGTTCGAGACACCATATGAACAAATATACTATAAAAATGAAAAATAATGACCCAAAGAACATGACTAAAAATAATGAAAACAAAAATATGGGATTCCTCCCAAAAAATGATAATAATGATGTCACCAGCCCGATGGGGGAAAAAGTAATTGGTTGGTGTCATCCATCTTCTGATAAGTTCAGTACCTTCTGTAAGAATTAGTGTCAGTATCATCGATGTTTTTGAGACTCTTAAAGGGACTAACCAGAACTGGAGTGTACTGATCATGAATCTCATGTTGTAGGAAGAGAATTCTGGAACATCATGGAGGTGTCCCTTGCTAAGTACGAATCACAAGTGGGATATCCTCAAGATGGAGCTTGATGTCAGCTAGGCACTGAGACATGAAAAGTATGAGAGAAAATGGTGGTGTAATAGACACACCAACCAGAATAAAAGTGGAAGAAGATATAGGAATGGATAAAGTAATGCAGTAGTGAAATGAAAATAAGATAGATATTAGAAAATCCAAAATGTGTATCCCATTGATATATATAATAAATGATATAACATAGAAAAATGAGTAGAGGTAGTACAAAAATCTCACACAAATAGAGTACAAAAGGGAAAGGGTACTGGGGCCGAAAAAGGTAGTAAACACAATTTCTCATGACCTACATTAGATGCCACATCCTGAATAGTGGGTGCATACTGCTTGCCTGCCCTGTTGATTTCATCAACAATGGAAGTGGTTGGGGGTTGACTTCCAAGGTGGTTGTCATGGAGCCGGCAGTTAGATCAGTTGAGGGAGAATGAGGTGAGATCTCAATCCATACGGTGGCCATGTGTCTTGAATTTGGATCTATAATGGTCAACATGAATGGGGATGGAATGGTGGGGACCTTTCCTCAGTGAGATAGCTTTGATAAAAATTCATTTTGGGAAGCATTATTTGTCATCTTAGGGGGAATGTTTGTTGGAGGTGTGGATGGATAATGGAGGGATACCTATATAGGGTTGTGGGTTGGTAGATGAATAGGATGATGGTGTATTAGGGATGCTGAACTAAAGGGAATGCCTAAATAAAAGAAGATCCGGAACTAGTTCTCTTGAAGAAATTAGATATTAGGCCATAGGTCGGATAGAGTAGGTGTAGGGGTAAGTGAAAATGTGTCATGGCTAGTGGTTGTGGTAACATGGATAGAAATGGAAGATTTGGTAGTATGGATGGTAGAGATGGTAGAAAGAACATGGTTTAGTGAGCTGGGGTCTGTTACATGCTCAGCTAGAGCCTTATTAGCTTCCTCGAGATATCCCACCACTAACCAATATATGTCTATGTCCTTCCTCAATTTCCCTATCTTGTGGAGAAGAAAAAGGATGATTCTCTATAAAGTTTTGAGGTTGGTTTGGGGATAGTCGAACTCAAACGAACCAATATTCCAAAATGTAGGTGTAATAAAAGAGCCTCCCATTAATTTACCTTGACTTCTCCTCACCTAGGTACAATAGAACTCACTAAACTGCCTGACCATGTTGATGGACGGGTCACCCATGGATGATGTGAGTATTAGCACCTCAATTTTGATGATTCCCTCATGATAATCTTTTTTTCCAACCAGTCATAAGCTAATGCTCAGTAGAGAATCTAAAGAGAAGAACCATGGATGTGGGTGGTATTCATCATTCAAGGATCATATGGGCTCTGTAGATCTATGGTTATTTTTTCCAAATGACGTGAAACATCGTCCATGTTAGTCTTTAGATATAATTTCATGAATATCAGAGATGCAATGAAATCAGTGGATTCGATGCTAAGTCCAATGTCAAAATCACTAAGGGTGAGATCCCCTGACAATAATCCGAGTCTAAATTGAACAAAATTGATGGCCAGCGCAGAAGTGGTTGATAAATCAAGGAAGAGGTCACTATAATTCTCCAATCACACTTGGGTAATCAAGGAGGGGTGAAGATGGATGATGATGTCATCGACCTTTTAATTAATATGGATGCACTCAAGCACAATGAGGTCTAGTGTTTTGGTGGTCTACATCGGTTTGGATTGAAAATGGACCAATCGAACTTGGTACTCTGGAAATGTGAAATGGTGGTAGGGATGAAGGTAAGGGAGGGTAGGGACCTGTGACCTTCTAGAGGATGACTATGAGTCCCTATAAGTGGAGGAACATACAAAGTAAATATTATAAAATGAGGTGGGGGATCAATAGGTTGTGGGATAGGATCATCCTTCTGACACTTAGGTGGGGGAGGCATGTCATCACACTTGAGCATCTGTTTGGTGTGAAGTTTGCAGACGGTCCTTGTGTGGGACATATCATAATAGAAGGAAGGAGTAAGGGATGGATATGTAGAGGTGCGGAAGGTTGATGAAAATATTATAGGAGGTAGGGAGGGTGGAGGTCCACCGATGGGAGGGGGAGAGGCATGGGGAGAGAGGGGGTCATGCTAGTGGAGGATGAGGGGAGTGGGTTATCGATGTGAAACAAGGGTTCATAAGATTTTAATGGTGCTATAAATTTACAAATTGTGTATTCGGTTCATGGTGTTCATTTAGTATTTTTTACCTTTGAAATTTACACAATGTGAAATGGTTAAACGATATGTATTTGGCCTTTTGTGCCCCTTTTTAGACCAGGTCCTTTATCCAATCACCTAGTAGTGCTTAATATTTCTAACAACTATACTAACTTATCCAATCCTATCCATTGTACCCTAGACTCTCTCCCAATCAATGCATTATTTATTTTCTAGAGCTAGACATGTTTTGAGGTAGAAGAATTCAAATTTCAATTGATTCCCATTGTCGAATGATTTATGAAAATAGAATGGAAAAAGGTGTGATGACCTTCCTCATTAGAGGTGCATTGTAGTTTTAATTCTTGTTAGCACTGGCTCCCTTTTCAATAAGAGGTAGTTTCTTATTTCTTTTCTTACTGGTCACATGATTATCTTTGTCCTCAATAAGAAAGATGGCTTGAAAATTCAATAACTAATCAATTTTATTAGCAGACTTCACCAAATCAAGCACAACCTGTTATTTACCAAATCTAAATATAAATCTCTCATGATTAACATCAATCAAAACATTACATGTTGAGATAAATGGTATTCCTAAAATAATGGGAATATATCATTCATCTTCCATGTCCATGATAAGAAATTCAGTGGGAAAAATAAATTTTCTAGCATTTACAAAGAGATACTCTAGAAAACCTTGACGATTCCTGACTGAGTGATAAATAAGTTGGAGTTCTAATCTTGATGGTATTAATTCACCAATCCCTAGATTCTGGTAAACACTCATAGGAATGAGATTAATACTTTTTCCTAGATCACATAATGATTTTCAAAATTGAATATACCTATTGTTCATGGAATTGTGAAACTTTTTGGATAATGAAATTTTTTGAGGTATCATTCATTGAATAACTATGGATCATTATTCATTTAGGGAAACGAATCCCCAGTCATCTATTTTCTTTTTTTCTAGAAAAAAGTCTTTAAATAATCTTTCATAATTGTGTACTTGAGAAATAGCCTCAACAAAGGGAATGTTGATATAAAATTGATTAAACATTTCCAAAATAAATATAATGTACTTATTTAATAGCTTGTTTTATCCTTTTATAGAGTTTGTTATATGTAGAAATAATCTTTTTCAAGTTGTTATTAAACTAAAGATTCCTCAAAAGGTTCTATTTCTTGTGCTTTATCCTGACCAACTTTACCAGATTATTTTAATTTATTTTTCTCATATCTGTATGGTTGTTGAAAAGCCAAAACCTTTACACATATAACAACTATATCTTCAATCTCCCCCCTCAGATTAATCTTAGTGTTTCTGGGAAACATACCTGGTAATCAATCTGATAGGGACCTATATATTTTCCCCATTTTATTTTCAAGATTTCAAAGGGATTCCCTTTTATTATTCATCTTAGTCTCTTAGATTTTCATCGTTTTATATAATATTTGAAGGGAAGTTGTGATCTGCTTTTCATGATTGGGTTAAAGGGTTTTTACTTGTTACAGTGGCATAAGAAGAGATAATGGAAACTAAAATTTTTCTACATCTAAGAGCTATTGAGCACTAGGAAAAGTGTTTAAAAATTATTTCTATGGTTGAGGAACCCAGCCTTGAGGTGGGTATGCTTGTTGTCCCAGATTCCTTATGAAACTTTACCAGTCCTCCAAAGGAAATAACATTGGGTTTTTTACTACGGTTTCTAAGACAATCTATCCTGATTGATTTTCTATTGAAATTAAATAGGATATGGATACTACTAATTTTTTTAATATTAATTTATGTAATTATAATCATGGAATTGGGGTTCCTATATTGGTACCCTGAATTAATATTACAAGTGAGGACCTATGCACATTTCACAGGATTGAATTTCCATCACTAAAGTAGGAGGGGGTAATGTTGGATAAGAAGGTAGTTGGAATGAATAAATTGTTTTAGTAAGAGACTATACTTGATATGCTAGGAGGGTAGTCGATTCCACTCCAGGGCGGTCCTCTATCACTTTTCCATAGAATGAAACTATGTGAAACTTCATCCAGAATATCCCTGCCAACTTTAGGTGTCTCAAGCATGATCCCACCTTCAATGGTGAAATCTGCAATATTATGGGTGGTTGGCTGTATTCCCTTGTAGAATGTTTGATGTTGTTATCACACATCGAGTCCATGAAGTGGGAATTTTCATGTTACCTCCTTAAAGTGTTCTCATGATTCCAATGTTGATTATCTATCTCCCAAATTTAACTTTTGAATTTCAATGTGTAAATTCAATGTTTAGAATAGTGGGATGTAGTTATCTATAAATTTAGTGGTTAATTAATCCCTAGTTCATGATTAACTCGAGATATTGACTCTTTAACCAATACTTGGATCTATCATATAAGGATAACCAAAAAAAATCTCAATCAAATGGAATATAATGATATTCCTTAGCTATGAAGGGTATCAAAAACCTCAAGAAAATATTAAAGAGGTTCATAGGGGTCTTCACTTTGTAATATGATAAAATGACACATGTTCTGTATCAAATTAATTAGTCTAATATTAATTTAAAATGTGTGTTTATGAATGGGAGGTAACTCAATGTTGAGTGAAGCACTGATAATGGATGGAAATCCAAAGTTATTTATGGTGTGCACCAATAGTGTTGGTCGCTCAACTAGAAGTTTAGGTGTTGCATATTAAGTGATATGAGAGTAAGTTCATGTAATATTATTTCTCTAAACCATTGTGGAACATTAGCATATATAAATTGATCTACCGATCTTTGGATCGAACAAAATCATTTATTCTAGTTCAAGTAAACTTGAATGAGTAATAGAACCATGACACATAGGCTAGCCATGATAATGAGAGAGAGAGAGGATGCAGGTATTCCAGAAGGAGAAAAAAAGTGAAAATGGAAAAGGGAAAGGAGAAGGAAGAAAGGGGGATGGGTGAGATAATCCATAACTCGTTCTATAGTTTATTGTTCCTAAAAATTGAAAGTACCCAGAAATGGATCCAAAATTATATATGCTCACATGATTCATTGAATATGTGTGGGAGTTTGTCGGGTTAAATTATTATTTCCAATACTACACTCATATACTAAGTCATATTAAGTGGAATTATGAGGTCAAATCCATAGAGACAAAATTATAGATAGGTAACCTAGTGGTCTAAACTTTTTGATTTGGATTCCTCATTATTAATCTTCTTGGTTTGGGTTTGATACAACAAAGTATTTTGGAGTTTATAATAGATTAAAGGAAGGTTTAGTGGTCAATTTAATGTTATAATAAAAGATTAATTCTCAATTTAAAAAGGGATTGACCTTTTTTGTAGGCTGCAAAGTGGTGAAAAAGACATCAATTGACCTTGTTTCATCCAATTGGTTCAACCAAAGCCAGAAAATACTCCTTGTTTGAGAGTAATTAAAAACCTAAGCATGATAATCTTAGATTCTAGTAAGAAATAATTACATGTTATTTTCCCTACCTTAATATTATCCAACAAAGTAATGATCGTTTAATTTGAACTTCCGATGTCAATGGATAATAAAAAATAATGAGCTTGAAATTTTTTTCAAAACCTTTTTAATAGCCATAAGGTTACCCAGTATTGATCTTAGATGTTCAATAGGTTCAAAACACCCATACTCTCAATCGTTAAACCTAATCAGATTAACCGTGTATGATGGTAAAGATCAAAATAAATTAAACACTGAACATTATATGCATAATCATAAAGAAAATGAGAAATAGGAAAATTCGGATTGAGAATAAGAAATAATCATGATTAAATGATTAAAATAAAGGTAAATCCAATAAAAAATTACTCATACTATAGAAACAATGAAGAAAAAAAATTTGATGAAGAATGACAGTCATTATTTAAAGATATAATTGAAACAAAAGAGAATAAAATTGGATAACGAACGGATACATAATGACAAGAAATGCAAAAGGAATTAATAAAAAAGGAAATTGAATGTATTGAAATAAGTTTGGAAAGGAAACCATAAGAATGTGGTGAAAGAAAATGAGAGAATGAAATGTTGATCTCTCAGCTATTGTGCACTACTTTGCGGTGAAAAAATATAAATTGGATGAGATATACACTATGTGTAGAGAATTCATGATTTTTATTTTCTATAAGTGTATTTTTCTAGAAAAAAATCACATTATGTAATCATCTTTCACATCATGTATTTGGGATCCACAATTCCCTATGGAAAATTCGTTATTATTGTTGACTGAGTTGGTTCTAGAACTTTTCATGTTGTGTAAACTTTGCACACTGAGTATTTGACTAATTTTCATCCGGATTATGATTTTTAAATTTGATCAATGTGTATTTAATGTACACATCATGTACTATCTTCATTCCATGCATATTATTCACGAGATTGTCTATGGATCTACTAGCATGTTGTGAATGAGGAATACACATCGTGTATGATGTACACGTCATGTAAAGACTATTTTTTCCATTTTTAGAATTTATTCTTATAAGTATATAATTCCTAATTCCGATGGAAAAAATAAAAACCAAATGCATTATCAAATAAAACAATAATAATAATTAATTAAATTTATCCAATATGTATATATAAATTCATATTATTAGAAATATGGTTCTTCAGTGTCACCATTATTAAAACTAGATTAATTTATAAATATTACTCAATAAAGAGATTAGAATGACTATTGTATCCAATAGTAACATAGGGATGTGATAAGAATTATATATTGATTTATTGAGTTAACAAATACCTAGAATGTGTATTCAATATAAGGATAGTCTGGGAGACTATCATGTATGATATAATAGACAAGAACTTATATTGGGTTCTTTCTTATTTATAAAGTATTTTTAGAATATACAATGTATCATATAACTTGAAATATTTACTTTATCATACCTTCACATTGGTTGCATATATGTATGTATGGATATACATTTCATGAAGTATGATGATAATTAACCCCTCAAGGTATTACTTTGAGTTATCCATAACTGATTTTCATTATAGATTATTATAGGATATACTGAAATTTTATGGTTAGTGTGAGTAGGAATCTTGTAAAAAGATATGAAAAATTCTCAGGAGGCATAGAAATTTTTTGTGCAATGTTTTATCCATGATACTTATTTTATGGAGTTTTATACGCTACGTTTTCTAGTATTATGGGGATGGATTAGAGTACCCACACCACAGGTTAGTAAGATTTCAAGCATGATAACCTTTATAATTTGGTATTTTCTTATACAAGCCTTGAGGTTTAGATAATTAGGGGTTTTTGGGTATGTTTCTGATCTTGTTTCCAATTGGATCTTAATTGAGATGTGATTTTTCCTCTCCTATAATGAGTATAAAATTTGGGAAGTCGATTGATATTGAATAAGAAAAAATATGGACATTGTTAGAAGGTACATATGGTATTATTATATACATGGATGGAGTAATGTGATTTTCTCATCCATGATATGAATGCATATGATTTATTCATCAACCTACTTAGTTTATACTCATAGAGTTTCTAACTTTTGAGGAGGCAATATAAGATTGAAATTTTGTGCATCCCATGGTCACTCGATGTATTAGATAAAGAGAACATATGAAAATTCATGCTATCAAGTAATTTGTTTTGTGGATAAGTTCAACACACTATTATTTTAAAAGAGGAACACTATGTTTGATAGTGTATACAACATACAACACCGTGCTTAAATTACCCGCTAAATATATTATTTAAATATGAAAATTATAACCTAGACACTAAAATAGTGCATATAATAGGAATAATTAAATTATGAAATTTATACAGTTTAAAAAATTATAAATAAATTTATTGGTTATCAATTTATAATGTATCAAAATAAGAATCATTTGAATGAAAAAAATGTTTTTATGTAAAACTGTATTTTTTCTAAAAAGTGGAATCATCACATTTTGTGCACTTATGTTAAAATAAAAAATTTAAATTTTTGAAAATGTATTTGAAAAAATGAACTTTATTTTTGAAATAATAATTTTAAAATTATTATATAGAGTTTTTTATTGTTTTTAAAAGATTATTTTTTCTATGAATAGTTAAAAAAATTACCATTTTTTCTTGAAAACCACCTATTCGTTTAAAGAATTTACAAAGTTATGTTTTGTTTAAATTGTTTTAAAATTAATTATAGTTAAATTTTATTATAATTAATACAATTTAGGTCATTATAATTAATAATTTTTTTAATTTAAATATAAAAACTTTTTATACTTATGATCACTTTTCCTTGGGAAAACACGTTTTATCATCATGTCTCCGAGTTTTACATTAAATTAAAATTTTACTATTATTTGAATTGAATATGGAAAAATGGAATCCATATTTGGAAAAATATTATTTAATATTATTTAATATTTTTGACGTAATTTTTGGTCAAAAATAATAGTAAAAATAGTAAAAATTAATTATCGCAGATAAGGATAAAATGAGTTTACCGGGGGTTTAAACTAAGAAGATAAGAGTTAAAATGACCTATAAAATTATATATTTACTATTTTATGCACACAAATTGACCTTATATAAAATAATGTTTTCTAATTATCCATTTTGGAACCTTTTTGTATGTGAGAAATGTGGTTACAATATATTATTTTCAAAAATTCCATGTTTGTCCTTCCCTCCATTTATAATAGGGAACCTAATATTCTATTGAGTTTACAATTAAAAATCTATTGCGTTAAAAAAATACCTACCCAAATGCATTACATAAATCCCTAAACATGTTCTAGAGTCATTTTTTTGATCATAAAACCATTTTATGAATATTTTTTGTATAAATAAAAAGAGGTTCTTCGAAGAAGATGTATATTTATTAACCATTCATTTTATTTTTATTTATTCATTTAAATCCTTAAAATAAAAAAAATATTCTACAATGATAACCCTATTATATATCAAATAATTATATGTTTTTATTTTAATTTAATAACATATATGCATCTCCACATCCATTAAATTAGAAACAAAACAGTAGATCGTGTGTTTGGTGGAGTACAGTCTCGCGACCTGATACAATTCATTCTAAATCAAAAAATATAATATATGGATACAATGATGAATTTAATGTTTATATATTATATTTAATAAATAAATTAAATATTAACTATAATATCACATCTACGTTCTTAACATTCAATCCATTGGAAAACAATAATGCCACATGTGCGTATATGTGGACTTCCAACTCTAGAAGTGATGTGAAATGTTTTTCATTTTATTTTGGCATGGATGATAATAAGTATATATTTAATGAATATATATTATATATGTGATATAATAATTATTATGTATAGGGGAAATATTTTTTACCTTTCTTTCATTCCATCCATCGAAAAAATGGAAACAACGTTCATATGTATGTATGGCATGTTGTCTCAATGAACTTTGTAACTCATTTTATATCTATAAATTTTACGTATTATTATAATAAATTTTTAAATTAATATATATGATATTTAAATCATTATTAAAATTCTTGAGATAATGTAACCACGATAAAAGTACAATGATCGAAACTACAAAACAAAAATATACATGAAAAAAGATGTAGTTATCACTCAGAATAGATTTGTCAACAAAGAATTGTTAATAAACGAGTTAAAAAATTTCATTAAAATAATATGTAGTATTATATATATTATTAGGGTTCTATAATATTTTTATATTAAATATAAATTTATTATATATGTGGTGATGATATGTATGATGGAAATTGGACAAGAGGTTAGGGTTTCTCATCTCACTTTTACTTCCATGAGACATAGGCCATATTTACCACGTATTTATTTTATAAGGTGTATATAATGACCCTTTTATGTATTATATCATTAATATATTTATATTCATTGTATTTTAACTTTTATTCATTAATTCATTCATATTTTTTATGATTCAAAAGTCACCAATGTGGTAAGGGTTTAATTCACAATCTCATCATTATCTGGGTTTGTTTATGTTTAACTATTTGTTAGATGAACTAGTATATATTTCCATAATAAACACAATATATAATATTATAAACTAGTTACTAAATAAAATTTGAATTAATGGTACCATTTTCCTCTATTTTATATATTAAATTATTGATAAAAGGATTTTATGAAAATCCAACATTATTTCTCTTTTCGATCAAAAATCATTTCTCTTCCATGTATATGTTTTCTAAATATGTATTCAATTTTTTTTACCATACTCATATGATTTTTAATTTTCTTTTTTTCCCATAATTGTATTTTTTTTAATAAAATTAAAGAAAATCTTCCTATCATTTTCTGAATGAGGTATTTTTTGTATATTTACCAAAAAAGTGAAAGAAATATTTTTTTAAATAGTCATCATTAATGTAATCTCCCACCAAAATAACTGATGAATGAATTAAATATTCCTTTACAAGATCCCATGAATATTTTCAAAGAATTTCTTTTTCTAATATTCTGGAAATTTGTAGCTTTTATAAGTTACTTTCAAAGTGAATCGGCTATTTTCCTCAAGAATGTTTTTATTCAGAATTTTATTGTATTTTTATTAAAAAAACAAAAAATAGTATTTTAATTATTTTTCATTAAGGATATATTGTATTGAACATATCCTTCCTATTTCTCCAGATGATTTATGATCAGTTTTATTGGGGATGTACTATTTTCATACCGTTGGCAATAGTACTCTAGATAGTTTGTCATTATGTTTACTAATTAAGGAAATTATTAGCATTTTACATGATAATAATTAAATACGAATTATAATTTTGATTATATTTCTCCACTTTTATATGAGAAATGCATTGGACTTAGTATGTGATTGGCAGGGCCCACTATAGCGCTTGATGCTTCGGTAGGTCTCATTAGAGAAACTAACTTGGGTATTTTTCTGAGGCATTTCACATTTATATAATATATCTTGGCATGAGACCTTGATTATATGGTTATGATATCCAAAAATTATGCATTCACTCATTATCATATTAGTTACTGATGTTCATGTAATTTTTAAATTGGTTATAATATCTATGGATAAGTTTTAAGCTCATGTAATTATTTATACGTATTATAATAATGATGATTTATTATTACTCTATTATCATTAATGTTAAAATTATTTAATAAATGTAATTATTTTTAGTTATTTAACATTCATTATTATTTATGACTGATTTTTTCATGATAGTTTTAGCTTTACATACACCCTTACTGAAAACTAGAGCTCACCAATTTTTTATGTTTGTTTTCCACAAGATTCCTAGTAGTGTATTTTGATTTATATCAGGGTATATTATAAAGTTAGTAACGGTGCTCTCAAAGAAAATACTATGTTGTATTTTATGTTTTCAAATGTAATGTGAGATTTAAGTATGTATCTTGTTTATAAAGACTAATAAACTATTCAGTCCTTTGGGAAGTGCTTCCTTGTACATAGTTTCAATGTAATAATGTTACTATTGAATACTTCCTACTTGGGTCAGGTTATTTATTGTTGGTATCGGAGGAAGTTTAGTATAATCCTTGTAAACTAGATTTAGGAAATAATTGATTAGAAAACATAACCCTATGACTGAATTTTAAGATAGTTCCATGTATTGGATAACATCCTAACATTTATTTAAGGTATAGATTATGTGGATTTCCTAGAAATATGTCAATGTATGGATACTATAAGTGGATATAGATCTGGAATATTTATACCTTAGGGTAAAAATTCTGAAATGGGTGCCTTGAGATTGGACTCGATTGTCACCTCATTCACGATAATGGGTCTTAATGCACACCTAGAATGAAACTCCCATGGGATATTCCTGGACTAATTAAATATTTCATTACAACATATAATGAAATTTTTAAATTTTTTTATGATTTGAAAAACCCCTAAAGAAAACTTGTTTCTAATTATATGATTAGCTATGCATGAATTTTTCAATTTATGTTTAATGTAGTTTTGAATTTATACATTGTGAACCATAATGTTTTGATCAAATCTACTATATTACATTGTCTAGAAATGGATCCAAGTGAAAGTAATGGAACCTTATTAATGCACATAATCCATATATGTATTTCCTTAATAAGAAAGATAATAATGTTCTAGTTGGAGATACATATAGATTTTTTGAAATTATAACTTTATTATGGAAGTTGACTCATGTTATGTCCAATAAGTTTTCTCTTATAAAGAATCTTACTGATACAAAATGTGGGGTGAAAATATTATTCCATTTAATGAATAAAAAACCTACATCATTTAATGGGACTACAAATACCTTTTTTAGATGATCAATGGATAAGTTTCTTAGAGAATAAATTTATCACATTGGGATGCAATAAAAGGGGGATTATTTTCATGGAATTTTATCATCTATTAGGGGATGCAGATCAATGGTTGTCATTGATTCAAAACACTAAAGATGATGGATAAATAAAAAAATTGATTGGAAGGATTTTATGGTACTATTATTGGAAAAATATTTCCCTTGTGGTGGTTTAGAGAATATTGATATATAATTTCCAAGTCTAATAAAAATGGAAGAGGAAAATGTTACTAATTATGAAACCAACTTTACAAGGTAATCAAGGCATGTTGTGGAATACATAAATAATTAAAAGGGTAATATGGGACATTTCTTTGAGGGGATAAATCCGATACATTAAAGGAAATTATTCTCCCAAACATTTTCATATTATGAGGATATAATATCATGTGATATCAATATAGAGAAACAATTATTCAATTATTATGAACATTAGGAAAATATACAGAATAAGATGATGGTAGAGAAAAAAGGATAAAGAGGAGAATTAAAGAAGGATTTTCCAAATGTGATCATTGTAAAAAGAAACACACTGTCACATTCATTAAGGTAATTATTGTTTTCTTTATGTGTAAAGATAAAGTCTATCAGACACATGAAAGAAAGGTAAATAAAGAAACCATTGATGTTTATTTTTCAGCTCAAATGATATATGGCACTATGAAAATGAATTTCATAATTGAAAAGGGAATATACCGCATAAGAATCTATGGGAACTAGGTTAATCTTATGTTATTACTACATATTATGTGTAATGATTAATGTTCTTGTGTATTTGGAATCATTAATTTTATAGATGTATTTTATCAACTAAATTCATGTTATAGGAATCGTGAAATGAATAAGGATTTTACTATAGTATTTTTTCTGTAAGGATTGGAAAAATCATATTGAATACTACCGACGACCATGAAAATTGATTTAGTGGAAAGTCTATATTTATATAAACCGAATGATTGATAGATGATAACCCTTAATATGTGCATGAAATTGAGATAATATTGATAAATAAATGTTTATAAGATAGTATTTATGACCATGAAGTTGGTTTTTGATTTTATGGTTTCTGATAGAGTTTACTATATTTCAAGAATTATGGAATATAATCGATAATCTTGAGATTATATAATGAATTTAGAGAGAATAAAATTTTGTAATCATGCATGTTTTTATTAAGGATTTATGGTGATTAAGGTATTCACCTATTTGGTATGTTATATTAAAAGATAAATTATTTTGTTTGGGGAATCTAATGTTATGTTTATTTCATAAATGTAGTGACCACCCTTTTAAATTTTTAGACATTATATTTTGGTAGAGTCTTAAGGTTAACTATTTATAAAATGAATTATATTCAACTTGGTGGTTATTATTGAGGCTTTATAAATTAATGTATTTTTTGATAACTTGTTATTACATTTTGGTTTTGGAAAATGTATAAGGATATGGGGAATAACTTTTCATTATTTAATGGATTTTATAATCTATTAAAAATAAATTTTAGATCTTCAGTTATGAAAAATTAAATTTGAATACTCATTATTTAGAGAAAAACATGTGATTGTGGTGGAAATTAATTAAAGATGTAATTATAAATTTCATGTATATTTCATTATGTTATTAATCTAGATGGTAAATGAATTCCTAAAATCTAGGAAAATGGTGTTGAAAAAGAGACTATCCTAATACCTTTATTTATGATAAATTAATGGTTTGTTCACCCATCATAGATTTATAGATTTGTGGTTGTTAACTTTTTATTGATCATTCTCTTTCTTGTGATCAATGATCTCTGTCACTCTCTATAATTATTTAATCTTTTTATCCTTTTCCATATTTTTACTTCCAACTATTGTTTTCCTACTTGGAAACCTAGTTCTATGTTATTCTATATGACATTTTTATATCCCTTTCCCTCGTATCAAGAGGATGTTTTATTAACCCTTTCTATGATATGGGTTTTCAACGAATTTATTTTTAATTGTCAAGACCTTGATTTCTAATTGAAAGTTGAAATTATGGGGAAGAAATTTATTGATGGTTGGAATAATGTAACACCCGGAGATATTAATATATTAACATTGTTCTTGATAGCGTATATAACATGAAACACTGAGTTTAAATGACCCAAAAAATATATTTCCTAAATATGACCATTATAACCTAGATGTTAAAATAACGAGTATAAAAAGTAATATATAAATTTTGAAAATAATATTTTTTACACAAGTATAATTACATTTACGGGTTATCAATTTCTTATAAAGAAAAATAATAATCATTTGAAATAAAAAGAAATGTTTTTTCTAAGAAATTGTATTTTTTCTAAAAATTGATTTCTTTGTGTTTTTCACACTTATGTTAAAATTAATATTTTCCAATTTTAGAAAATTTATTTGATAAAATAGACTTAATATTTTTTTAATCATAATGTAAAAACTATCTTACATTTTTTTTGATAATTTTCTGAAAATATTAATTTTTGTTGAATATTAAAAAATACCGATTTATGATGAAAGATACCTTTTCTTTTAATGTCTTTACAAAGTTAATTTCTTTTATAAATTTTTTTAAAGTAAAATTATTTCAATTTTATTATAATTATATTATTTATTCCATAATAATCAATTATATGTTCAATTTTATTGTAAATAATTTTGATACTTTTTAAAAACTTTTCCATTGGAAAAATGTTTTTTTGTTAAGTTTACTGGATTAAATTAAAATTAAATTCTGAGAATTATATGAATTTAATTTTTAAAAATGGGTTATGTATTTTTAATCATAACAATTAATATTATATAATATTTTTAACTTATTTTTTTATAATTAATATTATAAACAATAAAAATTAAATAGCATGGTTAAGGTTAAAACATGTTTATAGGGGGTTAAACTAAGATGAAACGGGATTCAATGTTCTATAAAAATGTATAATTACTATTGGATTCAAATATCTCAAACTTATATCATATATGTTTCGATAATAATATATTTTATATCCTTTTTATGTGAAAAACATGGGTACAATTTATTCTTTTAAAAAATTCATTATGTTTCCTTACCCCCACTTATAATAAGAAACCCCTATTCCCCTATATTTATACTTAAAATCACATTGGTACTAAAAAAAACCTACCCAAATACCTTTATTACATCCCTCTCCATAACCTAGAGTGAATTGTTTGATTATAACACCATTTTAAAAAGGCTTTGTGTGTAATCCAAAATAGTTTCTTGGAAAAAGAGGTATAGTTTTTAACCACGAGTTATAATTATATTAATTCCTTTAATTCCTTTAATATACATAAAAAATGGTAAAATAATAAAAATTGTATCTAAAAAATTATTATAGATTGCTATGTTAAATGAATGACTGTTGCGGCATGAGGTGGTGTGTTTCGAGGTGATGGTGAAATGGTCAGACGAGAATCATCACCGGTCTCTCTTTCTAAAGATAGTTTCTCATCAAATTCCTAATTTATTTTTTTTTTGACCCATTTTTTATCATTATACTTTAATGTAATAATGGATTAACCCTGCAGGGACTGGGTAATTTACCCCTTCTTTATTTTTAAGGAGATTCCACAGTCATATGGTCCCAGCGGGAGATTGCATGGGGTCAATTACTTGTGAAATCGGTCCTCCTAGGATATAACTTCTTCAAATGGTGTCCAAAGGGTTTATTTGTGGATTCAAAAACACCCATATCCCTGGTATCCATGATTCATGGACCTTATTTCCAAAGGTTTGTTCTTATTGGACAATTATTTGGCCAACGACACTTAAGGAATCCATTGGTCGAGAGGATGGGAAGTCGAGCTCACCGAACCCCATTTGGTGGGGGGAGTCTATTGCCTATTTTGGGAATCTATTATAGAATAAACTCATGTTCATATGTTCGTGAATACTTGGTTAATTCCCGAAGAGTATTTCCATGGGTTAACCCAGCCGTTCCGGATCAACATAGGCATACATGGATTTGATGCTACGGAGGTAATGCTGAATTAAGACATAAAATAAAGCACCCAAAATTTTATCGTTATCCAGGGGGATGTATGGTGACGTGAGTTTGGAATTGGACCCATAATATGGGTTTCCTAGGTATCCTTGGGAGAGGAATCAGAACCCATGTAGTTCGAAATTGTTGGGGCTTATGCACAGAAGCTACCCAATTGAGGGGACATGATTGGGTGAACCCTTTTGTAAGGGAACCATTTTAAGATCGGGCCTTCAAGAAAGAGCCTTATGGATCTTAGTTTTATCATGAATCAGAGTTATCATAGTTCAAAATTGTTGGGGCTTATGCATAGAGGCTTCCCATTTGAGGGGACATGATTGGGCGAACCATTTTTGAATGGCACCCTTTTGAGCTCAGGCCTTCAAGAAGGCATCCTATGTATCCTGGTTTGATTAGGAATCAGAGTTCTCATTGTTCAAAATTGTTGGGGCGTACACAAAGAACCTTCCAATTTGAGGAGACATGATTGGATGAACCCTTTTGGAAGGGAACCCTTTTGACCTCAGGCCATCAAGCAGGCATCCTAAGTATCCTGGTTTTATCGGAAGTAAGAGTTCTCGTAGTTTAGAATTGTTGGGCCTTATGCATAGAAGATGCCCATTTGGGGGATAAGATTGGGTGAACCCTTTTGTAAGGGAACCCTTTTGAGATCGGTCCATTAAGTAGGCATCCTACATATCGTGGTTTGATCAGTAATCAGTGTTCTCGTAGTTCATAGTTGTTGGAGATTACACATAGAAGCTTCCCATTTGTGGGAACATGATTGGGTGAACCCTTTTGGAAGGGAACCCTTCTGATATTGGGACTTTAAGCTGGCATCCTACATATCCTGGTTTGATAATGAATTATAGTTCTCGTAGTTTAGAATTATTGGGGTTTATGCATACAAGTTTTCCAAGGGGACATGATTGGGTAAAACCTTTTGGAAAGGCACACTTTTGAGCATAGTCCATCAACCTGGCAACCTACATATCCTAGTTTGATCAGGAAATAGAGTTTTTGTAGTTCATAATTGTGTGGATTTTGTAATTTCTACAAACCTATAAGCCAACGTGATTCATGCTTGGTGTAAGAAACAAGAGTATGTGAGAGAGCCAACCAACCACATGCCTCCTCTTTGACAGATGGGAAAGGGTGATCCTACAATGGAATAGGTTGGGGCAAAAGTGGGTGAGGGAATAGAGTGAGGAACCTTTCAATGTGAAATTTCTTTAAAGGTCATGTGGATTGGACACCAAAAGGATGGGGACTTACCTCAGTGGGAGTGCCACGGATTGTGTTCTGGGAAAAGGGATGAGTGTCGTTCTCATCACAAGGGGAAGCGAATATAACCCATTTGACTGATCACCATTCTTCATTGAATGGAAAAGCAGTTGATCACCCTTAATTCTTAGAATGGGGATGTTCACATTGGCATACCAAGGTTGGACTCTAGGTTAACATGGGAATGTACACTTAAAGACATCCCTAGAGCTTAAAACATTGTAAGGAGAGACTTCATGACTCTACTTACCATGGGTATTTAGACTCATGGGGTGCACTAATTCACCCAGTGGTCTGACCATATGGGTCTGGTGGATTTGGATGAGGCTTTGGCCTAATTTTGGGGGACTATTTTGTGGAGGGACTATGGAGGACTGGAAGGTAATGGAGGGGCGAGATTGAAACCAGAGGAATGAATACCCAAAAACACCACATTCCACATATGGTTTACTTAGGTGGGATGGGGGAAGATCCATGTACAGTCGAGGTATGTGGGAAAAGGGGTTGTCTGAGTACTGAACCAGTACACAGGCTGGGGTAGAGACCATCGGGTAGCATAGTGTTATACGGTCCGGAATATGGTCTTCCATGCTGCTTTGGGTTATATCTGCACACTGATGCAATACGCAATGCCGAGTTAAATCCGTCTAGAGATACACTATGTAGAACACCATATTTAAGAAGGGTTTGGGGGAATATCATTTGTTAAGATTTCATCCATAAAAATATATGGTTTGAGGTTTCACCAATTATGTTTGTGGTTCTCTTATTATTATTAATTTTCCTTGTTTTATGGTTCATGGTTGGTTGTACCTGTGGAAAATGTGGTTTTCAATTCAGGCTTCACAGATGATTCAAGACTAAATCCAGAATCATCTATGACATATTTCTTCCAACCTATGGGGTTCCCGTAAAGTAATCTTTTTCCATCTTCAATCAATTCCTTCTGTGATCCTTTTATACCATATTGGGGTAATCGCATCTATGGGCATGCAGTACCATTTTTGGAAGCCTGTGAAGAGATATCATGACCCGTGCATGACTCAATCAAACACGATTTGTGGAGGTGTGTGATGCCGTTGGATTATCCTCATCCTTGAACCACATTGTTTGCATGGACGGTGTCTGGGGAATATCTCCCTCAAATTCTCTCTAGTGAAAACAGTTCATGGAAGCTTTGGTTCAAAGGTGGAAATTCACCATGAAAGGCTTCCTTCATTGGCCAACACCTTGTGGGATAGTACATCAAAGGCCATCCATGTACTGATGGTTTGTGATGTATTCTTTATCTGATACTTTCCTAGTGATGGTATGCAGCTAGGCCAAATTCTTTTACAAAAATTTTTTTCATCACTTTTCTCTTTAATTTTTCCATCGAACATGAATCCATATTTTTTACCAAACTTTTGTGAGTAATTTATACCCCTTTGAAGATTTTTTGGGACCCTACAAATTCCCCCATAATAATGGGGTCCAATCGGAATGAAGAAAGGGCTATTTAGATGTAGAAGTGGTCCTGAATTGTATGGTAAGACAATGCTCTAATTATTTTTTATTTTTTATTTATTTTATTATTGAGCAAAGTGACTTACTGAGTGTAGTTCTACTATTGATGAGTTATTATAAAAACCTCATGAAATTTATTGTCTTTTTTATTGTTACCCTAATTGTTTCCTAATCCTACTTGATAGGGGCTTAGCGAGTATAACTTGTGCTTTTATTAGGCCACCCTTTTTGGTTTTTCGACCAAAAATGTTTCATGTTTATTTTAATAGCTTGAAAGACATTTTTTTCAATCATGCATGGTGAACGTTTAACAAAATGATAATTAACTTTTATCCATAGGTTCCCTTTGTGGATTTTCACTCTAGCATGTATGACATCTTTTTCTCTGGTAATTCATAGTCCTACTAATAGAATATATTTCTGATGTTTTAGGTCGAACATCTTTGACCAAACTTAATAGGGAAGAGGCCTAATTTGGGATTCGTTAGCTAGAAATGTTCTAATATCCTTCATACATGGATTAGGGATTTTTCATGACCCTAAATTTGTAAATTATAGACATGCATGAGGCTCGGGAGTCGTGTTAGGCATACAGTGGTAGGATAGAAATCTCATGGGGATGAATTTTCCCTGGACTATCGGCTATTTTGTTTGTGACATATGCAGATCCACTAGGGCATGGTGTTCATAGTCAAGCAAAGGTGTCTGTTGGGCATTGGCCTCTCATATTTGCTGTCAGTGTAAGATTTTCAACACATTGAATTTATTTTTATGTTGGGAGCCACAGTGGGTGGATGGTCTGGGTGATGTTGTATTATAATATTAGGGACATTCATATCATATTTGAGTAGGAAATTGTTCCAACAATATTATTATTTTCTTAAGGGAGAGGAAGTAAAAGGTCAGTTCAGTTATAATTATTTTTTATGTTAGGGAATTTGGAAATAGGAAGGTATTTAATCCATTATCCAAGGGTTTTCCATATCTGAGGGTGTGACAGGACATGAATTTCATCTAGGCATATAGAAACTGGAAAGGACTATACTAAGAATGAATTTTACATTGGTTGATAGCTGTTTTGTAGGTGGTATATGCAGAGCCTCCAGAGCATGATATGTATAGTCAAAAAAGGTTTAAAAAAGACACATGCCTTTGTTATTTGATGTCTACGAGGGATTAGAGAGATGAGACCTTTCTGAACACGGTATATGTTCTTTTACAAGGGGTTCACCTGAACACGAAATGTGAAATTTCTTTTAACTGAACTTCTATGGGAAACATGGAAATTAGTAGGAGACTCATTCTTTTGTATTCTGATCAAATTGATGCCTATAAATGGGGTATCTTTGTTTTACAGAAGTCTCAAAAGAGACCAGAGATGAATTGATCCCGCATGTTCTAATATATCCAGAATGTGGGTAGGAAGATAATGTAAACCATGACATTGAGGTGCCTTGAATCAAGAGAGATGTTATGGGGCTCATGAACCATTTTCTTACTGAGATAGGATAGGACTCATCTAGGAAAAAATTCCTTTTAATTGATGGACATTTTGTAGGTGACATATGAAGATCCACGGGGCCCTGATGTGCAAAGCTAAACAAAGGTGTCCGCAGGACACTGTCCTTCCATCTCATATGTCCATGGATGATTATAGTGATTCAAGATCACTTATAGAATGCAATTTGAGGTATGGAAGAAGTGTATCTAGGTATATTAGAGACATATGGGTTGCGGTTTACTCAGGGAATTAGGTATCCCTTACGTAGATCTGACTCACATGCAAGGTGAGGCATTTGTCCCATTGTTGGGCTACCCTGTCATTTAACATCGTATGGCTAGGATGTGGGGTTCCTTACAAAGAACTAATCCATGACAGGCCTTTTAGGGTCATGCTTCTAGGACCAAATTCCAAGAATATTTTTTCATAATGTCATGGTGGATCTCTCAGTAAGATTCCTATGTTAATGTGAGCTATGCTTGGTGTGAGAAACAAGGGATTACAAGGATTCTAGGTCACATCTTAAGAACAAAAAAATCAATATCAGAGAGAACTATATCTTTCAAACAATTATATGTAGTATAAAGTCATATAGTAAGGAAAATTTTGCTTCTTGTAGCTTAATTTCATGTGGTGAGGTCATTATGTTGTCACAATGATCATTAATTGATTTGAGTTGATCATGATCGAGGTATTCTGGCATTCTGTAGACTTGTGTGATGATATAATCTGTAAACCATAGTCCTAGGGGGTACATGAATTAGGAGGGATGCAATGGGGCTTGGAAGCCAACGGTCATACTGAGATAGCAGAGGACCCTCCTGGGTATGAGTTTTCCTTTGATTGGGAAGAATTTGGTAGGTGGCATATGCAGAGCCACCGGGGTGTGATGTGCATAGCCAAACAAAGGTGTCTGCAGAACACTATCCTTTTATCTCAAATGGCCATGAATGTTTATGGGGATCCGTGTTTTCTTGGAGTATGGAGTTTGAAAAATGGGAAATATGTGCCTGGGAATGGAAGAAATAACCAAAATGTGATTAACCATGAACTACAAGAGATTCTATATAGATTTGACTCATGTGTATAAGGGGAAGCATGATATTTTGAATTCTAATGAGTGGGAGAATGTTTGTGGTCTATTAATATTGATAATTGGGCCATAAATGGCTCTTGAATAATCTCACAGTTTACTATCATGCGGTTAGGGCCTTTCATGGAATCTACAAACATTTCTGGATTACACACAAGGGAAGCGGTAGTATTTTCATTCACGACGGCTAGGTCGAGATTCTATATCCATGTATCACTATGTATCTTAAAAGGGTAGGAATCTAGTCATATGTATTTATCAATTTTCCCTAAAAATATTTGTTCCATGCGTAGGGACATGCGAGTGAATTTTTTTTGTGGCACGGTCGGGATGTCAAATTTGGGCATCACCACATATCCTTTAAGGGTAGGAATCATGACTCACGTAGTTCTGAACATTCCCTATACTGATCTAGATTGAACATAGGGGTAAGAGCATTTTTTTTCTTCCTATATGGTTGTTGGGTCTACCATATTTCTCTATAATTTGTTTGCATAATAGAATCCTTACCACTAATCTGAAGCTCGTGTGAGTTACACTCGATGTGATAAATAATGAGTGGAAAGGGTTTCCCTCATAAATGTGGGGAGATAGAGTATCTGAGAGAGGAAATTTATAGTGGGGGATGGACCAAGATCAAGGATCGAGGCATCGATATGTATCTCTCAATGGAAGGAATCAATCCATACATAGTTCTTTAATGGATCGTGCATTTTATTGTTATGCGATTAGGACGCTTTGTGCTATGTAGTTTAACGTCTTGCTGCTTGGATGATTTGTTATGCAGTTTAGCGTCAAGCAGAAAGGACATGAGTCACAGTTTAATTTCATGTCTTAGGGATGAGTTCCTTATAGTTTAACCTCATGTGTATAGTACTACAACTCATAGTTTAGGGTCATAGAGTTTGGACCATGACATCACAGTACTACAACTCATAGTTTAGGGTTATAGAGTTTGGAGCATGACATCACAATATAACAACTCATTGTTTAGGGTCATAGAGTTTGGAACATGACATCACATTACTAAAACTCATAGTTTAGGGTCATAGAGTTTGGACCATGACATCGACATCACTATTACACCAAATACTTCTTTATAAACATTGAATTTGTGGGAGCCATGATGAGTTATCCGTCAATTTATGTTAGGGTGTATGCCCCATTGTAATAGACCCTATGTATGACATATGGTCCCTCACACTTTGGTTCAAGATTTGGGGGTTTTTCCCAAGTATCATCAGTATTATGAGGACTAACACCATTTATCCTTCGAGAAAAGATCGAAGGAAAACAATTTTGTTGAAGTCTCATGAGATCTAATTTTGGTTGATTTCTAAATGGTGTAAAGTGTGAAAAAGTTTCTCATATATCTTGTCCAACTCATTAAACCATCTATGGGATTTTTTATCCATGGAAACTTGGTTGAAAATGGCCACACAAAGTGATGGAACTTGAATTTTGATCGGCCAAACTACCTCCGCCCCGTATACTAGTGAGTACGGGGTATCCTGGGTGGCAGTGTAGGTCATGGTCTGGTAATCCCACAAAGCAAGAAGGATATTTTCTAGCGATGATTTATTATCCTTATCTCCCATCTTTTGAAGTATGTTGGGCAGAGTCTTGTTAAAATCCTCTATCTAATCATTGGCCACCACATGGTAGTGGGATGAACAGATGGCATTGATTCCAAACTCCTGGTATAATTTGTCAAACTCAGCAGAGTAGAAGTTGGTGCCATTTTCTATCAACAATGTATGAGGGAAATCAAATATATTAATGATGTTGGCCTTCACAATGCAAACGATTATTCACTACTTGAAAATGGGCCTATACCCATGGTTTTAGAAAACTGTGGGTATTGGGATAATATGGGAACCTATACCCACGGTTTTGAAAAACTGTGGGTATAGATATCTTTTAAAGACCTATACCCAGGGTTTTGCAAACCCATGGGTATAGGTTTTTTTTCAAGTCGTATACCCATGGTTTTGACCAAACCGTGGGTATATGGTATTTTCGGAAGACCTATTCCCATGGTTTTTCAAAACCGTGGGTATTGGGGATTTTTTTGAAGACCTATACCCACGGTTTGTCCAAACCATGGGTATATATTTCCTGCATTATGGTGGGAAACAAATTATGTGGGAAAAAAATATTTGGCGAGAGCACGGTTTGGATTAAAATAATTACAAAAATACATATACAAAAACATGTAATATTTGTATGTTGGTTGGTCAGGAAGACTGTATTGTTGAAGGAAGTTGAGTCTTCGAATCTAGACCAGTTTTTTTCTAATAAAAGATTTAAAATTAATATAAGTAAATATATGTATTGATATATATTACAACATTTCTGCATCTCAGTTGGTCAGGCGGCGTAACCTCATCAAATCGATCGCGTGTTCGATTCTCTTCACCACAATTTTTAGATATGAGGCTTTATTAATATATTTATATATATATATATATATTGAACATGCATTTGGCTCAGTTGTTCAGAGACGGTGGCTTATTGGTGGGGGGTCTTATGGTTGAAACCCAGTGTATACATTTTTTGATTATAAATTCCCATGGTTTGAAAACTGTGGGGGAAGTGTTATGCCATGTTGTACTGTGGTGTGCCACAGTGTGACAAACCTATACACACAGTTTTGCAAAAATTGTGGGTATATGCTCAGACCTCTATTGAGACACCTCTCAGCCCCACGGTTTCCAGAACCATGGGTATAGGTTATATCCATGGTTTTGGGGGATATACCAATGATTTTGAACCATGGGTATAGGTAATCCTTCCAGTAGTGATTTTCACCCCGAATTCTTTAAGGGGTAAGGTTTCGTACAAAATGAGTGGTCTACCCTCAATAGGAAGCATCAAAATTTGTGGGATCATGAGATATCTTTTAGGATCGTCGAATTCTTCTTGGAAATCATTATCCTACTCATAGGTAACCCCTTTCTTCATTAACATGGTGAAAGGTAAACATTTACCCGCCAGTTTGGCTAGAAAGCGTCGGAGGTAGGATGGGTTCCCCTAGAGACCTCTCAACTCAGTGAGGTTGAGAGGTGAAGACTTTCCAAGGATAGATTTTATCTTCCCAATGTTGAGTTCGATGCCTCAATGGAATAAAATGATTCCTAGAATTTTCCCAGAGGTAATGCCAAAATTTTCAGTATAGGGGATTCATCTTTAAACTATGTTGTCATAGTTTGTTAAAGACAACTTCATGATCGGCCTGGTGATTTGAGCAATATCGTGATTTAACCACCAGTTCTTTGATATAGCACTTGACAAATTTTCCTTGTAAAGGATTGAAAATGTAATGTATGGAGCATTGATATATGGCGCCGACATTTTTTAGACCAAATGGAATCTCCTTATAATAGAAAACTCCATTAGGATCCCTAAAAGCAGTAGCTTCTTCATCTCCTTGGGCCATCCGGATATGGTTGTATCCATAATAGACATTCATTAAAGAGAGGGCCTCATATCTGACGGTTGTATCGATAAAAAATTCATTGATCAGGACTAGGAAATCATCTTTCATGAAATGAAGATTAATGTCCTTAAAGTTAATGTTGATTCTAATCTGTCCATTCTTATTTTGGATAGGGACTATGTTTGACATCTAGATAAGATACTGGACATCTCATATGAAGTTGGCTCTGATCAAATTGTCATCTTCAACCTCAATTTTGGATGTATGCATCGGGTGGGTCCTTCTGGCGGCCTTCTTATAGTCCTGGTGATCTTCTGGTAAACCCAGATGATGAGTCGCAACCTCATGACCGAGGCTTAAAATTTCTGTGTAGTTCCATGAAAACTAATCTCGATTCTTTATTTAGAAGGAGGTATATTCCTCCTGATCCTTGATAGGATTAGCCACACTAATCAGAGTGGACCGCAGGTCATCTTCAGTGCCCAGGTTTATCTCCATATGTTCATCGATAGTAGTGGAGAAACCTTCTCCAAATGTTGTAGGGTCATATTTGAGGTCCTCTTATTCATATTATTCATATTCACCCCCTTTTTATGGAGAGAGGATTCTATAGATGAACTCTATAATGTTGAGATATAAATAGCCTTTTCCCTTAGTGAGTATGGTGATGGCAGATTGGGGTCCTGAGAATGGGTCGGGAGCATCCTTGGTAGGGATTCTCCTATCATCACATGAGTTATCCCATTCTTCCATGTCCTTGGACTTGGTGGTCCTAATAGAGAACTTGCAGAAAATTGAGTCTCTATTCAGACTTGAACTTATACATTCAACTTGGTTAATGGGTAACACATACTCTTGCCCAAGAAGTTGGAGGGGGTCGGCGGGAGCCATTTAAAATCAATTTGGGTTAGTAATCCTATCAATGTATTTCAGTTCATAGAACCTTACATCGATGTAATGTGACTCACATGGATCAAATGAGGATTTATCGACCTGAAATGTACATCTTTTCCCGTCAGTGCAATATTTGATGCACTGATTCTATGATGATGGAATTGCAGCATGCTAAGGCAGCCAGGGCCTCCCTAACATAACGTTGAAGGCTGTACTTTGTCTTACTACTAGGAACTAGAAATCTGTAATGAGGTCTTCATTCCATGTTTTATGCTTGATTTGACCCAATGGTTTTTGTTCTATTTTTTGATATCCCAGTAGAGTTGTGGTGAAGGGTGTCAAGTTGTCTTCATCATAGCCCTTCTAATGAAGATTTTACAGTGGGAGGAGTGTGACTCCATAGATGTTGTCGATGAAAACCTTCTAGATATCAATAAAATTTATCTTTTCTAAAAATATAAGTGTTTCATGTGCCCTTGAGTGATGGAATATTCATCCCTGTCTATGAAAGAGATGAAAACAGGAAATTCTTTGGGATTAGTCTCTGTCTGATAGACTTTGGATTCTACTACTTTGGCCTTGAATTCTTGGGGACTTATTAATGAGCGCTTCGCTAAGATCTGCAGACAGATGTAACACATACAGGATTGAAAAAATTCCTGGTACTGGAACCATATGCTTTAGAATATCATATTTCTACTCTAAAGGCCGATGCTTCACGTCTTGGGGTTTCCCTTTCATATACACTCTAGGTGATTGATCTTTGGGTTTTGATGGTTTGACCTCTGTGATAGGGGCTGGTGGCACTGTTGTCCTTTCTGGGTTTGTCTGAATTGGTCCACCCGTACGCCTTGAATGATTTGATATTTTTTCTTTATCTGATGGATACTTCAAGATAACTGGGCATGGATTTATTCCGATAGGGGAGGAGGAACATTCTTGTTCCCATTGTGTCTGTTGGATAGTCCCTCCATGAGTTTCTGCGATCTTAACCATTTGAGTTATGGCATCGCCAAGAATTTGACTCCTACCATTATCATACCTTCCTGGAAACCGTCGTCCACTACAACCTCTTCCTATGGATCTCTGGTTGGGCATGAGGAATTTTGGCTCATGTTCATAGTCTCCATAAAATAAGGGTTACATCAAGTGACTGACATTAATGGAGCCGAAGATCCCTTCTTGTTCTGACAATATTTTGGTCTGACTGCCTCCCTATGATGGTACTGTTTGTTGGGGCGGTGCCTGTTTTAGCAGGTCTATTGGTATGAATTCTGAACATGTCAACACTGACTTTATCTATGGTGTTAGTCTAACTTCATGCTTCGGATTTTTACCCCTCTATCCCTTATATGAATTCAGGGGTGAGGATGATGATTGTGTTGCATCAGGAGCTTTTGGGGGCATGATTGATTGTTTTAACTACATCTGGAGGATTCCATGAACTCAACTGACTATTTTTTAGGTCATCCAATTTTCAATTTTTTCTCATTCTTACTAGAAACTATTTTCCATTCCTCTTCCTCTCTTGAGTATGAGGTGGAAACATACATCACTAGTGTTGGTGAAGGACCCAACTTAACTTGCCCAGAATCCACCATCTTTTGTAGGAGATCCTTGAAGATGATGAATTCTTGCATGGGGTGTCCCAATATCTAGTGATATTGAAAATAATTTGGATGATCCTCAAGACCTACTTCATCGGATCGCTTTGGCTATAGTAGCCGGAGAAATTTTCAATTCATAGAGGCTATGAAGTAGCAGTTGACCTAGTCATCTCAGAATGAGTTAATTTATATATTCATTCTTCGTATTGATTTCTTTTAACACATCATCACTCGTCTTTCCAAGGTGGGGGTGAATGTTGGCATCCAGGGGTCTAGCACAGTTCGGTGGATGCATCGAAACTGGTGCTATTTCCAGGGGTGGATTAAACATGACAGAATCCACTTCAGCGTTTCATTCTCTTTTCCCTGGGGCTGATGGGGCCACTCAAGACTTGAGGTCGTTCTGCTGCAAGGAGTCTTTTATCCTTTTGGAAATGGTAGAGAAATCTTAGAATCCACTTTTATAGATCACCAGTATGAGCGTTGTTCGTAATTCATCATGAATATTATCGATGCACATAGATATCATTTTATCTTAGGGAAGTAGTCGGTTCAATGAATAAGTCAAACCGTTCCATTGGACAATGATGTATGAGCCTCTTTTATTCTCTCACTGGTTGTAGTTCATGAGGTCACTGACTATTGTATTAGGTAGTGTTGAACTAAAATGGGAGAGAAATTATTTCCAGAGGTCCTACTATCATGTGATTGAGTTACCTGATAAGCTAGTATACCATACGAATGTCGATCCATGTAGGGTTCACAGAAGCACCTGAGTTTTAATACTTCTTACGGCTCTGGAGTTCCCATCATGGGGTCATAGTAAGAGGTGTAGTGCATTAAATGCTGTTATGGGTTCCTCGAGAAATTGAATACTATGAATAAATGGTTTCCAAATATTGGTGTTGGTGGAACATTTCTCACCCAATTAGGTTAGGGTGTTTTCTCTAGTTGTATCGGAACATGCTGCCTGTCCCTGGATTCTAGTCAAGCTCTTAGTTGCACGATGGTGTTCAAGATCCCATTATGCATATCCTGCCAAGCTTGAGCTTTGGATGGTGCAGTAGTGGCCAAAGCTGGGCATACCGGCACAATAGGAATTTGAGGGGGATACCCAGTAGTGGGTATCCATTGTTATTTTACCTGAATATATTATGGCTACCTTCCAAGAAGTGGGAATTATTAATTTCCTTCTGGGGCAAGGATTAAGTAGGTTGATGATCTAGGTTCCGGATTGTATTGTCATTCGAGCTTGACTTCATTCACCTGGATGAGTTCCCATGGAAAGGGAACCACTTTTGGGAATTCCAGCTGACATTCCGTAGGGGGAACCCATCTAGCAAGGTATCTCCCTCAGCACAGCTTGACATTAATTCTCATGATCTCTTTTATTCCTTCTTCCTTCTTGGAAAATCATTCCTCCGTAGTGAGTAGTACATTCTCAGGGGTAGGAGAAGGTAAGTCATAGAAAACCATGGATTTAGTCTTCTCTTTTTTGGGGTTTATTGATGGGGTTAGTGACATATTAACTGAGGGGGCACCCAAATTTAGGTCCTCTCTCTGGTTTTGGGTGTTTACACCATCAGGGTTGGTGTGGGATGCCTATAAGAGAGAACCATATTCCATTTCATCATCTCCCTATATATAATTTCTTGTTAGGTCCATGGGGTTTATTTTTACCATGTTTACTGATGCATACTGTATTGGGGGTGGTGTAACCAGTGTCAAATTTTAAAAAGGCATTCTACATCCTTTGTAATAATTTCTCATTCCATTATGGTGTATTATTCATGTTTCATGGTGAAGATTAACCCAAATGGAGCCCTGATACAACCTATTAATGTTCCTTGGCCTAGAAGGGTGTTAACCACGACTCGGGGTGGAACAGGTGACTCCTCTGCTCATCGTTCTTCCTAGAAAAGAGATGATAGGAATCCATTTTGTGGGAACTTGAGGTAAAAATTCCCCTACACCTATGGTCTGGCATTTTTCCCACTCTTCCTTAGATGTGCTACATCTTATATTGGTTGTTCTTATAGGGAAATTTTTTTTTAAAAAAAATTCTCCCAGCACTATGGGCTGGGGTGATTCTCTCATTGCGGTGGTATCCATCGCTATTTCCACTTTTTCGATTTCACACACTACCACACGGATGTGAGATGAGTATGGAATTGGACCTAAATAGAGTCTATGGGATTTTTAAAACATGAGAACTACTTACTAGTTAGATTAACTTTTGCGGGAAGTATACTGAATGTTTTTTGTTTCCTTACTTAAAAGATTTTCGATGGCCTGATCTCTTCGGTACTAATTCTTTTGAGACTTACTTCCGGCCGGTTTTGGTTGAGAATCCCATGTTTCCTGAAAATAGATTTCATTTTATTGTGACCTTTGGGTAACGACATTACATGATGTAAATTCCAATGAGGTTTTCTAGATGGGATGTACGGTGATGTGAAAAGCTCCATGTTCTTCCCATCCCCGAATATGAACTCCAGTCATGGAATTTCCAATGAGGATATGCAACTTGTGTAGTGCATGGAGGAAATCTAGTTAAATGTTTTTCTTTCGCGTTTCTGATCGTGGTTTCTTGTGAGTACTAGAGGGATTCTATGTTGATTAGATGGCGAAGCTCCGCTAACATGTTGACATGGTCTGCATACCCTTCGATGGGAAAGAACTTTTCTTTCATCTGATGAAGAGTAGTCCATATATTAAAGCGAATGTAATGCACACATTCCTTATACAACTCCTCTAGTATGTCAAAGTGATAAGTGGTCTTTGGACAATACATCATATATATATTATCGTTAACCAGTTGTCTTATCACAATAGACATATCCTTTTTTTTCTTCTAGAGGCTCCTCCACTTGATATACCTAGCTTGAATTCTTCTTAATAATTTTGTTCCAAGAAACTAGGCTGGTGGGAGCCACATTAATATGAGAACAGTGCAGGGGTGGCTCAGAAGATGAGTGTGGCCCTAGACCATCCTCTGGTTGAGAAAGGATATCACTCATCCAAGACGGAGTGCCTGATATGTTTGAATCTATATTTTTGAGTGCCTCCACATAGAATGGATTTATGACATTTATTTCATCAAGGGGAAGTTATTTTTCCACTATGACTTTTGATTGTGTGGAGGACCTCCGCAATCGGTGCTGCAATGTTGAGGGCTACCATTGCAACTTCATGCCCGACCATGGGGAGTTTCATTATGGCATATACCCTAGGAAGGACCTTCAGGGTGGGCTGTAGTTGGGGGAGGACCATCTCGCAGCTTGATTTCACTTAGGGGAGGACCTTCTTGCTGGATTCTATGATGGAGAGGACTACTATCATAGCTTGATACCTAGATGGAAGGAGAATTTCTGCAATGCAAAACATGGGGAGGGCCTTCATAATATACTACAATGAGGGGAGGACATTCTCGTTTCTTTATGTTTCTATGGGTGGGAGGACCTTCACATCAAAAACCATTGTAGGAAGGGACTTCACAATGACTGACATCATTGAGAGGAATACCATCACGACTTGACGTCTGACTGAAGGGAGAATCATATCTACAGTGTATACCCTAGGGAGAACCATCAGGGATGAAGACAGCTAGGGGAGGACTTTATCAATATCTGATCTTTAGGTCTAGTAAAGGGATACCCTGATGGGTATCAGGAGATAGTATTTAGTGATCGATCATTCCTAACCCACGTAGTGAGCCCCCATGGGTGCTCTGGGGAGGAACTTCCAAGCTGCAAGTAGCAACATTGCGGGAAGGGCCATCAGAACTGCTAATTCAACTTCCATAATTTGGTAATCAAATGACAGGTTATTGATCCTATATTGATATATGTTTGAGGGAATAAAAAACCCCATCTTCTAGAAGAGCAGGATCATGTATGCACTCTTCTTTTTCCAGTTTCCTTTGGGAAATTTCATTTTTTGGCACTCTCTTGCGGGTAACTGGGGTGTCGCCTACTGTTGGTAACAGAATTCACGTATAGTTCATTTCCTTGTTGATTCCCATGATTCAATTGGGATATTCCAATGGGAATCTTGAGTATTGTTAGGTATATATACCTGCCCTCGATCGACCACCATGTTGGACCGGCATCCCCCAGCTGGAATGAGTATTTTTTCCCGATCCGGTTGTCCGTCTATCGCAAGATATTACCATCGACCCTTTTGAACTAGTTTAGGGATGCATATCTGCTATGGACTTACTGACCTATTTTTTGAGTATATCATTCCATTAATGGAAACTAGGTCGGGGGCCTAGTTTCTCACCTTTTTTGCCGATGCAATAATGTCTTGGCATGTTTGGATGATATGGTATGGGATCGACGTCTGATCTTCTATCATTTCTAGGATTTGTTGAGATACATATTTGGCTAGAATAGGTATGAAATCCCATTCCATTATCTAAGTAAGAGTATGTTCCTGCCCTAGCTTTATATGGGTTTCTAGTAGATACTGGTAGTTCTCTTGTGTTAGGACAAATGAACGAGTCCGCCTCCAGTTTTCTTCTCTATTTTCCACCGTATTTTACTGGTGGGCTTCATTTTAATGACCAGGGATTTTCATCTGCTTATTTTCCACTGTATTTGTCTAACGGGCTTCGTATGAATCTATACGAATTTAAATTTTCTCAAATATTCTTGTCGCCCTCTTTGGGTGGCAGACTTGACATGCGTTAGTAGGTATTGGTGCCTATGTATAGCTAGTTTCCATCCTATTTGGATGACGATATTGTTAGCATTAGTAAATATCTACATATTCCGGTAGTTTTATGCTCTTTCTATATAGCGGGACCGAAAATCACTAGTAGTAAAATGCACGTTCTTATATTGTTCCACTCTATTTCTATGGTGGGCTTGAGTGGATGGGGTAGAGTTTAATGTCTTCTCGTTTAATGCCACCATGTTTGTATGGAAGAGTTTCTGTTTAGAAAGTAGGGTAACAGTGTGTTCCATATTATGTATTTCCCACCCTTGGTGGGATTCCCGTGGGGCTCGAGTCTCCTGGACTTTAGCAGGTGCCCTCAGAATAAGGTCTTCTTTAGCATGAGGAGGCATGGTCATCTAGTGTCGGTGATGACCCTCTCTAGCGAAGGCCCGTGAGTCAGACCCCTATGCGGTTGAGATGAAGTTGTCAGAATTATCTTCATCTGCCTCCCTAAGATAAGGGAGGTACTCATTGTCACATTTTGAGGATAGTCTCCTGAAACAAATTGAGACAACCATTTGGGACACCTTGTGCTATGATGCGAGCTGCTACTGAGGAGGTTACTGTCGATCCTTCACAGACTGGAGGGCTTGTCTTTCAGCATCCACTGTGGGTTGAGTACCATTTCAGTGGTACTATCTGATTATCATGTTGGATACCCAGTGTTGAAGACGCTAGGTAGGTGAGGGGGTCCCTCTCTTCATTGGGGCACTGACCACCGACGGGATCACTAATGATTGTGTATGCATTGGTCGTTGGGATGTCATTTGGATCGAAGGTTTCTCTATGAGAACCTGCAATATAGATATATGACATATAGACCTCATAGCCCCATTAAATTAGCATTCTTTTGGACATATTCTTATTTTAAGATTCAGTTTGGCCTCCTCCCCCCTGTTGTGAGGAGATGTGGCATGAGTGGGGTAAAATGACCACCTTGGTTAAGGATTCATGTTGGGTTCAAAATTTTTGTTTCAACCCAAGGTGGAACGTTTCATGGTGATAATGAAATGGTTAGTTGGGAATCATAACCCATATCTCTTTCTAAAGATGTTTTCTCATCAAATTCACCATTTATTTTTTTCCTGACCCATTCTGTGTAATTATACTTTAAAGTAAGGTTGGATTAACCCCACGAGGACTGTGTAATTTACCCATTTTGTATTGAAAAGTATATTCCACAGTCATAAGGTCTCAGTGGGTAATTTCATGGGGTCATGTAATTGTGCAATCGGTTCTCCTAGGATATAAATTCCATGGATGGTCTCCATTGGGTTTATTCGTGGTGCCAAAAACACCCAATAGCCATGGTATCCATGATTCATGGACATGTTTTCCAAAGGCAGGAACTCATTGGACAATGATTTTTCCAACAACACTTAAGGTCCCAATTGGCTAAGTGGATGGGTAGTCGGGCTCACCGAACCACCTTTTGGGGGGACAATTTCCTATTCCACGACTCTCTTATAGATTTAATTCATGTTCATATGTTTGTGAATCCTTGGTTCATTCATGAAGAGTGTGTCCATGGGTTACCCCTGGGTTTCTAGATCATCATAGGCCCACATGGATTTGATGCTATAGAGGTAATACTGACATGATCCATACAATAAGGCAATCTATAGAATATCATCATCCAGGGGGACGTAAGGTGACTTTAGGTTTGTATTGGACCTATATGATGGGTTTCATATAGATCATCAGGTGAGGAATCAGAACCCACATAGTTCAGAATTGTTGGGTCTTACACATAGAAGTTGCAACTTTGAGGGACATGATTGGTTGAAAACTTTTGGAAGGGTACCTGTTTCCAATGCTTTTACGCCGGGGCGCGCGTGCGTGTGTCAGTCACGCATGGGAGGATTCACAGCTTGTTGCCCCGCATTCCCACTTTCCAAAAGCGGGCAGCATCCATTCCTTATTCAGGGACGTCTGCTCCTTGATCAAAACCGGGATGGTGGGATGTCAGTTCTTCCTTCCATGGATTCCTCCTCAGAGCTCGTCACCTATTCCGGGTCTCCCTCATAGATTTAAGATGGGTTCGTGAAGCTCGTTCATGGTGCCATATGTACATGGATGCTAGTTAATTATGTCGCTTCCGTTGAGACGCTCCAAGGGGTCTTGTCGGGGAAGCAACCTTCGGTAACGAGAATGGTCACGTTGGGATGTCTTTGGAATGTCTTGACGCTGGGGGATTGGCATGTCTGTTTTATGTCCCTTATCGTAGGGCTTCTCGAGGGTGCGGAAGCCCGAGGCATCCGACATCGAACTCGGGTTTTGTGTACCATCTGAGGTTTTCCTCAGCTTCCCATGTTTAACACTGGGTATTTCGTGAGTTTAACGTCTTGCGGAGATGGATCGGACTGATCAGAACAATGAGGGTGGATCAGATTGAAGGACCCCCTAGGGGGAACACCGATGTTGGGACCAGCACGTGGGTGGCTTTTCGGATACTGTGGAGTGGAATGAGGTGGCATGATCCCACCGAGATGTGGCGGCCCGGGTAAGGATCAATATGGGTAATGGAATGACGGGATTGAACCTCGTGGAGGCTTCCTACGTATCCCCATGGCAGGGAATCAAAGTCCACGTAGTTTGTTGATATGGTGGGACACCTAAAGAGGTGAACCGTGAGAATGAACGCATGGATCAGAGCCTGGAGGAAGTAAAATCTCCGGGCTAGGGCATGATCTCCCCAAGGCACGTGGGCTCGAGGGGGAGGTCAGGATGAGATGTGGGTGTGAGGCATGGGGCTTACACTCTGAGGCGGCCCATAATGGTGTTGGTGAACCGACATGAAGGGGTCGGAACAACTGATTGATGGACTTGAACCTCATGGAGGCTTCCTATGTACCATGCATTAGCACAGATCAAAGTCCATGTAGTTCGGGGCATACAGTTTAATGTCATGCAGGACGAGGGAATACAATTTAACATCATGCGGGACGAGGGCATACAGTTTAACATCATGCGGGACGAGGGCATTTGGGGCTTACGCTCTGAGGCAGCCCAATGTGTTGGCGAACCGACGTGAAGAAGTCGGAATGACAGAGTGATGGGCTTTAACCTCGTGGAGGCTTCCTACGTACCATGCGTTATAACGGATCAAAGTCCACGTAGTTCGCTGGGATGGGGCTTACGCTCTGAGGCTTCCCATGGGAGGATTTCATGGTCGATGCGCGCTCTAAGACCACGTGAGCCATGCTCAGTCTGAGAAACAAGAGGCAGCATGGACTAGACGATCACGTCGCAAAGGGTACGTCTGTGAGAAGCGGAAAGGGGCTTACGCGTTGAGCGGCCCAAAGAGGAAACAGGGTCTTACGCATGGTTAGTGGCCCTTGGTGCCGAGGCTTACTCCAGCATGGAGGCCCATGGTGCGGCAAAGTGCAGTGGGAAAGGGACTCCACTGGCCTTGGCAGTGGGGAAGTACGGAGGTGCATGGGAATAACCTTCTGCAAGAGAGGATAGGGGCTTACGCTCTGAGGCAGCCCTTCCCCCATGGACAAACGCCACTCTGACAAGGAGGATCTCATTCCATGTGAGGAAGATTCCATTCCCGTGGAGACAAGTGGGCGTAAAGAATGCCCGAGACGGGGGGGACCCTACTTGCAAAGCACGGGGTCGGACCACAGTTTAACGTCATGTGTTAAGGATGAGGTGCATAGCAGTTTAACGTCCTACAGCTTGGATGAGGTGGGCTTTCTCCAAAATCCTAGGGCTTACATGCCCAACACCCTCTAACCCCTGTGAGAGGGAAGGCATCGGAAAGGCCATAGTGAAGGGGGTTGCAGGGCGAACCATTGAGGGGTCCACGTTACCATGTCTATGCGAAGAAGCAATAGCCGTTAGCGTGCCTATGTGGAGAAGCATAAGGCAAAGAAATGCAATGGGAAACACTGCCCAAGGGACCTTGAGGTTACTTCGTATGAGCCTGGAAGGTCGTACGGGAAAACAACGCATGGCGCGCATGCCCGGTAGGGAAGACATCAGGTACCGGCGTGGAGAGGCAGCTAAGGAGCGTCAAGGTAAAGGGGCCTGAGTGTTGCGCACAAAGAGAAGGTTTGCGTGCAAAACACCGGGATGGCGCGCAATAGGGCCAGAGGATTGCACGGATATGGGATTACGCGCAAATGATTGGGATTGCACGCATAGATGGGGATTGTGTGCACGGGGAAAGCATTGCGCGCAAGGGAAGAACCCGGAGAAGTGGGAAAATTCACTTATTCCAGTGGAGTTGCGCACAAAGGCGAACCCCGGGGCAAGTTTGCGCGAAAAGAGGAATTTCCTGGAAGTCATCTTGTGCACGGGGGAGTCCGAATTGTGCGCATGGGATCCATTCCGAATTCCGCAACCCCAAACCGTTTGGGGTCGCCTTCTATTTATAGGCGCCTGCTGGTGCAGAATCCAGGCGGGGCGCGAAATCTTACGCACCGGAAATAGTTGGTGTGCAAGACTTCACCGCACGGAACCGGGCGCACAAAATTGCGCGCACCACTAGTTTGATTTCGCGAATCCCGGGGATGCTTCGCGCACACAACATTATTTCGCACCAGCCCTCCTTTATTTTGTGCACCACTTCCAGGGCCTCCGGACCGGGCCTCTGATTCCAAATATGACTTCGCTTTGTCATTTTGAAACTTCTCTTGGAGTTACAGACTTTTTCGACATCTTCAAATGCCCCCCCCCCCCTCATAATTGGATCGGCGAGAGGTCGCAACGGTCGGATTCTGAGGGAAACGCCAAATCAGGGCCTCTCCTAGGAACTCAGCGCGCAAAAAACTGATGGGGCGTGCAAAACAATGAATCAGCGCAGAATTTTTTTTCCGCGCGGCGTGGAACCCTGGCCTTGCCTATAAAAAGGGGCGTTGGGTCCCAAGTTCCGTAATCAGGCTTTTCCGTGCGATAGGCTTACCGCTCTCTTGCGCAAAATTGCTCTCGCGGCTGTGCATAAAAACGCTCTAGCAGCACGTAAGTCCTTCCGAATTTTGGCTGCACTTGCACGCCTACTCGGGATATTCCGTGCCTAGTGTGCCGATTGCGCGCCCAACTCCTAGATTCCGCACCGCCACTTTAGATTTCGCGTAACACTCTCCGATTCCGCGCACTACATTCTTATTTTGCGCAACTCTTGATATATTCGAGATGGCCGGAAACCGAGTTTATGAGGGGGAAGTCGCCGCTCGTAGAACCGAAATGGCGGTGAACGAAAAGGTTTATGGTGCCAAGGTGATTGTTTACAAAAAAACATGAGCTTGTTTAATCTACTGACTCCATCCCAGAAGACGTATCCCCTGTTTGATAACCTCCCGCTCTGGAACTTTGGCATCCTGGAGGAGGTTCCCCTGTCGGGCTTTGAGGTGGACACATTGCGGTCATAGGTGACCCGGGAGGACGAGATTCCTTGCTAAAACATCACCAACAACTGCCATCCTGCTAGGAAAACCATACATAAGGATGTATATGTCCTGAACCCAAGGACCAGGACCATTACCGGGGATGAGCATGTCGCAGAGAATTCTCCGGCCCTCTACGCGAGCAGGTTCCGTCAGAGCGTCACATATGACACGAAGGGTTGGCTGAAGGATTGGGACCTGCAGTCCAGGGGCAACTTCACCAGTGAGTGGGCCTGGGCGTTCTGGGTTCGCCATACTTGTGTCCAGTTTGGGGATGAACTGTGGCATATTGGCATGTTCGAGGCGGTATGCACGTCGCAGTTCCACTTCCACCGTCAACCTAAGCTCGGGCCGGAGCTATTCACCCGGTGGTCTCCTGATACCAACACATTCCACCTTCACCATGGGGAAGTTGGCATCAGCCTCTGAGACGTTCAATTCATCGGAGTTATCCCACTGGAGGGCTACCAATACGATGAGTTTGTTCCTCCAAAGAACACCTGGGAAGACAGGTCACGGACCCCCATGCTGACGTGGCACCTATTGGAGCTGGCCAAAGAGAGGCTGGGGGTCAGGGAATTCCTAAAGGACATTGCCTACAAGTGCTGGTTCAGCCAGTTCCTAGAGAAGGACCCAGCAATCAAGATGTCGGGACAGGGAAAACGGTGCCCAACTGCGGCTCATAAGAGCAGGGATGGGTCATACTGGAGGACCCTGGAGGCGGGGCAATACCAATCATGGGGCTACCACGTCATTGATACCCAGGACCCAAACGTCCGATATGCTGGATTCCTCGCCACCTTCCTGAGCGGGTGGCTCCTTCCAGTGCAGGATGCGGGGATGGGCGTCGGTCCAGCAACACTAGTGATGGCGGGCACCATGGCCGCCAACAAACGGTTCAACATGGGATGTCCCCATTCTGTCCAAGTTGTATGCCATCCTGGGATGCATCACACGAGGGGGGTCGCCTCAGAGAGTATGTGGCACCTTCCAGATCTTCCACGGCTGGGTGGCGGCTCATCTCGGCGGGTACACTTTCCCAAACACCATCCATCCTCCGAGCAATAGCCTGCGACCATCCCTGCTGAACATCGTCGGGGTGGCGCCAATGACGCTCAATGAGGAGGGCGTGAGAATCCGCATTGGTAACCACACCAACTTCCACTTCAGCCCGTTCCTCACCCCAGTCGGCCAAATGGTGTACAATGGGCGAGGCTCTCTGGAACAGCAGGAGTATTTCCAGAGCATTCGGGGCAGGGTGCGCGTGGCTCGGATCAACGGAAAGGTGGTCTGCGAGCCTTACGTGCCATCCCGATTCGCTAGGCAATTCTGGTGCCTCCAAAAAATGCAGAAGAATGTATTCACGGCTGTCTGGAAGGAGAAGAATCCATGCGTTCTTCACTAGATGTGGTTGATGTTTACCACTTTCGACTCTGGTGAAATCATTACTCTTCCTCCCACCGGGGTTGACGCTGGCCTAGCAACTGAGTATGTCGGGAACTAGACCATCGTGTACCCTGAGGGGATTTTACGCAAGCGAGTCTGGAAACTCGAGGCTACCCACACAGAAATCGGGCGACGGGGGAAAAGGCAAGGTGCTGCTGGAAGGGGGGAACCAGGGGTGCGTCAGGCAGCGAGGCCTGCGCAGGCCAGGACTTCCGCAGCGGGGACATCACACGGTGCCGCCGCGACGCCGCGACCTCGTTGCCTATAGGGGGGCACATGAGGCGGCCAGGGAGCTGCCCGTGAAGCTGATAAGATACCTGCTTGAACCTTCCCAAGATGCAATTTTCCCGGATCTATGGTCGGCCTGGATGACTCTACGGCAATCACTGGGCGTTGAAGCCATCTGGCAGAAGATAATGAAAAACGGGATCCAGCTGCCAGAGGTCGGGCTCGTTTGAGTTACCGACCGGGTGAACTTCCATTGGCGGCATGCCTATCTGACGGTCATGGACACATACGCGCGCCAAAGGGGTGGGCGTGCAAAGCCACATTTCTTAGTGAAAGTGATGCTCAGCCAGAAGCATGATCCGGAAGTGATGTCGTCAGGAGAAGGTGACAGTGATGAGGAGTCGGAGGGGGAGGAGGAGACCAGAGAAGGTGAAGGAAAAGGTGAAGGAAAAGGAGAAGATGAAGAAGAAGAACCTGAAGGTGAGGGGTCGCAGGGGGCGACCCACCAAGGGAGTCTCCGGGAGAGTGGCGAGATTGTCGGCTCTGATCTTGACATAACCGAGATACTCGAGGTCTGTCTCAGCCTTCATTCACTTCCCTTCTTCATCCATCCCCCGTTGCAATTTCCAACCCATCTTTCTACCTCACTCAGGAGCGCCTAAGTGTTGGTCAGGCATCCCCACTAGAGGAGGGAGGAGAGGAACCGATGGGATGAGATGGGGATCCAACACCCATCATTGAATTGACAATCATAGAGGGATCTCCCATCATGGCATCTCCGGTAATGGCTGGAACACTGGAAGCCAACGCTCTGGGTTCCTGTAAGTCTCACGCTTCACTACTGGCACTTTCTATCAAAAGATCCTGACCGATCAAGGTATGCCTTGCGTAGTGATCTCATCATTGGAGGCTCGTCAGGCTTCTGAGCCCGGGCCGTCCGTGAGCGGACCAGTGGCAGACATACCACCTCTTCCAGAACATACTTCCTACACTGAGTCAGCCTCGAAAATCGGTGAGTAGGGGCAGCGGGCATCAGTGGCACTCTTCTTGAGGTGAGGCTGGAGGCTGATGGAGGCACCGTCGCTGTTGGGGTGAGAGAGGAAGGTTTCCCGGACGTTGAGGATCCTATTTCTCATGAAGACATCCCTAAGGCAGATCCTGCTACCGACCTGTTTGCTGCCTTTCCTACGTACTGACCTGCTGACCCTGAGGAGATAGATGACTCGGACTCAGAGGTAGCCGAGGAGAGCCGGATGACACGGCGTAAAGGGTGGAATTGTATCCAGTGCTTTCTCAGACAACCCCAGTCGGATTGGCTGTGGCGAATGGGATCACTCTAGACCTTGCTGCGCTTCCTGTGCGCTGGAGGGGCTGATGCTCAGCACCTTCATCTGATGGTCCGTGATTACATGTCCGAGAAGATACGTGAGAACAGCTGGCGCCCCGATGTTTCCCAGTGTTGGGAAAGATCGGCGAATGCCCGAGCGTTGCTGAGGGCGGAGCGGGAGGTCCGGTACCTCGAAGGGTAGGTGGAAGATAAGGAGGCCTTTATTGCAACATGCTCTGAGCTTGTACAGCAACTGACGGCCCAGCTGGCTGATACGCAGGAACAACTGATGAAGGCGAGTAACCAGATGACCGTACTTCAAACCGAGCGGGCACAGGCACAAGCTAGGGTTTTCGAGCTACGCTCTGCGGTGGCTGATGAGGATAGAGTCTTTAAGGAGCGAGAAGCGGTCTTGGAGGCTACCAGCCAAAGGGTAATAGCGTTGGAAAGATCGATCCATCATGCCGACCCTTAGGGGATTTTTTTTGCCATCTCATGAACTTCTTGCTTGTACTGCTCATCATATCAATCCAATACATGGACAAGTACATTTATTTGTACCTTTGGTTTAATATGCTCAACCATAATTCCGAAATGAATAACAACTAACCTCTAAGATCCTGTGGGTCCCACCAAACACGAGAAGCAAAGGATACTCATGTTATCATTTCATCCAACTGTGGGGAATTAACCAGGCTTCAGACATCCAAAATTGGGCCTGGATTTCTGAGGAGAAGACTTCAGACCAATTAATATATAACCTTCTCAATGTGCTCTGACACACGAGTGGTGCAATGCCGGGGGCATTGAAATCCATCCGAACATAGGGAGATGGAAAGGAAAGGTGAATCACGCTACCCGAATTCGGAACACTATGGGTCATGACGATGGGGGATAACTATTAATAGTGGTGGATATGCAGCATCCAAATCGTGTTGGCCTGGAGTGGGGACAATAAATGAGGGCTGACCATTGACTATGTTCATAACACGGGTCCTAACTCAAATATCGCCGGTCAGACTTCCGGAACATTGGCCTAGGACAGCAGGCGAACTATAGGCCTATCATCCTTATTGCTACAATAGGCGGACCAAAGGTCTATCATCCCTATTGTGGCAATAGGTAGACCAAAGTCTATCATCCATACTATTAGGGGGTCCCATCAAACATGACCAGTCCTCTGGAACATTGGCCTAGGACAGTAGGCGGACCGTAGGTCTATCATCCATAATGTTAGGGGGGCCCATCGAACATGAAAGAGAATGAGGATCCGAATAAAGGGGCTCGCAAAGCGTGGAAAGTGGAGTGGTGGTTTGTTCAAACAAATTCCAACACTCTCTAAATTGCGCCACCATGGTGGAGGCGCATTAGGCGGACGTACCAACATGATCACAGATCATCCCAATTTTCAGATAGGACCTCTCTAGTGAGAGAACTACCGCTTCCCATTATTACTATGGGGCATCCCGAACTTATTCGGGGTAGATGTCACGATTACACCACTTCCCAAGAAGTCAGGACGAGGGGCCGACAATAAGGAGGGATGGGATTTGGTAATCCCTGGGGCTGGACCCAACACGAAATGTCAGGGCGTTCCTACGTATCCCATAAGGATGAGAATCAAGCCACATGTAGTTCTAGAAGCATAGGTTAACGTTGTGTAGAATGAAATACAATTTAACATCGTGCTGGATGGGGGACACATCTCATCTGGGGATAGGCACGGTACGGCGAGTAACCTGACGTGAATGAGGACATAATCCCGCAACACACCATACAATCCCACAAGAAAGACCGAGTCGTGGAAAGCCAAGGGACCTTAGGCCGGGCCTTAGCCAGGGAGGCCTGACCAGCTTGCAGTTTAACGTCTTACAGTGAGGACGAGCATGTAGTTTAAGGTCATGCTGGACCATAAGGGGATGAGGGTCAAGCTGCACACAACCTGTAAAGAAGAAACCCAAGCACATACTCTAGTGCTCAGATCATGGGAGCCCCAAGAGACACTGTTACAGAGCTTGGTACGCCTGACGTGTGGGGGTGTACTGAGGGTTAGTACAAGGAGTGTCGAGATTCCACCTTGACACGGTGGGGCGGAACATAATGTGAATCATGAAACCAACATTTAGGGCCCGAAGAAGCCGGTGTGACGACTAAGGATTACTGCCGAACATGTTCGCAACACAGCATCCCGTCGCGTTAGCCTAGAGATAGGGGCAAACAAATGAGCATTAACTGCTGACCACATTCGCAACATGGTATTTGTATCAATTTTTTTCCCGAAATTCTCTGGGGCGTTGGCCAGTGATGGTAGGAGAGCCCTTAGGCGTTGTATCCAGGCCATTTTTGGGGGTCCCACCGAGTGTAAATGATGGTGGGGCCCAAATGAAGGGGAACATGAAGCATGAAAAGCGGATGAAAACTTGCCTAAGTCAAATCTGACACTCCAGTTCCTAGACCAGAGTACTCTAAACACATTAGCAGACCACTGGAAAGGGTCGAAGGGCTCAGTCTGAGAGCAGCCAAAATATGGCGGATTCCCGAGGGAAGGGAAGGATGAAAGACCGAGGCAACCGGGAGATCGTGGGATCTCCTAAGAGATGGAGATGGACCAAACATATAAGTGTTCTGACGGTCCTACGTATCCCATAAAGATGGGAATCAAGCCACACGTAGTTCTAGAGATACAGTTTAACGTCATGTAGGACAAAATACAGTTTAACGTCGTGCGGGACGGGGAAAGGATCTTAGTTTTAGGTCTTAGAACTCAGACCAGAAAATGAAAGAGAAAAGAAATGGAAAGGGGCTGGACCCAAGATGAAATGTCCGGGCTTTCCTACGTATCCCATAAGGATGAGAATCAAGCCAAACATAGTTATAGAAGCACAATTTAACGTCATGTAGGAAAAAATACAGTTTAACATCATGTGGGATGGGGAAAGGATCTTAGTGTTAGGTCTTAGAACTCGGACCAAAGGGGTCAGGAAAAATACCATTTGAGGAACCTGGCGTTGGTGGGAGGAGTCACACAATCACCATCCGTAGTCACTAGGGAATACGCGCCATTGGGATAGACCTTATGGACAATGAAAGGCCCCTCCCATTTGGGCTCCAACTTGGGTGGTTTCCTGCCGGGAATCATTGTCGCTCTGAGATCTAGCACCAGGTCACCTTGCAGGAAGGAGCGGAGGCGAACCTTCTTATCGAAAGCTCGAGCCATCCTGCTCTGATGCCTTTCCAAGTTATATAAAGCGTGAAGCCTACTTTCGTCCAGTGCTTCCAATTCGGCTAGACAGATTTCAGAAACTCTATTTAGCGCTTGCTGATCGTAGACCATCATGCGCAATGAGGGCAACTGGATCTCGATGGGTAGGACGGCCTCATCTCCGTACACCATGGAATAGGGAGTCACCTGGGTGGAGTTACGAGTCGTCGTCCTATAATCCCATAGGGCATTGGGGAGCCTGTCTGGCCAACTTTTCTTATTCTGACCAACCATATTTTGCAGAATGTTAGAGAGGGTTTTGTTAAATGCATCGATCTATCCATTCGACTGTGCATGATAGCGGGAGGTGTGGTTAGAGCGAATGTTGTACTTGGAGTACAATTTCTTCAGCTCAGATGCTCGGACGTTGGTTCCGTTATCTGTGAGGATAGCGTGAGGTACTCCAAATCGATAGATGATATTGAAGCTCATGAATTCAGCGATAGAACAGGCCTTGACTTCCTTGAGCGGGATTGCCTCTGCCCACTTGGAGAAGAAATCCATAGCGGTCAAGATGAACCGAAACTGGCGGGCCGTCGCCGGTGGGTAAGGTCCTACGACATCCAACCCCGAGACTGCAAATGGCCAAGAATACTTGGTAGTGTGGAGAGGCTTCGGTGGACGATGCACAAAGTTAGCGTGAAATTGTCACACATGACACCTCTTGGCATACTCGATGCAGTCGTAGATCATAGAGGGCTAGAAGTATCCCAGCCTCCGAATCTGGTGGGACAACTTCGACTCGGCCTGGTGGGCGCCACAGGAACCAGCGTGCACTTCTTGCTTGAACTATGGGATCTCGACTCCTTGAAGGCAAAGGAGGAGAACACCATCAAATATGTGCCTATAAAAGAGTTTCTCAAGGTTGGGATTGCTCTGAAGGGTGAACTGCGGTGCGCGGTGTCGGATTCGCTCGCGATCGGCATGGTCCGACGGAAGATTGTCGTGCTGGAGATATTCAACCTAGGGCGTCCTCCAGTCAGGAACTGTCTCGATTACCACACCTGAAGCCCCCGAGGATCCTGACTTAGGGGCACCAGCGGTGAGATGGTTCACTCGTGGGCCACGATCTCCCTCCGGAATAATAGGAGCAATGACTCTCCGGTGTGCCATGTGGATAATTAGTTCATCCTGTTCAGGCTCCGCAAGTGATGCGGCCAGGCTGGCCAAAGGATCTGCTTGACTGTTCTGCGACCGGGGAATGTGAACAACCTCTGGCCGAGAGGGGAACTTAGCCATTAGACCGAGGGTGCACTCCAGCAATGGCATGAGTTTTGGCTTTCTGACAGCATAGTCACCATTGAACTGCTTGATGACTAGCTCGAAGTCCCCTTTTACATACAGATGGGGTACGTAAATCTCGAGAGCCAACTCGAGGCCAGTGATGAGGCCATGATACTCTACCTCATTGTTGGTGCAGCCTTCTGACAATAAGAATGAATATGGAAGAACGGCTTGTTCCGGGGTGATGAAGACGATACCCAGGCCCACTCTGTTGAGCCTAGGATCATTGATCCTTCTACTGGTGGGGCTTCGGGAGGCACCGTCAAAGTGAATCTTCCAACATGGGATGGCATGATCGACTGAGAGGATTGACTCATCAGGAAATCCTAGATCCAGTGGCTGGTCCATGGAGGTTGGGTGGGCAGCAAAGAAGTCTACCAACGCCTGTCCTTTGACGACCTTCTGAGGTACGAACCAGATGTCGAACTGCTGGAGGATCACTGCCCAGCGCGCCAACCGGACCATCAACATAGGTTGGTTCAGAATGTATTTCAACGGGTCTACCCAAGAGACCAACTGTACCTCATGGTGCTGCAAGTAGTGCTGCAATTTCTGCACGGAAAATACGAGTGCCAAGCAGCTCTTCTCGATGGGAGAATATCTAATTTCCGCGTCGAGGAGCATGCGGTTGAGATAGTAGAGGCTATTCTCTGTTCCCTCATTGTTCTTATGGGCAAGAAGTGCACTGAGGGATTGCTCCAAGGCGGTCACGTAAAGGACCAGCTACTTTCTATAAATGAGTGGCATCAAGACCGAAGGTTGGAGCATATACTGCTTGATTTCCTCAAAAGAGATCTGACACTCTTCGTCCCATTCATAGACAGCGCCTTTCTTCATGAGCCGAGAAAAGGGCTTACACTTTCCGGCCAGATTCGCAATGAATCGGTGTATATAGGCTAAGTGGCCTTGAAGGCCTCTCAGCTCCCGAATATTATTCGGGGGAGGCATCTGACTAATGGTCTTGATCTTCTCTAGGTCGATCTCGATGCCTCGATATCGATCAACGAAGCCAAGAAATGTTCTGGAGGTGACCCCGAAGGCACACTTCAACAGGTTCATCTTCAAATGGCAAGAACGGAGGAAGCCGAACACTTTCTCAAGGTCTTTGAGATGGTCCTGGTGCTGACGAGATTTAACCACCAGGTCGTCCACGTAGCATTCCACTAGTTTCCCAAGAATCAGCTTGAATATGTGATGCATAGCCCGTTGGTAGGTGGCACCTTCATTCTTCAGGCTGAAGGGCATAAACTGGTAGCGGAAAGTACCCTGGGGGCCCATAAGGCAGTTAACTCTTCATCCTCGGGGGCCATATGGATCTGGTGGTACCCGGAGTACCAATCCATGAAGGAAAGGGCCTGGAACCCAGTCTTGGCATCGATCAACAACTATGTCACTGGAAGGGGAAAATCATCCTTCAGACAGTGGCGATTGAGATCGCAGAAGTCGATAAAGACCCTGATCTTCACGTTCTTCTTCCTAACTCGCATAATGTTGGCTAGCCACCTGGGGTATTGGAATTCTTTGAAGAAATTAGATTTGATGAGCTTTTCAACTTCGGCCTCAACCATGGCACCGTGAGAGGGGTGCATCTTTCTGGGAGGCTGCTTGAACCCGTGATGGTTTGCTGGAAGGCCAAGGCGGTGGACGGCTACCTGGGGATCTAGTCCTGGAATCTCGTCATAACTCCATGCGAAAACATCACGGTGTTGTCTGAGGAAGTCTACGTACTGTTGTCATTCCTCGGGGGGTATAGTGGCGCCGACCAATGTGGGTCTCGGGTCCGCCTTGCTACCGAGGTTCACCTACACTAACTCGTCAACTGTGGTAGGGACGCCCTCCTCAAAGGCAGGAGGAGCATATTCCATGTAATCCTCTCCACTTGTGGAGGGATCATCCACGGGGGGAGCCGTTTTGGGGATTCCAGACCCTGATGGGAAGCTGGTGCCGGCTTGGGCGGCAGAGGTCGTCACATCAGGAGACTCATGCACTGCGGAGACCATGGAGACAAAGGCAGTTGATCCAATCCCATCTGGCCTTCGGCCCAAGGGGCCATGCTTTATGACATCAAAGCAGTAGTGGTGCGTTGTCTTGAGTCGGTCGATTCCGGCCCGGCAAAATATACACGTATGGCGTACTGTCGTTTCCATGAGCCTAACATCCTGATATCGTACAGGGATAGGAGGATCGAGGATCACCTGAGCCTGGTTGGTGTAGGAGTATGAGGTGATTTTCGGCCGTCGCTTGGACCTGGAAATATGCCTTCCTCTAGTACCCGAAACAATAAAGCACTACCCCATGTCAGGGGTCGTGGCCTCCAACCGATGGATTGGGAAGACATATGCGTCATCCAAACTTGCCTAGGGATCACTCGTGACAGTGGCAGGCTCAACCTCACCTTCCAGGATCTGCTTGTCCTTGATCTTGTAATAGTCAGTGACCAAATAAAGGGCTTCACAAGAGGAAAAAGGAGATGCATCTCCATGGAGCATGCCCACTCGACCCTTAAGGGAGTATTTGAGGCACTGGTGATACGATGAGGGGACCGTTTCATGAAGGTGGAGCCACGGCCTGCCCATCAATGCATTGTAGGTGGTTTCCTGAGAGAAAACCATGAATTCAGTATTGGCAATTAGGCCGCCGAACTGGGTCTTCAAACGAATATTGCCGAGTGGGTTTTTCTCGGTCCTGTCATACCCCTGGATACTGAGGTCATAGGGAGTTAGATCATCCTCAAATAGGCCCAGCTTCTGCAGCATCCGGGTTGGGATTAGGTTAATCCAGGAACCCGTGTCAAAAAGATAGCGGCAGAATTCCGTGCTATTGAACTGGTCGGTGATGTACAGTGGGAGAATGTGCCCCTGTATGGGAAGGTCTTCATCTTCACCAGAAAACGAGATAACAGCCTGACATTCGGCATCCTCAATCGCCTCGGTGTGGAAGGATTCTGCGGCTGCCACCTCCATCTAAAACTGTATGGGGATCCTTAGAGCCTCGGCGAGTGCCTCACGCATTTCAGACGACAGGAGATGGGCCTAAAGGATATAAAGCCTTTCCAGAATGCTGAACAGGTGCTTTATAAAATCATACTTTCGAGCCAAATGCGATTTTCTACTTATAGGAGGCCGCTCTGCGATTGGAGGCAGGACGGGCCCTACTGGCAGGACCGGTGACTGACTGGTACTAGGCATGTCTCACTGTTCACTAATCGAAGCCTGGGAGGTGGCTATGGTGTTAGGACCGGAAGGCTGTAGTCGTTCGGTGGCAGGGCAGGGCTGGTCACGACACGGCTGAGGAGGTCCTGCCTGATCCAGCAACACAAACGGTGGTGGACGCGAACCTGTCGACACTGGGTGAGGGGGCCGTGTGTGCTGAGCTCTGTATCAGGCCTGCTGCCTAGTCTCAGTAGCGTGCACGGCCTGACTGGAGGTGACAACTGTCGTGCCCGAGCGATTCATGTAGCCACGGATCTGCTGATGTTGGCGATGGATGGGGACATTGGGAAGGTCCACCTGGCATTCCTCATCTTCGGGAGTCAAAAAGGGATTTAACAACTCTACGGTGTTAACCGAAGCGTACCCCGGGCTTTCACTCGAGGAGTCATCCACTACCGGATGGAGTCTCAGAGGGATCCCCATTTCTAGGGGCATAAAATCTCCATGCGTGCGGGATGATTATGGCATTGGCAGGGTTTGTTCTTTCTTCTTGTGCCGCCGCTTGCTCTTATGGGAAGCGGTAGGCTGGGACGACAATGCCAAAGTGGCTCTCACAGATTCTAAGGGCTCTAGCTGACTCAGAAGGGCACGAATGATACCATGGGCACGGACGACCGTCTTGCGGGCCATACGGTCATTATACTTTTGGGACCCCTGGTAGGAAACCTGTTGCCACTCATCCTCATTTCCACTGCTGCCATCTGATCTCACGAAGACACCTGCCACTTGCGCCGGGGCTGGGCCCAACCTGACTATGTTGTTGTCAATCTGGTCTTAGAGCTAGTCCTTGAACACATATCATCGCTGGATGGTGTACCCCAGGGTCCGGTGATAAGGGCAGTAGTTAGGGTGATCAGTGAGATGCGCCTCTTCTGGCTTCCGGCACTCAGGCAGCCACACGATCATCTACTCTAAGGCACTACGGAAATAACTGGGGACCTGGGCCTCGTCAAAGGAGTAAGTCTGATTCCTTCTGTCTGGAAAGGTGGATCTTGGAGGTTGGACATGACCAGGGGCCGGAGGAGCATGCTGAGGAGGCGGAGCCTGTTTATCTCGCCTAGGTGGTGGCGGTGCGTTACGCGGAAGCTCCTGCCGATTTTGTGGCGGTCACTGTTGGGCCGGAGGCTGTGCCCGTGGGGGTGGACCCCAATGGGGCTGCTGAGCTGGCCTTACTGTTAGCAACTCTAGCTGTCTGGGGGCCTCTATCTGGGCCACAGCAGCAGGCTCGGCTTTGGCGGCTCTCCTTACAGGGATCACAGGAGGCAGCGGGCGTGCCTGACTGGCATGTTGCAGGGATTCTTCGAGGCACTGAGCCTTGTTTGAGAAGTCCTGGAACCCTCCGGGGTAATTATGAGTGATCAGAGAAGAAACCAGCTCTGCCTTGACGTTCCCTACACACATTGCCAGTAATTTCTTCTGAGTTAGTGGCATGTCAAGGGAGTACGTGATCCCCTTCCACCGGGCGATGAAGTCTGTGACTCGCTCATCAGGCCTTTGTTTGCACCTGAAGAGGTCTGTGATGTTCGTCTTCCGGGTTGTGGAACTGAACTGGTAGAGGAATTTCCAGGGAAGGTCCTCCCAGCTAGTCACAGATTCGATAGGGAGCTGGCTATACCAGACGAATGCTGGTCCTTCCAGTGTCTGAACGAAGCAACGGAGCTTGGTGGCCTCTTGTTGTGCCAGAGTCCCTAGCATAGGCCCGCACCTCGAGTTAAAGTGGCCCAGGTGCTGTGGTGGGTCTCTGGTCTCATTAAAGGGGGCGAAAGTGGGGTTCCCAAATCCCGGAAAGGCCGGCATATCATCCACCCACGCTGGGTATGACTTGTCGTCCGGTGGGATTGCCACCTACCAAGTTTCAAGGGCCTATAAGCGGGCGGTGAGTACTTCCATTAGATCGTTCGGACGTGGATTCATGTCCTGACAGCGATCTCTAACTACAAGTGCATTTTTGGGCTCTTCAATCCAGTAGTCAAGCTCAACAGCTCGCGGGGTGGCTGGCGGAGCGACTCTCGGGGCAGGGGAAGGAAACCGAGCAGGGTCCCCCAGGTGATCCCGCCGCTCAGGAGGGTTTGGCGAAATGTATCGCGCCTGCTTGCCATGGGCTCCAGCCTCTCCCCTGTCGGTGAACACAACATGGTCGTGGTTTCCTGGGGGGATCTCATCAAGGGGTAGGTGCTCTTGCCCCTACTGTCCTGGCCTAGGATTACCATAGTCAGGCCGCCACTCTGCAATGCGTTCGGCTAAGAGCTAATCAGCCAGCCTCTTTTGCTCAGCAAGCTGTTGGGATAGCGTGGCCTTCTCGGGATCTTCCTCTACCTTCTGTACTGAGGTAGATGGGTCGGTAAGCTTGACAGACCCGACATGATCTTTACCTTTGCTGATATTTCAGCTTAGTGTTAGTGCCTCAGTGGGTGTATGGAGACCTAGGAGGCTCCTCTGTTGGCGAGTAATCCTCCTAGATGGGTCCAGTATCGGCTTTTCTTCATGGGGTGAGTCCCCATCAAGGAGATCCACACTGTTTTTCTCATCTGAAAGGTCATCCATGTTGACCGCCACCGCCTTTGGCGACATTCCCTCAGGGCCGCCCAGTGAGTTGGGCTGGCGGCGGATCGCACAGAAAAGAAGGGAAGCGTACTGCCCCTATCTTCGGACGTGCGCGTGGGGGGTGGCGTCCTCGATACCCTTGCGGAGTACTTGAAAACACTGGATTCATTGTTGCTGGAGGGCCCCGTGGTGGCCGAGTGACTCGGGGTACCGAACCGCGGGGAGCACAGCCAGGTCGACCCAACGACACTGCTCACCGATATCCTCGAGATGTGCTTGACTCCCAGGATAGTGTGCTAACTGATGGAGAAGACGGGAGTGGGTCACCCGGAGAGTCTGGCGGAAACATTCAAACTCTCCTAGGGTGTGTGACTCTGGCATATCAAAATCTGATCTTGTGACTGGCCAAAACTTCTCAGGGAAGTGGCCCACTGCGAGGACGGTCCAGAAGCTCCACGACTCCGGTTCGGGATCCGGCCCTTGTTGCCCCTGCTCATCAACCAAGAATGGCTGGGGAGCTTGAAATGGCACCGAGACAGGCCTTCGGGCCGGTGGGCCGGCCGGTGGAGAATACGACGAACATGTCGATTGGTCGCCGATCCCTGAGTCGTCCTCCAAGGGTTTCAGTTCCCTGGATGCCACGTCACGATAGGATAGGCTAGCAAACATGCCTCCTGTCACAGTATCGGTGCTCGTCGAGGGTGTGTCACGTCCCGACTCTTCTGTCGGTCCCCTGAAAAGTTCCCCACCCTCCCTGACTGAGGTGGGATATGCTTCTGTGGAGGCCAGTGGTAACTGTGTGCTTGACCCTTGGGGGTACGCCAAGTCCTCGTCCTTCTGGATATACCTTCGGAGGGAGGAGGGAATCATACGGATCTCGCATTCGGGGAGTACAATGTTGAAGCGTCGTGTCCCCATCCCTACCCTTGACTCAAAGGGTTGGGGGAAGGTTCCATCGTCGATTCTTACTCCACCTCAGAGTCCGAGAAACAGACTGGTCCAATTTCCATCCAGACTCCCCTGACATTCCACTTACAGCGACGACGCCTCGCCTTCCTATCCCTGGGTGGCTCCTCAGGGTAAGGATGATTTCCGTCAAGGAGTCCCCTGGCCGCAATAGCGCTGGGGAAGAGGGGACTGAAGGTCGGGGTGTGAGAAGCACTGGGACAGATGTCGAAAGGGACATGGGGAGGACCTCTATGTGAGTGAGCGACTGGATACACAATGGCTCCATACTCGCGGCTAGTGGTAGGGGGAGTGACCTCATACCCAGTGCAGTGGGCGCTGGAAAGAGTCATACCCGGAGTGTAGCTGTCGCGAAGAAGCCTTCAGCTTTCCAGATCAGTGGCACGGAGTGAGCCTTCATGGTGGGTGGCACTACTTCGGATTGGTCCGCGGTGACCATTGCATGTGCCCACGACCGGGAGAGTCGACCAACCTGCCTGCAGGGCGGTCGGGGCCTCGATCCCAGTCGGGCATGTGACCGCCCCTGCTCAACATGTGTGGGGTTCTGGTAAAAGGAGTCAGTAGTGGCTCGGTCCACAGTGGTTGCTGATGTTGGTGCCCTAGGGCGGGCATTATCTTCCTCTCGCACCCGACGCTGGCGTCGGGTCAGATGGGTTGGAGCCGGTGGTGTGGGGACGAAGATTGCCTACTCCTCGGCCTGGGGAGTCGGCTGGTGGTGTCGACACAGCCAGGTAGGGGCTCTTTTCCATTAACCCCTGGGAAGGGTCTCCGATCGAGCAGACCCGTACATCCCCCACCTCATTGTCATAGGGGAGGGATGTGTCAAGGCACTCCGGGGATAGGCTCCCGAAGCGGTTGAACATCAGAGTGGGGAACGGCGGCTCCCTGCCCAGCCCTCGGGGGCGGTAACGATGGTGAGGTGTATCCACCTCTAGATCCAAACGGGCGATTCCCCTGGTGGGGATGATCCCTTCCTCATCGTACCTACGAAGTAGGTCGTTGATCACCCTTCGCTGGATGATTTCTGACAGGGAGAGGGGGCATGAGCGCCCGACAGTCATAGCTATCGGAGCCGGAGTGATTGTGGAAACGGCGAGACCGCGTGGGGTGGTTGTGTCAGTACTTCCCCTACCCCTATGCCAGTGGGGCGGTGGAGATCGAGCTCCGGATGCAATGATATGATTCTTGGAAGCATGGAGATGAACCCATTATTACTAATAGGAAAATATATCGACAACCAATAGCCCATCGTCATTCCGTCTTCCGTGGTTGGTGAGAGGGATCCACTCTGACGACGTCACAAAACGGAGTGATCAACATCCTGACTGCCTCAACCCTGGCGGGTTTCTCATCCTAGTGATAGGTTCCCGGACCTGGTGACATGCTAATCTTCCGACACCCCGAACACTACCAGTATCCATATTGAGGAGAAGAGCATTCACATTGGGTTCACCATTTTCTGTTTCCGACGCTTTTACGCTGGGGCGCGCGCACGCACGTCCGTCATGCATGGGAGGATGCGTGGCTTGTTGCCCCGCATTCCTACTTTCCAAAGGCGGGCGATATATGTTCCTTGTTTAGGGACGTCTGCTCCTTGACCAAAACCGGGATGATGAGATGTCGGTTCTTCCTTCTGTGGATTCCTCCTCGGAGCTCGTCACCTAGTCCGGGTCTCCCTCATAGATTTAAGATGGGTTTGTGAAGCTCGTTCCCGGCACCATATTTGCATGGACGTTAGTTAATTACGCCGCTTCCGTCGAGACGCTCCAAGGGGTCTTGTCGGGGTAGCAACCTTCGGTGAGGAGAGTGGTCATGTTGGGGTGTCGTTGGCATGTCTTGACGCTGGGGGATTAGCATGTCTGCCTTTTGTCCCGTATTGTAGGGCTTCACGAGGGTGCGGAAGCCCGAGGCATCCCACATCAAACGTGGGGGTTGTGTACCATCTAATGTTTTCCTCAGCTTCCCATGTTTAACACGGGGTATGTCGCGAGTTTAACATCTTGTGGAGATGGATAGGACTGATTGGAACACTGAGAGTGGATCAGATTGAAGGACCCTCTAGGGGGAACACCGATGTTGGGGCCAGCACGTGGTTAGCTTCCCGGATACTGTGGTGTGGAATGAGGTGGCATGATCCCATCAGGATGTGGCGGCCCCAGTAATGATCAGGATGGGTAATGGAATGATGGGATTGAACCTCGTGGAGGCTTCCTACGTATCCCCATGGTAGGGAATCAAAGTCTGCATAGTTCGGTGATACGGTGGGACACCTGAATAGGTGACCTGTGAGAATGAACGCATGGATTGGAGCCTGGAGGAAGTAAAATCTCTGGGCTAGGGCATGAGCTCCCCAAGGCACGTGGGCTCGAGGGGGATCTCAAGATGAGACGTGGGTGTGAGGAATGGGGCTTACGCTCTGAGCCGGCCCAAGATCGGGAATGCGGGGCTTACGCTCTGAGGCAGCCCATAATTGTGTTGGTGAACCGACGTGAAGGGGTCGGAACAACTGAGTGATGGGCTTGAACCTCGTGTAGGCTTCCTACGTACCATGCCTTAGCACAGATCAAACTCCACGTAGTTCATGGAATACATTTTAACGTCGTGAAAGATGAGTCCATACCATTTAACGTCATGTAGGATGAGGGAATACAGTTTAACGTCATGCGGGATGAGGGCATTTGGGTCTTACACTCTGAGGCAGCCTAAAGTGTTGGCAAACTGATGTGAAGAAGTTGGAACGATCGAGTGATGGGCTTGAACCTCGTGGAGGCTTCCTACGTACCATGCGTTAGCACGGATCAAAGTCCACGTAGTTCGCTGGGATGGGGCTTACGCTCTGAGGCGGCCCATGGGAGGATGTCATGGTCGATGCACACTCTAAGCCCACGTGAGCCATGCTCGGTGTGAGAAACAAGATGCAGCAGGGACCAGATGATCACGTCGCAAAGGGTTCATCCGTGAGAAGCGGAAAGGGGCTTACGCATTGAGCGGCCTAAAGAAGAAATAGGGGCTTACGCGTGGTTAGCGGCCCTTGGTTCTGGGGCTTACTCCATGATGGAGGACCGTGGTGTGGCAAAGCGCAGTGGGAAAGGGACTCCACTGGCCTTGGCAGTGGAGAAGTACGGAGGTGCATGGGTGCAAACTTCCTCAAGAGAGGCTAGGGGCTTATGATCTGAGGCAGCCCTTCCCCCGTGGAAAAACGCCACTCTGACAAAGAGGATCTCATTCCATGTGAGTAAGATTCCATTCCCGTGGAGACGAGTGGGAATAAAGAATGCCCGAGACGGGGGGGACCCTGCGTGCGAAGCACGGGGTCAGACCACAGTTTAACGTCATGTGTTAAGGATGAGGTGTTTAGCAGTTTAACTTCTTGCAGCTTGGGCGAGGTGGGCTCGCTCCACACCCCTAGGTCTTACATGCCCAACACCCTCTACCCCGTGTGGGAGGGAAGACATCGGCAAGGTCGTAGTGAAGGGGGTCGCAGTGCGAACCATTGAGGGGTCCACGATAGCATGGCAATGCGAAGAAGCAATAGCCGTTAGCGTGCATATGCGGAGAAGCATAAGGCAAAGCAACGCAATGGGAAACACCACCCAAGGGACCTTGAGGTTACTTCGTACGAGCCTGGAAGGTTGTACGGGAAAACAATGCTTGGCGCGCATGCCCGGCAGGGAAGACGTTAGGTGCCAGCGCGAAGAGGCATCCAAGGGGCGTCAAGGTAAAGGGTCCTGGGTGTTGCGCGTAAAGAGAAGGTTTGTGTGAAAAACACTGGGATGGTACGCAATAGGGCCAGAGGATTGCGCGGATAGGGTATTGTGTGCAAAGGATTGGGATTGTGCGCATAGAAGGGGATTGCGCGCACGGGGCAAGGATTGCGTGCAAGGGAAGAACCCGGAGGAGTGGGAAAATTCACTTAAGCCAGTGGAGTTGCGCGCAAAGGAGAACCCCGGCGCAAGGTTGCGTGAAAAGAGGAATTACCTGGAAGTCATCTTGTACATGGGGGAGTCTGAATTGCGTGCACGTGAGCCATTCTGAATTCCACAACCCCAAACCGTTTGGGGTCACCTTCTATTTATAGGCGCCTGCCGGCGCGGAATCCAGGCGGCGCACGAAATCTTATGCACCAGGAATAGTTGGCGTGCAAGACTTCACCGCGTGGAACCGGGCACACAAAATTGCGCGCACCACCAGCTCGATTTTGCAAATCCCGGGGATGCTTCGCGCGCACAACATTGTTTCGCGTCAGCCCTCCTTTATTTTGCGCACCACTTCCAGGGCCTCCAGACCGGGCCTCTAATTCTAAATATGACTTCGCTTTTTCATTTTGAAACTTCCTCTGGGAGTTACGGACTTTTTCGGCGTCTACAGTACCCTTTTTAGCTCAGGACTTCTAGAAGGCGTCCTACACATCCTAGTTTGATGAGAAATCAAAGTTCTTGTAGTTCATAATTTTTGGGGCTTACACATTGAAACTGACCATTTGAGGGGACATGATTGGGTGAACCCATTTTGGAAGGGACCCCTTTTGAGCTCAGGCCTTCAAGCAGACATCCTATATATCCTAGTTTGATTAGGAATCAGATTTCTCATAGTTCAGAATTGTTGGGGCTTACACATAGAATCTTCCAATTTGAGGGGACATGATTAGGTGAACCCTTTTGGAAGGGAACCCTTTTGAGCTAGAACCTTAAATATGTTATCCTAAGTATCCTGGTTTGATCAAGATTTAGTGTTCTTATAGTTCAGAATTGTTGGGGTGTATGCATAGAAGCTGCCAATTTTAGGGGACATGATTGGGTAAGCCCTTTTTGAAGGTAAACATTTTTATATCAAGCCTTCAAGAAGGCATCCTACATGTTCTAGTTTGATTAATAATTAGAGTTCTCATAGTTCAGAATTGTGTGGATGTTGTAATCACCACAAAACTCTAAGACCACATGAGTCATGCTCGGTGTGAGAAACAAGAGGATGTGATAGGTCCAACCAATGAAACACCTCCACTCCTATTGATGGGAGAGGGTGAGCCTACAATAGAAGAGGATGTGGCAATGGTGGGAGAGGGAACGAAGCAATGAACATTTTAATGTGAAATGACATTGAAGGTCACGTGGCTCAGCCTTTGAAAGACTGGGGGCGTACCTTAGTTGGAGTGCCCTGAAACACGTTTTGGGAATGTGGGGGATTGTTGTCCCCATAACAAGGGGAAGCAAACATAACCCCTTTGACTGATCCCCAATCCTCATTAAATGGAAAATTAGGTGATCACTCCCAATCTCGAGAATGGGGCGGTTCACTTTGTCATCCCAAGGTTGGACTCCGTGTTACCATGGGAATTTAGAACTACAGACATACCTGGAGTCAAAACTATTGTAGGAGTGCCTTCGTGACTCCTCTTACCATGGGTATGTAGACTCAAGGGGCATACTGTTTCACCTGATGGTCTGATCATATGGGTCTAGTAGATTTGGAGGAGGCTTTAGAATGATTTCGGGGGACTGGTTTGCAGAGGGACTATGGAGGACTGTATGGTAATGGAGGGGTGAGATTGGAACTGGAGGAAAGAATACCTGAAAACACCCCATTCCGCATATTTTTTTCTTATGTGGGGTGGGGGAAGCTCTGCATACCATAGTGTTATGTGTGTAGAGGGGTCATCCGCCTACCGAAGTACACTACTATAAATAAGATCTATACCAGCGGTTTTGGGAAAACCGTTGGTATAGTTCACTTATATGGACCTATACCAATGGTTTGGCCAAAACCGTTGGTATAGGTCACTAATTTGGACATATACCAATGGTTTTGGACAAATTCTTGGAATATGGGGGACCTATTGCAACGGTTTTCCAAGGTCTCTATTATGGACCTATGCCAACTGTTTTGTCCAAACCATTGGTTTAGGTCCCAAAATCAATGAATCTAAACCAACGGTTCTCAAAACCATTGGTATTGGTTTATACCAATGGTTTTGAGAACTGTTGGTATAGTTACATGTATATTTTATGGAATATTTCTACAGAGAACATTAAATAATTTAAAATTTAAAATTTTTATGATAATAAATATATATATATATATATTTATAAAATTATGTTCTAAAAAGTCTTATTATGTTAGTGGTTAGGTCGTTCAATCATAAACTGGAGGTACTAGGATCAAAACCAACAAAATGATTCTTTTTTGAAATACATATACCAATGGTTTTATGGAACCATTGGTATAGATTTTTCATATTACTTATACCAATGGTTTTGAAAACTGTTGGTATAGGTCTATACCAATGTTTTTTCCAAAACCATTGGTATAAAACTATCCCCATGGCTTATTAGCCAATGGTTTGGAGGTTTATACCCACAGTTTCAAACCAATAGTATAGGGTATTTTTCTAGTTGTGGTAGTACGTTGGCTGGGACAGACACAACCACGAACCATAGTGGTACGCGGTCCTGAATATGGTCTGCCACGTAGCTTTGGGTTCCATCCGTGTACTGATGCAGTATGAGGTGCTGAGTTAAATTCACATAGCAATACAATACATGGAACACCATGTTGAAAGAGTTTCTTGGGGACTATCGTTCTCCGGTAGTTCATTCGCGAGAAATATATGGTTTTTTGTTTCACCAATTAGGTTCACAGTTCATTTATTATTATTAATTTCCCTCGTTTTATGGTTTTCTTTAGGATATACCTGTAAGAAATGTGGCTTTCAATTCGGTCATCACCGATGATTCAAGACTGAAGCCAGAATCTTCTCCAAATTCTTTCTTCCAGCCTATGGGGTCCCCTTTGAGCTTTCTTTGTTCATAGACTTTCAATTCCTTATGTGCTCCTTTTATAGAGAATTGGGTCAATTGTATCTTTGGGCATGAAACACCATTCTTGGAATCTCATGATGAGATATCATGACCCATGGATGACTCAATCAACTATGATTTTTGGAGGTGTGTGATGCTTCCAGCTTCTCCTCGTCCTCGAATCACATCCTACTCGGCGAAAGTGTGTGGGGCGTATCTCTCTCAGATTCTCGCCCATGAAAATAGTTCGTGGCGGCTTTTGTTCACGGGTGGAAATTCACTGAAAACAACTTCATTTGTTGGCCAACGCCCCATTAGCCAGCACATCATAGTCCATCAACGTACTAATGGTTTTCGGTTTATGCCTTCCGCAAGCCTTTCTCGGTGTTGGTATGTGGCCAGGCCAGAATCATTTTTAGAATTTGATTTTTTCACTTTTCTCCTCAATTTTTTAATCAAAAATGCATCCAACTTCTTTAAAAATCTTTTGGGAGTATTTTACTTCCTTTTTAAAATTTTCTAGGACCCCACAATTACCTATATCGTTCTCATCATCCAACAAATGGGAAATGAAACTATTGGTCCTAGTTATAGTGAACTACCACTTCACGAAATGATATAATTATTTTTCCATCACCACCTCTCACAGATATATATAATTACGTATTTAATGTATATATTTTATATTTATTATATAATGAAAAATTTTATTTGAAATATCAATTCTACCTTATAACCTTCAGATCCATTGGGAAATGATAATTTCGCTCGTGTTTACATGTGGATTACCACCTCAACGAAGCGTTGCGAAACTTTTTTTTTTGATAAGGATGGTAATAAGAATATATTTAATTAAAATATATTATTTATATGATATAATAATTATTATTAAATGTTTAAATATTATTTAACTTCCTTTTATCCAACCATCTACAAAATAAAAAAATGTTCATGCGTGTGTATGGCCTACCATCTCCATGAATCGTGAAACACATTTTCCATATAAATTTTTTTTGGATTACAATAAATATATATACAAAATATATATATAATTTTTTTATCATGGTTAAAATTTGGGAGATAATGGATCCTTGATCCAATTATAAGGATTGAAACTACCAAACCAAAACATACATGAAAAACAAAGCAGTTATTACCCAAAATATAGTTTTTAATAAAGAATTTTTAATAAATAGGTGGAAAAATGTTTTAAGAAATTAATATATGGAATGATATTTATTATTTGATATCTTTAACATATTTATAATAATATATGTTTATTATATAGTATGTTCATACATGTGTGAAATAAATCAAACCTGATGTAAGGGTTTCTCTTATCACTTTTACTTCAATGAGACATATGTCATATTCACCACTTATATATATTTTTTAGTGTATATATTTACCCTTTTATATGATATATCAGGAATATATTTATATTATTTTAATTTAACTTGTCATTTCAATTTATTTATTTCATCATGGTTAGGATTCAAATGTTACCAAAGTGGTACGTGTTTATTTCACAGTCTCATCATTATTCCGAATTATTAGTGTTTATGTCTCTATTAGAGGAATTATATTATCTTTACATATTAAAACCAATATATTATATTATCCTATCGTTATTCATTAAATTTTTAGGTAATGGTTATATTTTCCTATTCTTTTTACATAAAATTATTGAGAAAATGATTTTAAGAAAAGATAACTTTATTTCTCCTTTATTCCAAAAATGTATTCTCTTCTATGCAAAGTTTTTATAATTTTTTTAAAAAAAAATTCGTTTTAATATACCACTATGATTTTTAATGTAATTTTCACCCCTGATTTAATTTTTACAAATTTTTTAAAAGGAATACTCTTTTCAATTTCTAAACGAGGTAATTTTTTACTTTTTACAAAAAATATTATCTGAATCTTTTTTATTATGCTTAGAATGAACAAAATTTCTTTCCATTATTCCACTCAACGCATTGAATATTACATTACATGATTCCATTATTATTTTCAAGGGATAATTTTCAGTAATATTATTCAAATTTTTTGTTTTTAAAAGTTATTTTCAAAGTTAAATGGGTATTTTACTTAAGAATGATTTAAATGACAGGTTTATGTTATTTCTATTCATCGATGAAAGAAAACTTATTTTACTTATGCTCTTATGAGGATAAGTTTTATTTATACCATTATTATTATTTCTCTAGATTATTTATGATCATATTTACCATGAATATACTATTTTGGAACCATTCTCTATATTATTTTGGATGGATTATGATTATGTTTATTTATTGGGTAAATTATTAACATTTAATATGCTATTTATTCAATAAGAATTTTTATTTTAATTATGCTTCTCCACATTCATATGTGTAATTTATTAGACTTTTTATGTGATGGGAGGGTCCCGATATTCCTCGATAAGTCTCATGTGAAAAAACTAGATTGGGTATTTAGATGTGACCTTACTGATTTACATAATATTTCTTGACACGAGGCCTTGATAACATGGTTATGATGTCTAGAATTATTCATTCCATCATTATGAGAGTATTTATATGTCTATATGATTATTTAATTAGTTATAATATTCATGTGTAGGTTTCAATATCATGTTAATATTTATATGGATTTATTTTGATAATAATTTATTCCTATCATATTATTTATTATATTCATGATATTTCTTAAATTTAATTTTCTTTAGTTATTTACCTTGATATATTGATTAATCCTTATTTATTTCATGATAGTTTCTACTGCATGCATACCATTAATGAGAACTAGAGCTCGCCAATTATGTTTCTTTTCCTTAGGAAGTGTATTTTGATTGATATGTAGGGATATTCAAAATGTAATATTGGTTCTCACAAAGAAAATACTATTTTGTATTTTAGGTTTTCAATTTTAATGTGAGATTAAAGTAAGTATCTAGTTTACCAAGTGTCAAAAAATATTTTCTCCTTTGGTATGTGATTCCATACATCTAGTGCTAATGTAATAATGTGACCATCGATTATGGGAACCTTGGACAAGGGTTTTAGAATAGATATATAAGGATATAAATGTTTGATGGAGATCATGTCAGCTCCCATTATTGATTTAGTAGCATTGATGATTTTTTAGAGGTTTCACTTTGTGTATTTTTTTAGATCATGTGATTCATATTTTTCTCAAAACTATAAAGGCGCATGGGGTCAAAATTTATGGTTTAATGAATAGGGATTGAGTTTGATTTAGAGAGGTTCTATAATAGTGTTTTTCAGTTTTTTTCAAAATATTTTTGGATGGTATTTATTAGAATAATTACCTACGAATTAATACATGAAAAAGACTATTCTATCTTTCCTAAAGTGTTTTAAAAGATATTAAAAATGTGTTTTGGTTATGATGGTAATAGTTATCATATATGATACGATATAATGTGAAGTGTCATATGAGTTTATTAGGATTGATTAATAGTGGTATGTTGATATAAATACGCCCTAAAAACATAGACATCATATAAAATGATACGCCTAGTAATAGTGTTGGATAAGCATAAGGAAGGGGGATTATCACCTAGACTATGGTTCTTACATATTTTATGATATAAATTTGTCAGAAATTCTATCTTGGATAGCCACATTTTATGAAAGGGGGGAATCATAGGGTGGAATTTTCAGAATATAATATTGTACGATATGATTAAGTCATAGGAATAGGTATTGAATGTTTCAATGCATATGGACCTTCCACATCTCAATAAATCATCAAAAATTTTAAGATTTGATGTTTGAAACTTTATAACATATCATATATCATTTAAAGTATGAGAGTTTTAATTTCTGAAGGTTATATAAGATGTAATGGAAAGAATTACTCACATATTTAAGAAATATATAAGTAAATGTGTTACTCAGATAAATTGATTGGGGAGAATCCTTGTATCATATATAAAGGAATATTTATAATGGTAAATGGGTATAAAATTATTCAACAACCACTGTCCAAAACACTCCCCTTATGATGTTATCCACATTCCACCTTTACATCTTAGATATGATAATATTAGGAAGTTTGAGGAATCTAAACCAAAAAATTGTTTTGATTCAGTGTAATTATAGGATACCACATATTATCGTGAGAGTTGATTCATCATGATTAATTATGTAGTACAGTTGTGGTTTGGGGTTCCTAGTTTCCTAGGAAGAAGAAATTTCGGATATCTGAGGGAAGGTCACGGCCCTCATCATATTATTTCTATTGGTGTTTAAGATCTTAGTACCCTTACAAGGGAATATACATATGTTTTTATTATAGAGGTTGAGGTCATTAGTTGAGAGAATCCCTGAAATTTAGGTGCAAACATTGTGACATAGGTTTTCCACTTCAGGTTTCTCCATTGAGGTAGTATCAGTTGAGTTAATAGTATCATGGTGCCCCATATTTGGATTAGTATATAGAAGACATATAAGGAAGAGTATAACCCCATGATGATCCTAAACTTTATAGAAAAAACTGTGACTATAGTGGTATTATCTATAAGGGGTTTAGAGGATGTATTGTATGTCTTGGTCAACCACATGCTTTGAAATTTTCAGAACTAGGACGGCTACTCATCGTTTAAGGTACCCTTTTCTTATTTTATTATTTTGTTAATTTTTTTGATTTATGAGATACATACTCATTCATATCTATGGCCCCAGTCCATGATTTAGGACATAAGGTGGAGATGATTTCAGTGAACATGGAATTAGATATTCTAGTTGGATATGAAGAATCCCTTTATGAAGTATGTAGAAAATTGGAGCCAATTTTGGGGTAAGATTTCTCTAAGAGAGACTTACTATGATTATATATAATGCCTTGTGTAATCACCCTCATCATGGAATGGATGTATTTGGTATATGTAATTGTGGATTGATTTAGAAGATAGATTATGTTCTACGATGCTGTTAGAGATTCTTTTGTGTTTTTTGGTGAGAGGGACCCTCAAAAGGATCAAAGGTGTGTTCTATCTTTATCTTACATAATTATGTTGATGATGCCATGTTCATCAGACTAACAACCAATGGTATTTCGCAAGGTTGTGGAAGCATACACCCACTCATATCCTAAGGAGGTTGTGGAATTAACACCTCGATGAGAGTTAAAGTTTGGTATAGAGCTACAACTAGAATTTTCTTCGATATAGATGTCTCCATAAAGGATAACACATTCTGCATTATGGGATTTGGGGGTACAAATTGATCATCTATTGAAGTACAGTTTTTTTATCTGAGTGATTCATCTTAGGGTGTACCATTTTTGTTCGTAAAGAAGGTTGATGGTAGTGTTCATCCCCTTATCAATCTTCATCACTTGATTTAGGTGAAAATGATGAATCGTTATTCTCTTCTATTGATTGTAGATTTGTTCAATCCAATGAAAGGATCTAGTTAGTCATCAAAGATAGATCTATGATCTAGATATCATCATATAAAAGTTAAAGATGGAGATATATCAAATATTTATTTCTAATTTTGTTATGGGTATTACGAGTTCATTGTGATGTCATCTTTTGTAATTAATGTTCTAGTTGTGCCCATGATTTTGATAATCAAAATGTTTATAGAGTTCCAATATCATCTCATTTCATCAATTAAATTCTTATAGAATCCATATCTATGGTGGAACATAAAGATCATCTATGTTTTTTTGTGAGTTATTCATCATAAATCGCTATCTAGGATGTTTTATAAGCATGAGTTGTGATAATGTGAAGTTGGTTTCACAGGGACTTATATGCCCCATCATGGTATATCTATGGATATTTTGAGATAGAGGTAGTCGTTTCTTGGGAATCCCCCTAAGAAAATTGCATAGGTAGGAAGTTTCCTTGGTCTTATAGTTGATTAATGGAGGATCATAGCTGATTTCCCGCAGTGTTTGAATCCTCTGAAATCCTTGACAAAAAAGGATCAATCATTTTTTTAAATTAATTAGTGCTTGTCAAATTTTGATTACTTGATGAGAAGTTGTTCAATGATCAAGTTCTTTTTTTCAGAAGGGGTAGTTCAGTTCATGTTTTTTTTGATTCATTGTTTCATGGTTTGGGATATGTTCTATTATAGTAGAGAAAGTTTTCTTCTTATGGGTGTATACAATTACATACCCATGAGATTAACTATTATACCCATTATCTTAAGATGGCAGCAGTCGTGTTTCCCTGAATTTGTGGTGAAAATAGATCTTTGGTGAGTTTTTTTTTTTGTTTTGACCAAACACAAGATCCTGAGGTATGTTTTCTCCCAGTATGACCTAAACATGAAACAAAAATGGTGGATGTAATTATAATAGGATTATGACATTGATATTTCATATAAATTGAGTAAGGGTAATGTTATTATTGATGAAATGAGAATAATGTCATGAAATGATGTTGTTTAGGAATCTAAAGATTCCAAGAGAGTGAAAGAAGATATCTCAATAAAGATATCATGATATGGGAGTTTTGTGGTAGAGGAAACCTTTCTTAGATGATCATGTATCCATATATGGTGCAATAGGAGGAGGATTCCTGACTAGGGGACTTTGAGGTGGAGGTCTAGAGAGACTGAGTTATGTATGGTGATGGACCTTATAGTTTGTTTTAGGATGAAAATCAATGGGTGTTGTTCTAGGGGGTTCTTTTAATTCCTTTGTTAATGCATGAGGTGGTTCTAAATGAGTTCCATAACGCATCCTTGGTAGTACAAACTAGCTTGGAAAGACGCACCAGGCTCTGAGAGGCCTGTTTTGGTGGCCTCAGTTGAAGCATTCAGGTGTAATGTCTGTTTCTCAATGTTAGTTCTTCCAGAATTCAAAGGCTGAGGACCATATTCCTGGTGGGTTTTTATATCTATTAGATATTACTTAGTATAAGTAGAAGGACATATCAATTTATTTCCTCATTATTTTACATCAAGACCAGGAAGGCTTTTCTTCTATATAGGTTATAGTTGAATGTTTGACAAAATAATACCACTTTATATAAATCAAGGAGTTGATATGAGTGTAGGTTTTTTCAAGGTTGTACTTTGAGGAGATGGTGAGACTCTATAGAGTTTTGAAGATGACCATATCTGAGCATAATCCTCATTTTACCTCCAAGGTATAAAGAAGTCTCTAACAATATTTTGGATTTTATTTATTCATTATCACTACTTTTCATCAATATATGGATTCTTAGATAGAGTGGACTACCTAGTATCTTAAAGACATAATGCATGCTTGTGTCCTATATTTTGGAGGTTCATGGATAGGATCCCACCTTTAGTCAAGTTGTCTAATAATAATAGTTTTCACTCCACCATTGAAATGTCAAAGTTTGAAGCATTTTATGGAATAAATTCATATTATCCATTGAGTTGGACTGGGTTAGAGAGTCAGTAATTCTTGAGCTAGAAGTAGTGTAGAGCACGATAGAGTTGGTTTAGGTGATTCATGAGAGGATAAAATGAGTTCTTGATCATCATAAGTCTTATAACAATCATAGGAGGAGACATATAGAGTTTAATGTTGAATACTATGTCTTCCAAAGGAATCTCCTCATCGTGGGTAGTGAAGGTTTGGTCAGGGGAGTGAGATTATTCTCGATTTGTTGTTCCTTTAAAGTTGCAAGCTTCTTGAATATCAAATAACACTCCCCCCATGGATGGGATGAATACATGATGTATTTTATATTTTATAGCTTCACCATTATCTTCATAGTGACTCTAACATCATCAATTCAGGTGACATCATTGTGGATGATGATGTAATTACTTTTAGGAGTGTCTTGTGAATATATAATATAATATCAAAAGAATTTAACTCCCTACCACATCCCCATTGTTTTGGTGATCTTCCCAAATGGAATCCTAAATAGGTGTCACATATCAATATTAATCTCTACTCAATGACATCCAACTATTATGGAAACCCCATAATACCACCCCAACCCATAGGATCTATCTGAACTAACCTCAAGGAACCGACTAGTGAAACCCAACCAAGAAACTACTCAGTCTATCATTTTTAGAACCATCCTAAGAACATAAAACTAAAACCCACTTAATGATCCAAATCCACGTGAACCATGAAATGTATAACCCTCACCCAATTCTAACACGACACTCTGCCTGGAGGATTCTAAAAACCTCAATGGAATCCTCCCACTAAACCTTCAACAAAACCCAAAACATCTCCAAAACATCTCACAATATCCTATACTCCACCCAACGTTCTTACCATCACATCCTACGTGGAAGGACACCCAGAAAGGACTCCTCATGGGTCAAAATTTAACACTATGGAGAGAAATAATGTAAAATCCAACTAATGTGTGAGTATAGTATGTGTACCATTTCTACACAACTTGTTCCCCCAAATTTCCTATAAGTCATGTACCTCATCATAACCTAGTGTGTACTTCCCAAGTACATAGTTTTCACCTTCCCTACATTGTGTGTTCTTCACACAATTTACCTAGATGTTCACCTCACATGGCCTTCGACCAAATACCTCACATAGCCTCAGGCCATGTACTACACATGGGGCTTGGAAGTTTACCCAAAATGGACATGTTCCCCCACAATAGGTTTATGGATAAGTACCTCAACTACACCTAAAGTCAATATTAGGAATATTACTAGGAAACTAATCCATATATGCCCTAAACCAGACCATGATAAAACCCAAAGAGTGTTCTTAATCCCTATGTCCTAGAGACTAACACCTGAGAATCCAAAAACATTAAGAGGGAACCATTTTCACCACCTGAAATAAGTCACATGGAATATATATAGAAATAAAACAATAAATGAATTATACCATAAATAAAATAGTGAAAACTATAGCAAAAAATCTAAAGGTATGAAGAAAAATTACAAGGTACATGTTCTCAAAAACAACCAAAACAAATGAATCTCAAAATATCCACTACTACTCTTTAGAATATTTGGGAAACATCCCACAATATCACCACATTTTACCCATGCCCAACTAACCAAAGTCCTCTCTACTGTACTATGGCACATTGAAAATTCCCGCATCAGATAAAGAATGATGTAAAAACCACATGTGAGTGTATAGGGTGTGGGATAAATAAGATCAGTAGGAAAAGACCTAGGTATTCCATAAAAAGCATCTATACAATAATCCCAATATGCTCAGTTTAAGGAAAAAATGGCATGATAAGTAGTTACAAAGTTTTATATCAAAATCATGGCAAAAAGATCAACTTTTACATAGTTCTAAAATGAAAGATAGGTTATATAATTTCAAAGAATAATTTTAGTAAACCATTTAGATTTATGAAATCATGTATCATATCATATCAAATTTAAAAATGTAAAAATCCAAAGAAAAATGGTATAAAACACTAAGATAACAATTTTTGGGATAACTATATCACTTGTACACAAAATATGATCAAATAATAGTTAATAATCAAGTCCCTAGACTCAATGCATCCATAAACTAGGGAGGAAAAAACACCCCATAAAGTGAACCCCTTAAAAGGTAATGATCATGTTCTTAGAGACAATGTATCTATGATCTAGGAACAGAATAAAACCCTAGAAATTGAATCCCCATGCAATTTGAATGGAAAGGGATCAATCCTATACCCTCCACCTATGTACCCAAGATTCCAATATGATTCATATACCTAATAAATTTTAAAGGGATTTTGAAATTTCAAAAAAAAAATCCAAATAACCCACTTTCATAAAAAATGATTTGAAAACCAATTTCAATCTACATTTCCCAATTTTTTGAAAAGTAACCTTATTTTTACCAAAAAGAATGGAAATTTTTTTATCAACAACCATTTTTACACATTCATGGTAGAAAATTTATGGATCATTCTAAGTCTTTTATAAAACCATTTATTAAAAAGATCATTAACAATTCATTGAACATAGGCTAGAGATAGAACCAATTACCTCATATTTTGGTCTCTCACTACCCACAATTGTATCAAAACATCAAAAAGTAATGTAATTCAAGATCAAGTTTGACGATTCAATAAATAATGATTCCTAAAACATTGAATTGTGTTCATAGAATAAAAAGAGTCAATAATGAAATTTGATCAACACATATCTCAAGAATCACATGCCACAATAGAATTTATGGGAGAACTAGACTCTGGATGAAAAACATTTGAAGGATCTAGAATAGATGGAAGAAAGATTAAAACATGATTAATAGATCCCATAAATAAATCCTATATCTACTAGTAGAAAAATAGATCAAGAAGAACCATGATATATTAGATCATACATACTGATCTAATGAAAAATGATCACTCTATAATCGAAACACCAAGTGGAGGAGTTCAGATGGAGCTAGACATAAAAACCTAGATAAGACCTATGGTTAATGGAATCGTGAAGGGAGGTGAATGAGGATGTATATAAGTGACAAAAACATTTTATCTATTGTAACATATATGATTCATGATGTGAATCATTGGTTCGTGACATGAACTTTTAAAATGGTTGACATGTTGAAGAACACATCACCTTGGATTAAAATATTGATAGTCCATTTCATAATATGAATTTAATCTCATGTCAAGAATAGTTTTTACATAATTAACTGAAAATCATGGATTTTTCCTATAACCCATTAATGTAGTGAATATATATTCATGCTGTGAAATGAATCATGTAGATAGTACTCTAGGTTTTGGGTTATATCCTCCTATAAACACTCCTAATATACCTCATCACATTTTATTACACCATTTAACATATGTTAAAACATAAAATTAGGCATACATTAAAATAAATGATGTCATAATTCTTCCTATTATAGGACTTTGTTTCCCCATAAAATCATATAGAAGAGGGATTCTCTAGAAATAGGTGAGGCCACTACTCCCTTACAAATGATTCATTTTCCCAATTCTCGTGATAAGATGATCCATGACACCGTATAACATTGATCAATGGAATATACATTCCATACATAACTTTCATTTGATTACCAACAATCTCCCTTAGATCATCTAAACCAAAATATTTTTGGATCTAAATCAATATTCTCCAAATTCCAAACATGGGAATCATTAGGATGGTACTTCTTGAGCTATGATGTGTGAAAAATATCATGAATTGTTTTAAATAGATCCAATAACTCCAACCTATAAGATATCATGCCAAGATGATTAGTCATTAGAAATGATCCAATATATATTGAAGAAAACTTCCACTATTTCGTATGACGATAGTGACCCATCCAAAGTGTAACCTTCAAGAAGACATTTTCACCAATGAAAACTACAATGGAAGATGCTAGTAATCAGCATATAATTTTTACCATATCATATATATAACCAAGAATTGATATATATCTAGAATCTTCATCAACGTCTCCTGGATGAGACTCAGTCCAATAAGATAGGGCACACCCACCTTTGGCCAATAAAGTGGAGGCCTTCACGAATGACCATACAAACCTTGATGGGATCCATTCTGATCAAAGACTTATAACTAATATTATAAGAAAAATTGAATATTCCTAGATAGTTGTCCCATGATCCAATGAAATCCAAGACAAAGGCAGTAATCATATCATATAGAAAATGTATATAATACTATGTCTAACCTTCCTTGTATGGATGGTACGTTTTACCCAAACTTACTAGAGTACTCATATTCTCATGGAGACTCTTTCAGAACCAATAGGTAAACCAGTTATCCCTATTTTGAATAATGTAAATGGTGACCCCATGGAACCTCACAATATTTTGAATATACAGATTTTCCAGATCTTCCACTCTGGTGGTTTCATTGATCAGAATAGAATGATCCAATTTCATGAATTGATCAATCAAAACACATAGACAATTATTTCATCACGGAGCCGTTTGTAATAAAATGATGAAGTCCGTAGGCACCTTATCCCATTTTCAAAATAGTGCAGGAATATGATGGAGCATACTAGAAGGATTTAGGTGTTATTCCATTACCTATTGTGAGGTATAATAGTGGGACATATAATTAGTGATGTCACACTTCATACTCGGCCACAATATACACCATCTCATCTCATAATACATATTTTTAGTACCAGGATGAATGGATCATGATAAACTATGACAATCATGAAACCCTAAGTTTCTAATAGATAATGGGATGAAAAGTCAATTTCAAAAGTGAATAATTCCATAAGATGGGATAGACCAACCAGAAATTATCTCCCCACTATATAGATATTCTTCGAATCCCATTAAATCTCAATCCCCTTACTGGTACTATAAAAAAGACTCAAGGAGTGATGATAACAATTGAATAGTGTACATAACTATACCTGAATCATCCTCTTATATGTCTATATGAAAATGAGTGAAAATTCCCATATTTTTCTACTCTTCCATTGATTCCAAGAAAATCTAAGCTGGGTAAATCATACTATGATAATCCATGATTATATTCCCATTCCTTGGGTTATAGGTGTTGTCAATGTCAAATTTATAGAGGTATTCCAACCATCATATCTATCTGAGGTTCAGGTATATCTGACCAACTATATAACTCCAGCTCTTGTGATAAAAAATAATGTGAACCTCTCTCCAAATAGATAGTGCCACCAGCACTAGATTGAATTCATAATAGTGGAGAACTTGAAGTCATGAGTAGGGCAATTCTTCTCATGTGGATGAAGCTAATGATACCCATATTCCACAAAAATATCATCTTACATAATCATACACCCCAAAACAACACTAAAAAAATTAAAATATAGCATATAGAACCAGATAGTTTTCAGCAAGATTATGATCAAAGATGATGTTAGACAATATTTAAACTCATCAAAATAAGTCTAACACCTAGGATCCCATGTTAATTTCATCCCTTTCGTGGTAATATTATTCAAAGGTGATTCATGCTTTGAGAAATCCTTGAAAACTGGTGATGATATCCAGATAGACCTAGGGACCTCCATATCCCAAAAAGGATACATGTTTATTCCCATGACAAGAAACACCTTTCCTTTGTAGGGTTAATAGGGATACCTTTTTCTAAAACAACATGTTTCAAGAAATTCACTTCTTGGATCAAACAATTTCATTTTTAATGATTCTCAAAAAGATGGTGACACCATAGGATTTATAAAACCAAATTTGATGGTTCTCATGCTCATTCATAGATCATGAATAAAATAGGATATAATACAAGAATATGATAACATAGGTATTTAGATTCTGGTGAAATATACATTTCATCATATCCATAACAAATGTATGAGTGTTAGTTATTACAAAAATAATTACATGATATTCATAATGGTTATAACTACTTCTAAAAGAAGTCTTCAAAACAAAAAACTCCTAAAATTTAAGATTGTGACACCCAAACTAAATATAGATTAAAAAACCCCTTTCCCCATTTAACTATTCAAATAGGTCATCTTCATGAGGGAAATGGTTCTTATTCTTAACTAGTACCTGATTCATCTTATAATAGTCTATGAAAATATGAAACAAATCTAAAGGAAACTTGGAAAAGGGAACATGGTATTCCCATTACAAAACACCTCGATGTATAAAGCCATTCCCAATAATATCTTCCAACAATACCTTGAGATATTTTAGCACTGCATGTTTGGTACTATAATAGGGTATGGAAATCGGTTGTGTACCTATCACCAGATCGATTGATAACTCCACCTCCCTCTCTAGAGTAATATACGAGAATATTTCTGGGAAGACCATATGAAAATCCTGAAAACCCAATGGGATATCAAAAAGAGATAAAATGTCATTATAATCAAATAAAATGGTACTAAAAAGTTTCATAATCCATAGGTGAGAAGCTCCCACATGATTGGACATAAGATTACAGTCTTTATGGAACACTCTAGAGATCCCATCAATAATAAAGAATGTGACACACTAATGAAAAAAATAAATATTTCCTTGGTGTGAAACCAAGAATGACATCTTAATGATGAAATTTAAAATATATAGACTAAGAAACTATAATTCCTCGTCTAAATTCAAATCACATATCGAAATAAAACAAGATGTACAATAAATCCACTATGCTTTACTCTTTCCAAAAGGCATCTACAGATCCATAAAAAGTACTTGAGCTCCATTGAGAGTTTCAAAACATCAAAAAATATGAATATATAAATTAGTGTGAGATACCTATATCAAATAGAGATGTTAGTATAGAAGATTCAAGAAAAATGGCCCCTATCACTATAGTTAGTCCAATGTCAACCGTCACTCGAATCTCGTCCACTACATGAAAGTTAATCCTTATTGTGGCATAGGACTATATCCATATAGAATTTAATGATTCTAATTATGCCACATCATCCTTTGGAGTTAAAGATCCAGAACCATATTGGGGTATAGATAAAGGAAGGAAGAAACTTTTTAGATGGCCTTGATGGCCAAAAATGTTGCAGTTCTTCACATGTATGGGAAAAGACCATCACATGTTCCTTAACATTACCCAATGATATAAATTCAAGGAAAAACTAATGGATATAGCTTATGGTGCCAAGGATTTTATCTGATAAGAACCAACTTTATCACCCTTACGATTATCATACCACTTTCCCTTCTTTCCATGTGCACCACTAAAACCACTACTGGGTTAAAGAGAAAAGATAGAAAATATAACCTTTCCCACAATATCCATTTCTTACATAATATGTCTATCAACCATATCAACATAATATTTGAGTTTAATCATATATACCTATGATATAATTTCATTTTTCAATCCTTGTAGGTATTTATCATCCCTAAACCAATCATTCATCACCACCTCTAGAGAAAAATTAACTAAGTTTGCAAAAATGGTTTGTGTGCTATGAAACTGAACAATATATCTACTATAGAGAGAATAAATCCAATGACTTCACTGTCATTAGGGATTATATGTAGAAATACTAAAATTAAAGTTTCTTGAATACCTTCTTCTCCAATCCCACATGTTAGTTTTCTTGAACCATGGAATCCCACCACTGCTTTCTAGGAACCTCAATCTTGAATGTCGGACAATTAAAATCAATGAACTTAAGTGTATCTATGAATTGAAATACTTTATTGATCATTTCCTTCCATTTTTCTATGTCTTGGTGTTCATTCATACCCTTAAATGATGGATGATTCTTTTATATGATGTCATACACTCAATCTTAATTTCCTCTAACTATTAGGTGTGCCTCACCAACAAGATCTGAACATACAGTACATATTGGTCCTTGAAATGAATTTCTTGAAAAATTTCTGTGAATAGAATCAAATCCATTGGAGGATTCACCCAAAGAGAATATACTACTTCACCCTCCAGTAAAACCCTCATATGATGTCTCTAAGGCCCTTCACTACACACCAAAAATAGATGTAAATAACCAGATACAGAGGAATAGTTAGTTTAAACTAAAAGAACATAAATAGAAACTATGTTCAATGCTAAAACCTAATCTATGATACATACATCCCAACATACAATAGTGACTTTAGGCTTTTCATGAAAAGTGTTGGTGACATACTTTCCATAATCGACCCCTAAATACTCGATAATCATATATCCTCTCTTCCAACTTCCCAATACTAAGAATAAACTCCCTTTGATAATAATTTTTTATGATCTGACCCAGAAAAATGATCTATCTAGGCTTCTAATTTCACAATAATAAGGATAGAAGAGCATTTCCAATCCCCTTAGTCTGGAGGCTAGAATGATGGAATCCTACAAAAACTATAGGGAACAATTTCCCCAACCCAAAAAATGATAAATGGAATATATATATATATATATATAGAAAACCATAAAATAAGTATACCATAAACCAAAAAGTTCCAATGATAGATATCCAACCAAATGTGGAAAAATAATACCCAAGGTACATGTCCTGTAAAATAAAATAAAGGACTCCAAACTATCCACTATTACTTCTTGTTATATGTGGTAAACATCTAACCATATCCCCACCAGGTACCCATGCCCAGCTAACTAAAGGCCTTGTTTCCTCACAGTGTCATCATTTCCTTTATACATTAGATAAGAAAATGTCTACACACCCATGAGGGAGTGTGAAGTGTTTGAGATAAAAATGATCCATAGGATCCTACATAAGTGTTATAAAAAATCTCTATAAAATAATCCTAATTTAATTGACTTAAACAAGACATGGCATGATAAATAATTACCTAGTTTTATATAAAAATCATTAAAAATGTTTCCTTTTTTCATAGTTTTAAAATGAAATCTATGTAATATAATTTCAAATAATAATTTCAATGAGCCATTTAAAATTTTCAAATAATGTATCATATAATATCAATGAAAAAAGTGTACAAAGCCAAAGAACAATGGTAAACACCCTTAATATAATGATGGTTAGGATAACAAGATCACATGAACTGAAGATGAAAATAAAGACTAGTGTTCACTCAATATCCTAGAGTCAATGAATCCATAAACAAGGGAATGTGGAACACCTCAAAAAGTAAACCCCTAATAATTTAAATATAATTTTCCTAGAACAAATGTATCTATGATCTAGGAATATATTACCAGCCAATAATGTAAACCACCATATGAGTTCAATGGAAAAAGAAAAATATTAATCCCTCAACCTACGTAACCAAGGCTACCATGTGCAGAATATATCATATCAATTTCAAATTACTAATCACATTTAAAAAAATTCCAAACCAACATTTTTCATTGAAAATATGTTTCGAAAACTAATTTTAAAAACCGATTCATAATTATTTTGAAAACACTTAAATTTTAACAATCCTAGTGTCAAACTGTATTTTCTCAGAAACTCTTACTACACATGAAAAAAAAACTATTCAAGGATAATGATAGTCCATTTAGAAAAACATTTACAAAAAAAATAGAATTAATGATTCATATAATATAGGCTATATATAGAACCACTTACCTCAATTTTGTTCTGCACACCACCCAAAATGGGATCCACACACTACAAAGTAAGGGAACTGAATTGAAAGTTAGAGGATTCGATAAAAATAGATTCTAACAACTTAGAATCATGTTTCAACAAGTAAAATGGTTTGCATAGATGTTTGATTGGAAAATTCCTCAAGAATCGAATCTTACACCATAATGAATGAGATAACCAACCTCTGAAATTCAAACACATGAAGGTTCTAGAAGAGATAGAATAACAATAAAAAAATGATCAAAATAACGCAAAAAAAACACAGCATGGATGTTATTACAAATCTTTATATAAAGAATAAATATAATAGATTTGATAAAACATTCTGATATGATGACAACCAATCTATATTGGATGGAAACACTAATCAAAGGAGGTTGGAGGGTGTTGGATCACTCAAAATCACCAAGATAAGACCTAGTGTTTGGGGTAAAGATAAGGGAGGTGAATGAGATTTGATATTGATGGCTAAAACATTTAATCTTCTGGAATAGATATGATCCATGAAATGAATAATTTTTTTACAATGTGAATCATTAGTTCACTATGTGAAATTTTAAAATGGATAATATAATAAAAAAATGTTGCCTTTTCTTAAAATACTGAAATCCCCCTTTCTGACATGATTAATATATCTCATCGTGAACAATTTCCACATCTTAAACTCAAAATAATTTATTCTTAAAAGAACTCATTCAGTTCATGAAAATAAATTAATGGTGTTAATAAAATCATGCACCAAGTTTTAGATATTCTGATTCATTTGTTCCTCAGACCACTCCTAACATACCTCAACAAAATTTATTATACACTTTAATATGTTTCAAAGATAAAAAGATGCATATCATCAAATTGAATATTTTAATGTTTCCCTATGGGGTGTTTCATGAAAATGACACCATGTAGCCCCCATGATCAACCTCATTCCAAAAAATGAAGAACACACAGTGTGTGTTCTTGAATCAAAAATTGTTTGATCATGTTTTAACAAATAAAAACCCCAAATGAAGCCCCTAAAACCCACAATATCTCCCAAAACATGTCACATTTGTCCCCAAGTGTAATGTCTTGGACCGGGCACCACACACTAATTCCCCGATCCCGGCGATCACAAGATCTCAATCACCTCCCCATATCCCAGTGGGTGCCAACTAGAAGGGTGGGTCTATTATTGGTCATGGGGAGACTATACCCACTATTTTTTTAATCAAATTTATACAACAATGGAAATAAATGGCCAATAAATAATAACATAATCATAACCAGAATAATATCAGTATCACAAGATGACTCTAAACTAGAAATACAATATCAAAACTCAATAGTAGATATGTCATGCTAATGTATGTTCCATGTATCAATATGAAAAATCAAAAATAAATAAGGACACTAAAAAATCCTTCAAGTCGATCTTGAACAACCTCTTGTTCCCTCATCCATTATCCATCACAACTCATCCATCTAACATAGGGTCTTCAACCTTAAATTTTCTAGAAGACACAAAGTCTATTCAAGTATCGATCAAGCAGTCTAAGTAGGGTGTGAGTACAACATAGTAGGTCACAAAAAATGGTGTAAAAAATATAAATTCAATAAAAAGTGTATTTAGTTATACAAATAAATAATTACAATTCATAAGTAAACAATAATCACATTATAAATAAATCATTATTTTACCACAAAAACCCTCGAGTTCCTGAGGACACATGAACCTCAATACCTTCTTCAGAATAAGCCAAAGTCTGATCTATCCCAAAGGGATATAGCATTTTAATGTCCATGTTTCTCTTATTTATACTTGGATGAATTTCCAAGTTACCATTTATCATTTAAGGACACATAATTGAATGATCATGTTACTCATCATAAAACTAGGTTGATTTTTCTTGTTACCATTCACCATTTCACAACTGAATGACCATGTTACCATTCATAACATCACAATAGAATGACCATGTTACCATTAAACAACACATAATTAATTCAAAAATTAATTATTCACACCAATACCATTACTAATTCAATAATTAGTTAAACACAAAAAATCCATTTGTTAACTCAAAAATTAAATAATCACATCAACAACATTAATTAATTCAACAATTAATTAATTGCATCAATTAAATTAGTAAACTCAACAATTAATTAATCACATAAATATCCACTAGTTAATTATCAATTATCTAATCACATCAATAACATTTATTAATTCATCCATTAATTAATCACATAAATCTCTTCTAGTTAATTCCAAAATTAACTAATTACATCAATAACATTATTTAATTTGATAATTAATTAGTCAAATCTATTATTTTGATAAATTCAATAATTAACTAATCACACAAATTTCATTACTAATTCAACAGTTAGTTTTTCACACAAGTCACCTTAATTAATTCCCTATTTAATTAAGTATGTCAACCCCATTAATTAATTAATCAATATCCCTAAACTCAAAATCCAATAATTAACCCCAAAATTAATTGTCTGATTCAAAAATCTTGATATTTCATAATTAATTCCATAATTAATTATCTCAATTATAAAATCTCATTATTTCATAATTAATTAATCAATTAGTTAAATCAATTCTCAAATCACATTATCCCATAATTATTTCAATAATTTACTATCCAATTTGATCAATTCAATATCCCATCAATAAAAACTAATTAATCCATGGATTAATTAGTCCAATTCATTCAATTTAATTAACACATCAATCCCCATTAATTAATTCACTAATTAGTAAATCTAACTCATTCAATTTCATTAACACAACAATCCTAATTAATCGATTCTAAAATTAATTAATCTAACTCATTCAGTTGCATTAACACAACAATCCCAAATAATTAGTTCACTAATTAATTAATCCAACTCATTCAATTGAATTAACACAAATATCCCCAGTAATCAATTCCCCAATTAATTAATCTAACTCATTAAATTTCATTAACATAATAATCTACATTAATTAATTTTCTAATGAATTAATATAACTCATTTCAATTATTCAATTCCATAATTAGTAAATAATATTTAGTCCCATAAATTAATTCACCAATTAATTTTTTGATATCAATTTCATTAATTAATTCACAATTAATTAATCATTGTACTTCCATTAATTAATTCATCAATTAATCAATCTCATCAATCACATTTTTTAATTCAAAAAGTAAATGTTTACATTACCTGCATTAATTAATTAATCAATTAATTTATCCATTCAATCCCGTTGTTTAATTAAATAATTAAAAAATCACAGTAATCACATTAACTAATTAATAAATTAATTAATCCCAAAATTTAATTCAACAATTAAATAATCACATTACTCACATTAACTAATTCATCAATTAACCAATCCCACGAATTCCATTATTTAATTCAACAATTAAATAATCACAGTACTCACATTAATTAATTCATCAATAAATTAATTCCATTATTTAATTAAACAATTAAATAATATCATTACATCTATTAATTAATTCTTCAATTAATTAATGAAATCTACAATCTTAAAAATCCACATAATTAATTTTTCAATTAATTATTCCCACTCACTCAAATCAACAACCCCATAATTAATTCCTTAATTAATTGTCCAAACACACTCAATTCAATAACTCCATAATTAATTCATCAATTAGTTATTCCAACTTAAACAATTAAATAACCCCAATCAATTCATTAATTAATTGTTCCATCTCAATCAATTAAATACTAGTAATTAATTCCTTAATTAATTGTTTTATCTTAATTAATTGAATATTCAAATAATTAATATCAATAATTAATTCTCCTCAATTGAAAATCTCAATTCTATTATAATTAATTCAATAATTATTTTTCATAATCTATAATCCCATTATCACCAATTTGAACATTTCATTTAATTAATTAATTCCAAAAAATAATTAATTCAATCTAGATCATAATTTATAAACATATAATAGATGTGATAAAATTACATACACATAATTTCTATTAATAAATTGAGATTTTAACTATATATCTCCTACCTCAATTTTTTGATGAACAATCACCCAATGTAAATCCTCAAAAATTTCAGTAAAAATTTCTACATCACAACTACATAGAACATGAGCCAAATATTAAATCCTCAAATTAGTATCAAAGAAAGAAAGATATTATAAATATAGATCTAGGTATATAATAGTAAACCTAGATCTTACAAAATATATTTAGATCTAAAAAATAGTGGATTACATGACTTAAAGAAAATGATAAGAACATGAGAAAAATGAGAGAAGAACTTGGATATGATTCACCTACCAAGAATGATGCAGATCTTGGATCTTGGTTTAAAATCAAGAGAATAGAGGTTAGGATGGTTTATAATTCATCCATTGAGCTGAAAAATAATAAAATAACTCTTTGGGTTGAATTGAGGTTGAAATGGCTTCGTTTTATGGATTTATAGTACTTTAAAATTTGAAATCAGGTGACTTTTAAAAATGTGCATGGTTTGTTGGCCAGGGGCACATAGTTTTCCCTAACCGTGCACCCTAACATCTCTCTAGTTATTATAAGGTGCATGCTTTCTCCTAATACGGTGCACGGTTTCAGAAAACTGTGTGATAACCATGCACAACTCCTTCTTCTTCCATTCCTTTTCAATTTTCACCCAATCACAACCAAAAGTAAAACCCAAATGAAAATCACTCAACACAAGTCAAAAGAGTACCTGCAAATGATCCCGAGACTAATTTAGAAAATTTTATGGTCTTACAATCTCTCCACTATATAACGGCTCATCCTTGAGTTGTACTCCCAATTATTTATAAGATTTTGTGTCAAAAATCACAGGCCACATTTCCCTCTTATATTATTTTCTCCCAAAATTTTTCAAAAAAATCTGTCCATTTTCTACAGTAGATGATCTTTCCGCACAAAATTTCTATGCCACACTTTGTCACTGTGATCCAACAAACATATCGAATCCTCCTCTAAGGACACTTCCATCTCATGATCAGCACCATCAACATACCAGATATGTTTTTTGAAGGAACCGGGGACACAAAAAAAGCTCCAAATTGTGATATTTTTAAAACATTACACCGAAAATCGATGTAATCTTGTTGATGTTGCAAAACGATGCCTGGTTTTAGATGAGGATCTCGTGTGAAGAGTTTTAAACTCAAAATGAAAACCATAAAATAAATAGTTTAGATCCAAAGCTACACACAAAATTTTCTCAACCTTGGTGATCACTACTCGAAGAATAAGAAGATGAATTCCTCTACATCATCCACATGAGCTTCAAGAAATCTATGGGAGTATTTTTCATTTAATTCTAGGTTCTATAGCAGAGATCCAATGATGCCTTTGATGCTCTGATGATCACCACATCGCTTCGCAAGTGATGCATAAGAGAGAACTTGATCTGAGTTCCTTGGATCTAGATCCTCTCTCTCTAGAATGTGGGAGAGATAAGTAAAGAGAGAGAGTCCTTGAATAGTCCTTGAAAAATCCCTCTTCTCCTCTATTTATATTGTGTTCATGAAAATACTTGGTATTGCCTCTCCGACCACAAAATATTTAACACACTATAAATGACATGTTATGACTACTAATCTGGGTCATAAATATTATTATCCCTTTCTTGTAATAAAATAAATATATTATGTTATAATAAATGACTCATTAACTTGACTCTTCATTCCCAAAAAATTTAATGAAACCTTGAATAGTTTAATATTTGTTCAAATAATATTTTCCCTATATTTACATAAATCTTGTAAATACATTTAAAAAATAAATTGGATTATCATTATTCTTAATGTGAATAATATGAATTAATTGATGGAATTGTTGATCGTATCTCCTTGGTCAAATCTCAGACCCCAGTGGTGGGCCCACCATGTCCAAAACCTTGTTCAACTGAATAGGGTAGATTCTCAGATACACTATTGTGTATGACCCTCTAGGACATTATCTCGATTAATGTAAATATAATTCACAGACCAAGAGTGGGATCCTGCAACCCATCATGGCCCCTAAAGAGAAAAGTATTTTCACTGCAACGACAACCAACCTACGGACACTTACTGTGTAATAAAATCTCTTTGTATTTAATATCATATAATGTATGATGCAATCACATGTCATCGCCCTTTTGTTGATTTATTGTTTGTTGATCCAACTGAACGAATTTACCTTCAACTTCTATGGACATGGTCTTATGAAGGTACTACCATCCTTATCAACATGTCATAAGATATATTACTTCCATAACTTGAAGTGAAAAATCCTCCATTGACCATTCAACCAATGTCATGCCATCAATGACACACCATACACAAACTACCTCTCTATGATTTCAACATCATGGTTTTCTTCTTGCATCAAAGTACATGATCAAATGACATACATTGGAAATGATCTCAAATCTGGAGACCATTACACATGATCGTAGATTGGAACATCCAATGTCTCCCGCAACATATGGTGTTACTATTGGAAGGTCAGTCCTCATGAACTCACTACTAGAGAACACCAAGTGTGAACTTCATGAGAAGAAGTCTCATTGCTTATGATCCCCTAACACATGACAGTAAAACAAATACTATGTCGAATTAGTAAGATGTATCGAGACCATAGAACATATATTTATGATTAATTTCATAGTATATCAAGGTTATCATTATATCCTAGGATCTTCTATAAACTCTCAACATGACAATAAATAAATGAAAATTATCATTACAATAGTGGGCGCAGAAAAGTATACACTATAATGGTAAAATGACATCGTGTATAGATAACAGTATACATGATATGGTAATCAAAATCACTAAATAGTTGAGTCTAGGGAACCCACTATTTTGACACTCCCACTTGCACTAGTTCCAGCTTTCTAACCAAACATGTTAATTACTCACATGGTAAATATCATGTTTCTTCTAAGTAACAACTTTAGCTACTAGGACTTCCACAGTTCCTTTGCGGGGTTATTCCTCTATTGTGACCTCATCTCATTGATTAAAATTTCTCAAGATATGGTATCCCGAGTATATCCTACATGTCCACTATTATAACATGACATTATTTCTAGTAAGAATATCATAATTTAAATTATGGAAATGGTTTTCTTACTAGGGTTGATTCCAAGAACCGGAAGAAATCGTTTCATTTAATAACTACTACTTTCCATCCTCAACAGCTACAACGTACTAAATATTTTTATGTATGGCTACCACTAGATTATATGCACTTGACTCGCTCGTCATCTATATCCTAACTGCGTTATTAGATAACATGGATCTAAGGAATACTAGTTTGAGTCCCATTAAAACATGTATCCTAACTTCTCCACTTAACAGGTAAATATCTTTTGTACTTTTCCATGTACAATAAGATAGTTCTAACTTCTTCCCTTACTGTACTATTGGATATCACTGATATTTTACTACTGTAATGTATATACTGTCAATATCAGTTCTTGTACATATCATGGAAAATGTGATTATCCATCTCTTTGACGTATGGATTTAACTTATTATGTTTATCTATTCCCATGACATAGACATGTCATCATGGAGAGATTATTCCATGTGACATATGCAATAATTCATTTCTTGAATTATTCCAACTTGTATTTTTTAAATACTATGTCACTATATATATGATTAAATACATCCAAGTAACCTTTAGATCTACCTCAGAAGATATTTTTCTCTAAAACATAGGTTGCTTCATTAACTCAATGACTAGAGAATAGATTTCTTCCTAGTCTTAGCTAACATGAAGACCAATATGTTTTCCATATGTTTTCACACATATTTTTCATGGAATACATCGGCACTCCCACTAAACTCTAGTAGACACATAGAAAAAATTTGTTTAAAATTTAAATTCTATGATCTTGTTTCTTACTTTAATCATAAACCATATTTCAGTAACTTGCAACCATTATTATCATTCTATGATGTGACCATCCCTTTTTGGTGTGACCTATAGAAACCATCCATCATTGGTGGTTATGACATCAAATGCTTGATTATATGGTCATAAAAATTATCCATGAAAAGTAAAATTCTAATGCATTTAGGCATAACGAATTAGTGAAACCAATCAAGCTTTATTGGTACCTTGCTTGTACCATCCATGTATCAACTCACTTGAATACCAAACACAGTATTCAATTATTTAAGCCCCGTTGAAATTTGATACATGGAATCCTTTATTGAATTTAAGTTGGTCTTGTCAATCTCAGCTAATTTTTATACACTTATTGTAGGAAATATTATTCGTAATGAATAATAGATCACTGGACGTGGTGAATATTATACCATCACCATTGTTTTATAATTCTGACGTAGTATGTGTCTTTGGGATATACTATGTTCCATATGAGCTTTTGGAACTAGTTCATATGCCAACTATTTGTTCATATGAAGAATTGATGAAATCAAAGTCAATTTAGCTCCCACATTCTCAGAAGAGATGTACACCCTTTTAGAAATGTAGTCGGTCACTTTACTACTAATTTTTTATCCTAGGGATTTATGTAATATCATAAATAACCATTAGGATAGTTACATATATGCACCATGTGTTTAACTTGATGCATATTTGTTTATGTTCTAAAAAACGATTCACATCAAAACACATGTCTATATGACATAATGTATTTATCATCATACTATGACTTTTATGACATCCATTTTTCATTTTAGTTGACATATTATTATGGGATCATGCCGTTATTTGTGAATCACGTCATGAAATATAATGGAAGTTTCTGCATGTTGCAACAGTGATACTACTTACATCAATACTATGATGTTTAAAATGTGCATTAAGGATTGCTCTACACTACATATTGTTGATAAATGTTGATATGTAAGACTTCATCATCGATCCTCCTGATTAACATCAATTCCATGATGTGTATAAGGTAATGTGAATTATTGAATTACTTTATTCTATATTTTCATGATCGATGATTTCATAGTTAAGATATTCTTCAGCATGCCAGCTTGAAGAAACTCATATCTTCTTACCATACACTTACTTCACTTTCTCGTTCCATAATTACTTAATGAAATCTTATGAAGTAAATATATACCTATTTTTTTCCTCGAAACAGTCCATACTTGTCGAACTAATTTCAAAAGCATTGGGACATTCCTTTATTTCTAGATGTTCATTTGTCAAATTAAAATATGTTGATCATACCAAAAGTATTTAGCTGTTCCGAGCCTAAATACCATACTGGGTATTTTTCTTGATGACCACTTTTAGTTTTACTTGACAAAGAATTATCTTTCCACAACTAGTATTAGTCTTATATTTTATATTCATCAAGTATTGCCTGTAATTCATGTATTACTGAACTATAGGTTGAGTATAAAATACCAAGCACTATATTGATTCTTTAATTTTAAATAATGTCTCATCTTGTCCAAGGACACAAGAGATTAATGTCTTGGTTATTCTCAATAATAGTTCTAAATAAATCTTTTACTTGGAAATTAGGATGCCATGTACTTATCACCATTGGCCTAGGTATCACCCTTTCTCATCCACTTGGAGAATAAACCTGACTTATCATAAGGTTTCTATACTTACATGGTTACAATATTTGAATACACATATTTCATCAGCATATTATATTTAATACCAATGTAGTAAAACTGAAACATTACAACTGATGAATATTTTCGAGAAGAAGTGGGTACCTTTCTTCATTAATTCAGGGTATTTCTTTTTAACTTACATTATTTTATTTTATAACATGCAACAAAATAACCACCTATTAATACCTTTTTCATTGATGTACGCTTGATAATGTGTCCTTGGAATTAAATTCCTTTGTCATTTTCTCCCTATCTTTAAATTTATTATCCATACTAATTAAAGATGAAACATTCTTTAATATTATTATTAACTTGGTGATCATTGCATAAATTCGGAATGAAGCATTTACTCAATACTTGATCGTATTATAAAAAAATAAAACATGAGTAAAGGTGTGAAAATGATATGAGAAAGGGATCCATTTAAATATCATGATCCATCTTTCAATATACACACGTCGGTGTAACCATTTCCTTATTCATATCATTACATCACTTTCTCCTTGCAAACATCTTGAAGATGAGACATCATGTGTTATCATCCATTTCCTAGTGTAGCGACAGCAACTTACACCAGATGTTGATTAAAGCATAATGATATAACTATCATATTCTTTGTACATTAGTCTCATGTAATCAATTTCACCCTTTCTTATTGATGGAGTTTAATAGTGTTGGGAACAATGGAACCTTGAGTTTCCTATATCATAAAACTATGTGTAAGCACCCATATTATTCTTGGATACTCATTCTAGTGTAGAAGTTTACTTTTTTACATTCAATAATATCACTGTTTTTTTAACTTGTGGTATAAAATTCTATTTTTCTACAAAAATAAATTCATATATATTAGTACATTTTCTTTGTATTACCAAGTTATAATTTTTTTTTGGTTAAATAATCAAAGAATTAAATGTGTCCCACTATTTTTATCGAATTATAGGAACCTTCTTTACTAGAATAAGAATAACCTGTCTCTAGATGATTCTAGTGGAAAGGATCCCAAAACCACCCCTCAAAGTCTAAAATCTATGGAAACACCACTACTTGGAGGGTTCAAGGTAGGCTTTTGGCTAGCCAACTACATGAACTCGTGGTTCCTTAATCTATTGAATGAAGTCCCATCTTATATAATCAGAACATGATTTACTCAACTATTTCCTATAAAATGATAGAAATCTAGATATGGATAATCCTTACTGTGACTTCAGTTAATTCCACCCATCACTATTATAAGGACTCCCCGGTAGTAAGAGGCACCCTCAGCTATTGTATGACCGACACCCCAAACACCCGGTTTTGTCCAAATTTAATTGATGGAAGGAGCTAATGAATTAATATATCTTTGTGGTTTTTATTACTTTTAATGTGATGAAAGAAATCATTTTCTATTTTTATAAGCACGTACTATGTGATCTTACTCACAACCGACCATGCAAGAAATAGAAAACTTCATCGTTTCACATGTTCATTTTATCTTGCAAGCTTGTTTGTTATTATTCTATGAGATCACAATAATAAACCATGATTAAATTAAATGGTGACCTAATCATGATCTAGTACTAATGGTTGATCTGTTTAGTAAATAACGGACCAACCTAGACCCTAGGGGTATACCTTGAGTCGTGTCCCCACTAATTGAAAATGTAGTGTATTCCCCTTTAATGCATTATATCTCTTGTATGGTGTGTCACCATGACTCATCATGAAATGCGTCAGTCGGCTCATCATTATACAACATTACTCGCACGTAGGTGAGTGGTGTTAGGGTATGAAAATTTAACCCTAAGAATGGGTGCGTAGGACCTTATACATATAACGACTCTGAGACGACACACAGATCGTCATTTAGGTAAAATAACTATTACAAAACCATTGCAATAATTGAATAAATAAATGTAATGCACCAGACATACATTATGAGGTCTCAAACTCATGATCAACATACACATTCACTCACATATATACATGAAATGCAGAATAAAAAATTACACTTACATTAAAAAAATCGAGGGCATTTAATTGAATTGAAAATTTCACTCAAATTTTTATTTAAATTTTCAACATCGTTCGATCCAGATTAATTAATTTTAATTTTAGAACCAAAATAAAAATAATTAATTTACACAGCATTAAATAATTAAAAAATAATATTTAATAAATTTAGTTATGAACATTAATTAAATTAATTAATTAAATTAATTTTGGATTAAATTAAAATTTCATGAGCCCCAAAAACTCCATACAGGGCCAGTGCGGGTCAGGTCGGACCTGCTTAGGCTCATACTAGGCTATGTTGACCTGAGAAAGGGAGAATATGGACGGTAAGGTTCTTCCAAGCCTGTTTTGAGCTGAGCAAACCTGTTGAGGCTTGTTTCGGGGTGGATTTGGTCATGGTTGAATCAAACTGGGCCATACCTCAACGGTTTGATTAAAATCACAACCGGAAGGTGGCAGGTGTGCCAGCTTGCGGTGGCATGCCCCTTATGTAGGGAGGCCGCGAGGAGGGAAGCGCACAACTGGTTGAGTCGGCCATTGTCTGGTGGCCTTGAAACACCTAAGGGCGGAGCTTGGGGATAAGGGAAGGCCAACCTGGCACAACAGACAGACCGAATCTCCAGCTGAGGAGCATTTCGAGGGTGGCTGGTTGGATCCTGGACACCTGGTGGAAGAAGTCATCACCGCCAGATCTATTCGGTAGTTTCGGCAGCTACAGCGGGAAAGGTCGGAGGCGGTGCAGACCGACACTACGTGATGCTAGAGGAGGAGGTGCCCCTCCTAGTAGGAGGTCGGTGGTGTCACCAGGAGGGTAGTCCGAAGGAAGGGCCACACCATGATGGTCGACCGATAGATCTGGGGCGATACAAGGGAGGAGCCGGGGTGGATAGAAAGGGGGTGACCGGGGAGGCGCTAAGGGTGGTGGCTGGAGGGCGGCCGACGGGGCAGCGTGTTGCTGCAAGGAGGAGGTAGCCTAAGTGGGGCCACCGTGCAATAAGAAGGAGACCTGCTTTTCATGTCTCCATTCCATTTTTTAATTTTTTTTTTCTCAAGACCTCTAATGTAGGTCTCTCCCCCTCCCCACTTTTTTTAATAACCCACTAGGGTGAAAAAATCGCACCCCAATAAATTTTTTTAGAAATAGTTTTTCTAAGTATATATTTAGACTAAAAATAAAAAATTATAATAATAAAAAATTATAATAATAAAATATTATTATAATGAAAATATTATAAAAACAAAATTAAGTTTATTATAAATTATTGTTATTATTATAAAATTTTTATAATAATATTTTTGTAGTAATATTCATTAATTAACCTCACCATAAAAATACTTTTTTCGGTGGTGTGAAATCTGGCCTGCTTAATGGGATTCATAAAAAACATATAGATTGAAAACCCGTATTAATAATTTCAATCCATGTTTAATATTTTGGATTACCATAACTTATTCATCTATGGTCGGATAAAAAATCTTCGTGTGGCATTCGGATTTTAATGATTCCCTCTATAAGGATTAATGCATATTTAATTTATTTTGGCATAAAATCAACACACGAGACTTTGATACCACTTGAAGGAACAAGGAACATAGAAGAAGCCCCAAATGGGGGTATTTTTAAAAAAATTCACCGATGATCGACATAATATTGTTTATGTCATCAAAAAGCTGCCTGGTTTAAGCCGAGGATCTCATGTGAAGAGTTTTAAGCACAAAATAATAACCCTAAAATAACTTGTTTAGATCTATAGCAGCGCACGACGTCTGCTCTTCGTTGGTGATTGCTCCTCGAAGAATAAGATTTCAAATTCCTCTAGATCTTCTACACGCCCTTCATGAAGTCAACAAGAGTGTCAGTCATTGAATTCAGGGTGCTATCATGGAGATCTGATGATGCCTTCTATGCTACGATGGTCACTACATCGCTTCGATAGTGATTCATGAGGGAGAGCTTGATCAGAGATCCTTGGATCCAGATCCACTATCTCTAGAATGTGGGAGAGATAAGTAGAGAGAGCGAGAGACCATGAATAGTAGATGGAAAATCCATCTTCTCCTCTATTTATATTGTGTTTATGAAAATACCAAGTATTGGCACTCCAGCCCATGAATATTTAACACACTATAAATGACATGTTATGACTACTAATCTGAGTCATAATTATTATTATCACATTATTTTAATATAATAAATATATTATTTGATAATAAATGAATCGTTTACTCAACTCTTCATTCCCACAAATATTAATTGAACCTTAAATAGTTTAATATTATTTCAAATAATATTTTTCATGTTTTTACATAAAACTTGTAAGTACATTTAATAAATCAATTCTATTCTCATTATTCTTAACTTGAATTATATGAATTTATTTATTTCATTGGAAATTGTACCCCCTTAGAAAAATCCCAGACCAGATTGGTGGGGCCCACCATGTCCAAACCCCTATTCAACTGAATAGGGACGATTATTGAATTTGTTATAGTGTGTGACCCTCTAGGCCCTTATCTAGAGAGCAATGAATATTATTCACATACCATGACTGGGATCTAGCAACCCAATGTGGCCCCTAACGAGAGAAGGATTGTCACATCAGTGACAACAAACCTATGAACACTAACAATGTAATATAATATCTTTTTCTTTAATATCTCATAAAGTAGGACGCACTCACATGTCATCGGCCTTTTCTTGCATTATTGTTTGTTGATCCAACTACATAGATTTACCTCCATCTACCATGGCCATAGTCTTCCTAATGTACCACCATCCTTATCAACATAGCATGAGATATATTACTTCCATAACCTAAAAGTGATGAATCCTTTTTTGACCATTAAACCCATGTCATGTCATCAATGACGCACCCAACACAAAATACCTCTCCATGATTTCAACACCAAGGTTTTCATCTTGCATAAAATTACTTGATCAAATAACATACACTGACAATGATATCAAGTCATGAGACCATTATAGATGACTGTAGATAGGAACATCAAATGACACCTGAAACATGTGGTGTTCCTATTGGCAGGATTGTCCCCAAGATCTCATTACTAGACATCACCAAGTGCAGACATCATGACAAGAAGTTTCAATGCTTGAGAGAACCAGAACCTGATATTCAAACATCTACTATGTCCAATAAGTAAGATGAATCAAGACCATAAAACATATATTTAAGATTAATGTCATAGTATCTTGATGTTCTCATTATATCCTAGGATCTGATGTATCCTCACGATACGAGAATTAATCTATGAACATTATCATTTCCATAGTGGATGCAGAAAATTATACACTATAATGGTAAGATGAAATCATGTATAGCTACCTATATACACAATATGGTAATCAAAATCACTGAATAGTTGGGTCTAGGGAGCCCACTATTTCAAAATTTCCCAACTCCCCATTCCCAAAAACAAGTAGAACACCATCCAACAATGGTTCTTAGTATTGAAATCAAAAAATTATGATAATGGATTAAAATACAACACCTCAAAGGCGCTCTCAACCATCCTACAAGGAATTTAACCATGCACCTTACTGGTTACACATTAGAAATTTCAATGCCACAATTTCCAACCATGGTATTGCTCCATGCACCAAATTCTGACACATCTCACCCCACCTTTGGAGCTTTGTTATCATTGCATTGTCAAGAAACTCAGCACCCACCGTATTCATCAACCTCTATTCCATCCTGAGAATCTCATCCAAAAAATTTCAATGGAATATCTTGCACTATCCAGATCCACAAGTATACTATTTCATAAGCACAGTTTCTATGGCACCCCATATCCATCCAAAACACTTTCAAGTTTCTAGTTGTAATTCTAGAGATTTCTCAGTGAAGCAGGGATTATGCCATGGTAGTGTAAATGATTGTCTCTAATTTAAAAGTACACTATGAATTCATAGGTTAATACCACCAAGAATCCCCCATCACTGATGTTACCACCCATTATGGAACCCCCTTAACCTATTGAAAGTCTGGGCCTTCCATACCCACTGACATCTCACAACACATATCCAAAACTAGAAGGTCCCTCACAAAAACTAAAACCGAGTTCTTAAACTAGGGAATTAACACTACACAAACCACCCACATCAAGGGAAAAGTAAAAAGAAATGGATAATAAATTCAAAATATTAACAAAATTAACAAGAGATATTTAGATAAAACCATCACAAGTCTTCCCCCCGCCCCTTTTCCTGCCACATGGTCCAAATTGGGGCATTATCTCTACCCTTAAAAATCCTACATCTAGGTCCTAGTTAACAAGGAAAAACACATTCTCATTATTCATGCTTCACATTTAGACACCCATTTATTATCATCTTCTATCATTTTACAATCTTTTCAATTTCATGTTAGGCATAGTTTTCATTTCAATTTCACAAGAAAGGAAATATATTTCATGTTCAACAACCTAACCATAACCCATTTTCATGTGCGTGACTAAAATTATGCATGTCACGATGACTCTATGGGCCTCGAATTATGCATGTGAACTCAAATCTCATGCAATACTAGGTCCTGATCCAAATCTAAAAAAAAAATTAAACAAAAATAATCACATAACTCAACAAGTGTATCACCTAAGGTGAAATAATAATAAACTATAATATAAAATAACAATAACAACAATCCCACCTTGGGTACTTCTGTTCTACCTCGTACCTGTGGTAGCTACCTGCATTCACAAACTCATAACCAAGACCCTAATCTTCCCAATCTCTTATCCACCTTTACTGAATAGTAAAACAAAAGAAAAAGAGTAAAAAAAATGGGCTCTAATGCCACTTTGTACCATCCTAGCCTAGGTTCCACACAATGATTCCCTGAATTGGTGGATCACATGACCTCAAGCATGCCTCCTCGTACACCAGAGGCTTCCAACTAGCAGTAATTGTCTATTATAGATCATGGGGAGACTATACCCTCTTTTTTTCATTAGAGTAATACAATAATAGAAATAAATGAACAGTAACCAATAACATAATCATAACTGGAATAATATATGTTTCACAAGATGACCCCAAACCGAAAAGACAATATCAAAACTGAACAGTAGATATGTCATGCTAAAGTACAAGCCAAGTGTTAATATTCCACACCTAAAATAAATAAATACTCTTAAAACTACTCGATGTGGGTCCCAAATCACATCTAGTTCCATCTTCTATGATCAATCACAAATCATCCATCTAACACATGTCCTTCACCCTTAACCTATCCAGAATACACAATGTCTATTCGGGTACCGATCAGGTAGCCTGAGTAGGGTGTGAGTACAATTCAGGACGTCACCACCTACAACATCTCAACCAATATCCAATTAATAACAAGTGTATGCAGTAGAATAAATAAATAATTACAATGCATAATTAAATAGTTACCACATTATCAATAAATATTTATTTAACCACATAAACCATTGGGTTCTAGAGGACACCAGAACCACAATACCAGCTTCATCCCATGCTGGAGTCTGATCTATCCCCAATGATATCACATTTTAATTACCATGATACCCTTTATAATACTTGGACAAATTTCCATGTTACCATTCAAATTTTAATGAAAAATAATTGATTGATCATGTTACCATTCATAATAATTGGATGAATGTCCATGTTACCGTTTACTATTTCACTACTAAATGACTATGTTACCATTCATAACTTCATAATATAATGACCATGTTAAAATTTGTCAACACGTACATAATTAAACAATTAATAATTTACACCGTAGCCATTATTAATTCAAAAGTTAGTTAAACACATAAAGTCCATTAGTTAACTCAAAAAATTATTAATCACATCTATAGAATTAATTAATTCAGCAATTAATTAATCACATCAATTTCCTATATTTAATTCATTAATTAACTAATCACATCAATAAAATTAATTAATAAAAAATTTAATAAATTACATCTATCTCCTCTAATTAATTAAATAATTAAATAATCAACTTAATAAAATTAAATAATTTGAAAATCGATTAATCACCTCAATTCTATTAGTCAATTTAAGAATTAACTAATCACACATATTTCATTACTAATTCAACAATAGTTTTCCACATAAGTCCCCTTATTTAATTCCCTAATTAATTACGTACCGCAAACTAATTAATTAAATCATCAATTAATTAATCAATATTCAAAAACTCAAAATTCCATAATTAATCCCACAATTAATTATGTCATTCACAAATAATCATATTTCATATTTAATTCCATAATTAATTATATCAATTTTCATATCTCAATATCTCATAATCAATCAATCAATTAATTTTGTCACATATCAAATCTTATTATCCCATAATTAATTCAAAAAATAATTATACATTCTGATCAATTCAATATCACAACAATAAAAATTAATAAACTCACCAATTAATTAATCAAATTCATTCAGTTTCATTAACACAATAGTTCGCACTAATAAATTTTCCAATTAATTATTCTAACTCATTAAAATTATTTAACACAACAATACCCATTCATTTATTCACCAATTAATTAATCTAAATCTTGAAATTGTATTAACAAAACGATCCCCAGTAATTGACTCAAAAACTAGTTAATCTAGCTCACTCAATTTCATTAACACAATAATCCCTAGTAATAAATTAGAAAATTAATTAATCTAACCCATTCAATTACTTTAACTCAATAACCCCCATTAATTAATCCACTAATTAATTAATCTAACTCATTTCCGTTAATCAATTCCACAATTAATCAATCATATTCAATCACTTCAATCCATTCACCAATTAACTATTCACATCAATTAAATTAATTAATTCATCATTAATAAATCATAATACATCTATTAATTAATTCATCAATTAATTAATCCCACAAATCCCACTATTTAATTCAACCATTAAATAATCATATTATTCACATTAAATAATTCATCAATTAATTAATCCCTTCAATCCTATTATTTAATTTAATAATTAAATAATGAAATTACTCACATTAATTAATTCATTAATTAATTAATCTCATTATTTTATTACCCAATTAAATAATCACATTATGAAAATTAATTATTCCATCAATTAATTAATTCCATTATTCAATTTAAAAATTAATTAAACACATTACTCTCATTAATTAATTGATCAATTAATTAATCCCGTTATTGAATTCAATAATTAAATAATTTCATTACTTCCATTAATTAATTCATCAATTATTTAATCAAATCCATGGTTATAAAAATCCATATAATTAATTAATCAATTAATAATTCAATCTCACTCAATTCAATATGCCCATGATTAATTCCTTAATTAATTATTCCAACTCACTAAATTCAATAACCCCATAATTTATTCATTAATTAATTATTCCAAATTAAAAATTCAATAAAACCAATTAATTCATCAATTAATTTTTCCACCTCAATCAATTCAATATTCCTAATTTATTCCATAATTAATTATTCTATATAAGTCAATTAAATATTCTAATAATCAATCTAAAGAATTAATTATCCCTAATTAACAATCTAAAATCCCTCATAATAAATCAAAAAATGAATTTTTCATAATCTATAATCCCAATATCCTCAATTTGGTCATTTCCCTTAATTAATTAATTAAACAAATTGATTATTTCAATCACGAAAATAATTATTAAACATCTAATAGAAATTCTAAAATTACAAACCCATAATTGAAATTAAGACTTATGGATTTCAAATATAGATCACCTAACTAAATTTGTTGACAAACAATAACACTATGTAAATCCCTAAAAATTTGAGCAGAAAGAAAACATATAATGAGATCCAAGTCTTAAAGACCTAAATCAAGAATAAAGAAATCAAGATCATATAAATCTAGATCTAAATAAAAAATTATAGATCTAGATATCACCAAATAGATTTAGTCCAATCCAAATAAATAATAACATTGCTTAATGAAATAAAGAAGAATGTAAAAAGAATAGGAAAAGAACTAGGATAAGATTCAGTTACTGAGGGAGGGGTGGATCTTCAATCTGAGCTTCGAATTGTAAATAATAGATGTCAAAAAAGGTTTGGAATCTGTCTGTAGAGATCCAATATAATGAAATACCTCATAGGGTTGAATGGGTATCAAAATGGGAGATTTTTGGGGGTATGTAAGATTTTAAAATTGAAAATATGGGGAATTTTAAAACCACGCATGATTTGCTGGGAATGGTGGACTGTTTTCCCTAATAGTGTTCCTTACCCATGCACTTATTATTATGTGGGCGCACAGTTTAGGAAAACTGTGCGCAACCATACACAACAACTCCTTCATAATTTTTTTAATTTTCACCCAATCACACCCCAAAGTAAAATAAAAATGAAAATTACTCAACACCATGCAAAATAGTACTTGGAAAGGAGCCCCAGACAACTCCAAAAATGTTTAGCATCTTAAAACAAGGGGTCCTTGGAAATCTAAAAAAAATATTAAAAACAAAAAAAAACTATAATATGGGGGTCTATGGATTAAAATAAGACAACTAAATACCTTTGGGAATAAAATTATGATGCTTTGACCCAAGATCCACTCTTTATATCCACCACAATCTGATCTGATCCTCAGAAGAACACCTGATGGTACCTCTTACATATCACTCTCCCTCTTCTCTCTCAGGCACATGAAACCCAAAATGTGGTGGGGGAGACCTCATATGTGATATGAAAAAGGGGAAGGAGATAGAGAAAAAGGAAAAGTAAATAAAAGGAAAAGAAAAAGGAAAAGGAAAACGGGGCTCAGGCTTGGGCACTGATTCCTAAGACGAGTTCACACCTCACCTAAGAAAAACCCCTCAGTCCTAACTCAACTACAAATTTGGAATTTTAATCTGATAATATATTCATAAGATATCACCAATTGCACATATGTGAATATTGAAAATTTTAATAATAAAAAATTAATTTTTTTTAAAAGAGAACATCTCAAAATTCCACCAAACAACCACCATTGGGTAAACACCGTATTTTGGGACTAATAGGGTGATCATAAAAATTATTTTAGTTCATATCATATGATAAATTTTAGTTTCCCCCCTTAAAAACATTCATGATTAAAAGGATCAAATTTTCCTTGATTTTCTAAACACATAATGAAGTAGTTTTTTTACGAACATTCCACCACAGCTCTTCTCAACACCAAGAAGCCACATTGGTCAACCCACCACTATGATTTCACCCCTATAACTGGAATATCCAACACTATAGTGATCATCCAATGAATGAACTAATATCACCCACAAATCTCCCAAAACTATGATTGTTCATCCAAAACAGATAATATTATCCCCACCATATGAGTATCCATATCATCGCCCCATGACCAAGAACTAACCTCTACGTGCCATGTTTCATCCACTCTCAAACACAGTGATGGGATGTGTTCAACTGTCTCACACTAAGTGCTATGATGAAGCACCAACCACCACCCATTTCTATATCACCAATAATGAAACCCTTCATGCTCAAAAATCCCACATAAAACAATGATCAAAACCCCCCACTTCCAATTGTTCACTCCCCACCGTATGGTTTCCCTTACACCACTCCTCGAGTGCCAACCTAATCAAACTCACCCAACCAAAATAGTTGCATTTTCTCATCCCACTCAAATGAAAAATGGTACTCACTCCCACACAATAAAATCCTTAATGAACCTTGGATATTATTATTAAACCCTATACTATGATCATCTCACACGTTAGTTCTAAAAAAATGATGCAACTATGATACTAATATTCAATAATGATGCCTCTTCCTCATTCCACAACTAACCACATGACCACTCCACACATGATCATCATTCCAAAACCATGATCTTGTAACAACGTACCCACCAGTCCACCAAAAGGGAAAAATGAAACAACCAAGCTAGTTATCCATCCAAAAATTCCCTCTCAACCAAACCACTAAAACAAAATCACTCAGAGTGCTCCACTTCTCTAGACAATGTAAATCTTATTCCAAACTAAAAAAACCACTCCAAGGTAACCAAAATCTCAAGGAAACTAGATTTAGATCCAAAAAACTCTTAGGAATCAAAACCTTATCAAGTCACCACTTGGGAATCCAAATCTTACACAACCCCACTAGGGTTTCAACACATCCCTTGATGAAGGGACTACATTTCCATCACCAAAGAACATATCATCACAAGAACCACATGACCTATCATCAGAAGAAAAATTATCATAGTTTAGTTTAGTAAAATTACACTAAAAATATATATGGGACAAATACTTATAGGTTTTCATTGATATGTTAAAAAATTGAACCACTATTGTCTGTGAAATCACATGAAAACATGTACATGTCATGTGAACTTATGTTTTCATAATGATTTCCTTACACATGCCTTTTTTACAGTAATTAAATTTCCCAAATAAATCAAATCATAAATCCATAAACCCATTTGGATCACACAAGGTGAAATCAAAAAAGTATAATATCAAAAACCATGTATATAAATCACATACCATGGTAACCTGAACATACTATTAGAAAATGTATTTTTGACATCATAGTATGATATCCATCGTAATCTTGAACATATTATTAAAACACTTTATAACATTCCCCAAATAATAATACATGAAATAGAGAAGCCTCTAATATCATTTTATCATGATCTAACCTGGTTTAACCTCACCTCTCACACAATCTAACTCACAATAATGTCTTAAGAACGCATCCTTATACATTAGAGGATTCCAAATAGTGTATAGAGACTAGGTAGATATATTTAAGATAATATGATCTCTAATAATAGAGAAATAATAGTATAACTAAACCAAAAACACATACATTGATGAAAATCAGAGTATGAATAATAAATAAACCAAACATAAGCATGCTATATCAAATGAAATTAATTATACAGACTCATGATCATGATATACACATCAACTGGTTTTCCATTAGACTGAAAAAAAATAAAAAATAAATAAAAGAAACAAAAATAAACAATGATCTACTAGCACCCTTCAGTCATACCTCAAACCTAGTTTCCACGACTATCGAGTTGGTCCAACTTTATCCTCATACTCCCCACAAGAAATCCTCCTTAATCATGAAACACTAGTCTTATTCCTTATTCAATGTGAATCATATGATAAACCTAAAAGAAAACATAAGGGTCTGCATGTGAACCAATATTCACAAATAATGGGTGAAAATTAATCTCAGTAGGACACCCCAAATGGTGTACCTATAATCTATGGTCATATGCAGGTGCATACACACATGTTATTCCCAACATAGAAAAATAAAAAACTAACATAAAAATAAATCCATAAATAAATAATAAAAGTATAAAATAAATTATAAGTAAAAAAACACAAAATATCAAACCTCAACTTCTAATATTCCCCTTAGCATTGACGAAAACTTCTCTATATGAAGTTAGAGGCCGTAGAATACACTACTCACCAATTCAAAAAATATCTGGCATGTACGAAATATTACAAGGAGATCCTAGAAATAAAACATGGAAAAAATAATGAATTAAAATCTATAGGATCTCAAACTAGGATTCCCAGAAAACCACTTCCTCTAATATCCTCTAGGAATCCAATAATATATTTTGAACTGGTGAAAAAAAAAGAAGACATAACTATAGAACATTTCAAAGCCTCTGGAGTCTTGAAAAACTAGTCACGATATAAAATAATTTTCAACATGCATTTCCTAATTGAGTCCAAACTTAGTTTATGTGTATGGTTATATATATAATCTACATTAGGAGTGTAATAGAATTATGTAGGCCCAAAACTAGTCATTGTATACAACTAAATTTGGGGGTAAGTGTACACTCATCCAAATAATCCATTGGCTCCATGAACTCTCATATCACTAGCCAAACAATAAAGAAGTCCATCTAATAAATTTATGGTGAAACACCCAATCCAAAATATCCAATAGGTTTCATACCACTTCCAAAACCTAAAAAGAAACTACCTCAACATCCTTGACACAAGCCATTAACAACATTGGTCGAAAAATTCTTAAACCCCTCATCAACACCTTCTAAAATAGAACTGACTACATTAAGGTCAAAAGCTCATGAAAAACCCTCATGGGACCTTTTAACAACAACAAGAACATGATACCCTATGATGGGGTCGATAAGAATAAGTATAAATTTAGTTCATTCCCTTTATAGGAAAGACCAACCACCTGCTCTAGTTTTCGACATAACACTTGAAAACACTCTTCTAGTAAGGGAAACCTAAAAAATAGAACAACCATAAGAGAATTATTGGTAGGTCCCTCATACATACCTCATGATGTAATCAATGACACTCGGATATGCTTTAAACCCCATGGCGCCATCCCAGCCCAATGTATCTAAGTGAAATAAACCTCAATGTACTGACTAGCGAAATCAAACCAAGAAATTACTTTGTTCTGCCTTCTGAGAGCCATTCAAATAACCTCAATCCAAACCCCACATGGTACTCCAAATTTATGTAAACCAAAAAATCTACACCACTCTCTTGAACCTCATACCAAAATCACTTTCCTCCAAAAAATTCTAAAATAAAACCTCAAAGGAATATTCTTACTAAACCAATAACTATCCCAAACCATCTATAAAACATCTCACTATGACCTCTAATCACCCAATGTTCATTACCAAAACACCCTACATGGGAAAAACCATGAATTTAATCCTTATGACTCTAATTTTAACTCTGGGGTGAGAAACCTAGAGGATCACATCTAAGTGGAGAGTACACGATGAGTTTCTCATAAACACTACATGTTACCCCAAATGTCTCTTATGGTTAAACACATCGCCCCAAATCGACATGTACATCCCAATTACATGGTGTCCACTATCCCAACATATCATGTGTGTCACATGGGATACCTAGTCGTTCACTCCATATGGGCTCTTTCAAAATACCTCACATTGCCCAAGGCCATGCACTTCACATGGGGTATAGTTGTGTATACTATATAGCAATGTGTCCACAATCATGGTGTTTGGAAAAGTACCTTGTCCATAACCCACATATACCTATATGTATTTTCTGAAACAAATACATTATGTATTCCCCATAATCAATGACACAAGAAAAATAAAGATCAGAGGTTGTGTGTTCTTGAATCACACACCATGTGATCTGGTTTTCTTGAACCAAAACCCCTAAGAAGCACTCAAAACCACCGATTTTCACAAAAAAAACATAATATTGGCCCACAAGGGGTCCCCCAAAAGAAAACAAAACAGTATTAAAAATACCAAAACTATAATATATTATTATTTGGTTTACAATGAAACAAAATACAACATTGGGGTCTAAAACACCGAAGCATCAACACTGGATCTGTGCTTCATATCTTCCAAATGTCGATATAGGCCTCGGTAGAACACCCTATGTAACCTCCTCCCTCTACACCTTTATATTCATTCCTTGTCACATGACACCCATAGGGGGGACTAAATTCATAATAATCTAAATGGGAATGATGAAAAGTGGAAGAAAAAAGGAAGGAAATGAAAAAAAAGAAAAGAGAAAAAAGGGACCCATGCCTAGCCTCAAACCTCTGGAAGAGTTTACACCACATCTTGGGAAAACCGATCATTTTGAAATCAACCATGGAGTTTTAATTTCCATATAAGTCTCCATTAAAAATATATCATCATTCAATAATGAAAAAATAATTAATAATTAATTAATTATTAAATATTATATAAAAATGTGAATAGCATATAATTCCACCAAATTCGTTCCTTAGATAAAAATTCTATTTTTGAAACAATAGTGTGTTAAAAAAATTATTTGAGATTTTATCCTAAGAGAAATTACCATTTTACCATTTAGAACTACTCAAAAATAAAAGTCATAAATTTTCCCTAATTTTCTCAACATGTACCAACACAATTCGTTACATGCATGCATATAGATTGCTATTTAAATCATTATAAAGGTATGAAATGTATCCTCTATTATGTTTTTAACTAAATTATTAAACTCTAGAAATTATCTTTTACCCTTTTGTACATCTAGTTTTTATTGGTGTAACCTTATGGATGATATTATAGGACCATTTACATAAGGATATATTTATCTTTACATAGGTATCTAAAGTTTCGGTTTAACCCTTATGTGAGGTCCGTGGGGACCCCTATGTTGGAAATTTGGTTAGTTATTTACCCTTCCATAGCATTATATTTACCCTAATATAGAATGTATACTGAAGTAATTACCTTCTCAAAATGGTTCTATTGTATCCTCATATAGTGTTGTTTTGTACCTCGCAATGTTTCTTAATAATATTGAGGTTGGTGCTACTAGTGATCCTTATGTATCGGGATTTAACTATCTTCACATAGTCACATTTTGAATTAGCTTTATACGGGAATTTATTGTTTGTTTTAGTATTTTTAAGGCTATTAGGCCCCCTCATTTATAACCTTCCATTTCTATTATTTATTTAATCCATTGTAGTATATTTGACTCTCATGGGTATTTTTACCCTAGCCATCTCAAAATTTATAGATATTTAATTGAATCACATGATTCAATCTAGAAGAGGGGGTGCATATTTTGATTGATGGAGGGAGGTGAATGCTGGGTTAGTTATTCGAGAGGAGGTGTTAGGTGATTTTTCAAATGAGGTAATATTATCAGAAGTGTTGTTTTGTGTTTGATGGAAAGGGAAAACCAATTATTCGATATGGTTTGAATCTAGTTCAGGTGAGCCCAGTCTTAGTGCATTTACAGTGAAAAGGGAGGATCTTGTTTGACTTGCAGCTTGAAAACCTATACATTTGTATATTTTATAATTAAATACCCATGATATTTGTGTCATGGATCATTGATATATTTTTTCGAGGTGAATATAATTTCATGATAAAAGAACTTGGAATTGTGAATGATTCATCTATTTTTATTTCATTTTGGTAACCTCCTATATAGATTGATTTTGGGATGAAAATAGGTTTTTTATCTTATTATATTTTCACCTATAATATATTATTGTTTTCTCCTATAGTGCAACCCCAAACTACTTTCCCCATTCTTATAGGCCAATTAGATGAAGAACATAAAATTTTTATATTTATTTATTTCTTTTCCATACATGTTTTCATTACTACTTCATTGAACTACATCCTATATATCTCCTTTAGTTATTTTTCTAGTTTTCTATTATAATTAAATTTTCTTCGAGATTGGATTATGTTGATCTTGTGGCTACCCATGATACTTTTTTTTAATATTTTTAAGTTTTGTTTATTCTTATTATCACATTCATGAATCTATTCACATTTTATGTTATTTACATTTATGTTGAACCATTTTCCCATTCCCATTATTAAAATTATTATTGAATTATTCTATATTATTGTACATAAATAATTGCACCATTTGAAATTTTTTATTTTTTTGAGTTTTCGTTAAATCAATACACCCTTTAGGGAGTTGAATGCAGACCGCCACACAATATACCAAATAATAATTGGTATTCGAGCCAAATAGATATGAGTGAAGACATCATCAATATTTTATATCGAGAAATTCAATGGTGAAAATGATTTTAGTATATAGGGAATTAAAATATGTGATTTTTTTGTCCAAAATGGTTTACTTGACACCTATGTGGTCCCATAAAGAAGGTACCCATTCTCTCCATAAGTGTAAAACCTTCAGTTTCCTATGAATATGTTCCATCTAATGTGCTAGTTAAATCCCATATTTTTATTTTGTTATTTTTGGGTGATAATCTTCTGTATAAAGAAGAATACAGAACCAGTAAAACTAATATAAGGATAAAATGTGAAAAATTGTACCTGACCAAATATATTGTTGGTAGGATCTATAAAAAGTGGGACTTTATATATTTAGATGATACATGTTACTTTTATATGGTCTTAAATTTTTGATTTTTATAAAATTATCCTAGTCTTATCCAACACAAATATTATGTTTTATAGAAGTACCGATTCATCATCCTTTTTTACTTCATTAGATAGTTCATACCAAAATATGTGTGATTCAATGATGTATGGTAAAGAGTATTTGAAAATATAATGTATGTTAAGTTGTAGTTGACATTGGATGAACGAAATTCAGATCTTATTTCAAAGGAATTATAGACCATGAATGAGTTGAGGTCAAAGGGAGATGAGATTAGTGTCTTGGGGATAATAGAACATAAGGGTCAAGGGAGAAACCATGGTAATGATGATAAGAGGGGTAAGAGTCAGTATAAAACTAAAAAATACTATCAGCATGGGACGCCCTGCCATATTAAGTAATATCATCATACTAGAAATGGATCAAAAGGAATTGGTTCTCAATCCAATTTATTTGGACCCAAATATGATGATTTAGGTGTTCTGTAGTATTTCTAGTTTGTAATAGTGGTAGTGTTATGGGGTGAAATCTCCATGTTTTCCTTTTCTGTCATAGGAGGGTTGGTCTTCTCAGGAGGTAACCATGTGTGTGAATAGTGATGTATTTGGTAGTAGTTAGAGAAGTAGTTTCATGGGTATATTATTGGTTGGACACCGAGATAAATGGTGGAGGTGTTGGGATATTTTTAACTACATTGGATGTGTACTTGGAAATTTGTAAGCTTATATCATTGCTCAGTTATATTTATTGGGTTTTATTTAGATTATTAGAGGTATTTAATTTATTATTATGTTTTTACTCTCATGTTTATGAGATTGGATTTATGATTGGGGATGTATGGGTTTATAATGCTACTTGTTAGGAATATAAATCCCCTTATTTCACACTTCCAGAAATTTTCCTCTCATTAGGTAATGTTTTTTATGGTTCTATTTATATTCAAGAGGACTGAGTGATTTTCTATCTCTGATCCATATATATTATTTTTTGTATGGTTTCTTATTTTATTGCTTTAATGTTTTTTTTTCTTTTCTACTACTATTTTTATAGAAACTAATTAACTTGGAGTTTATTTTCATATCATTGTATTGATTTTTTATATGGTATTCTTTGAGGATGAGTACTAAAATATTTTTTAGTGTTATATAGGAATTGTAGCTATCCCAAGAAGCTCTGGTTGACATGTTATTAGTTGTGAGTTTAGGTATGTGAAGTAGAAGACTCAGGTATGTGATGGTGAGATTATTTTATATTTTTTATAGGATCTAATTATAAGAAAGTTACTAGTGTGTTAGATGTAATTATAACGGTTTAGTGTGCATCATAATAATACACACTTTTGGCATGATGAGTTCATAGTTTGAAAAGAACTTTTTGATGTCATTTTTTACATGGTTTGGTTGTTTATCATGATATTTCAAATCAATTGATAGGTTAGGCGGTGTAGATATGTTAGGTATTTATGATTCTTATTTTAGTTTCTGAGGTTTTGGTTTTTTGATTTTGGTTTCCCCAATTATATATTTAATCATATTATTACATTAAGGGAATTATTTTTTACACTTACATACCACTGGTTTTTATTGGCTTACCCTTACTTGTGTTGTTATGTGAACCTTTGTTGCATTTGGTTCCCTATAACCAAATAAATTGTACGATAGATTTCCTATATATTCCTAAATTTGAATACAAAAACCTTATCACATATTGAATATTATTCCGCATAAAATTAAATTTGATAATATCCTAGAGTATCTATCAAATTAAAATAGATATTGTAGTTCCCTATTATGAGTAATACCTTATGTTCTAGATAAATATTAATAACTTTTGTTTAACATTCAAAAAACATTCCATGATGAGACACATAGTATGTTGACTATCATTTCTGAATACTCATACACATATTATGATTTATCTCATGAATTTCTCACTTAGTAATCTCCAAGATGAGAGATTACAAGAACAAACATTCTAGTTGTAATTCTTCATATATTTATGGCATCAAATTTTCATATATGCGAGCATTTTTAGTGGTATATAGATGTTAAAATGGTTATTAATGAATGTCATGACTCATGCATAAAGATGTATTTTGTAAACCATGAATATATATTCCATATAGGAGTTGCATACATTAGATAAATCATGAATGATGTGTTATTAATGAATAAGTTGAGGAAAGATTTGTCCTTTCCATCTTTATTAATGTTGATATCTCAAAAATTTAATTGAAATGGAACCTTAACATTATATTTCCTTGGAAAAGGTGTAATGATGTGTTTATTTTTGTTAATAAAAGAAAAAAAATTCAACCATATTGGTTGATAACAAGAGTGTTGAACCTGGTTGATTAAATATCGTGGAAGAGGGATTATATTACACAATGAGTGTTCATATGTGGTTGTTGTCATTGTGACAAATCCTATTACTTTATGGGTGACATAACCCGTTTCTAGATAGAAATATTTGATTTTAGTTATGTCTACCTAATACCACTAGGGAAGAAGCCTAGAAGGTTACACACAATGCATTTATTTTGATCTTAGTTAAGCATTATATTTAATGGTTGGACTAAATATTATTATAGAAAATGAGATGTAATATTTATTCATCATTTACTAAATGATCACAAATATTAAATAAATATTTATTTTTAAATTAATTGTTTAATTATTTGAATGTATAATATTTATTTTTCACTTGTTATATACATGGTAATAAATAATTATTTATTCATTAATAAATAATTAACTATATGGATATCCAAAAAATATTTTATTCCCTAGACTGTGAAAATAATAAATTTTATTTATTGAATGTATAATATTTACCTTTGATAATTCACAAGGGAATAAGTAACTAGTTATTAATAAATAATTTATTTAATTAAATGGATATTATAATATATATTTTCTTTTCTAGACCATGAATATAATATTTATTTATATAAAATTTTCAAAAATTAACCAAATGTCAAAGAGGATGAGTGGAACCAGATATTGGTCTTGTGGTAAATGTTTATTTTCTAGATTATAAATAATGCTTATCACTACACAGGTTAGTGAAATCCATGGAATAAAATAAAAAAATATTATTTTACAAGGAATGGGGTTCCTTTCGGGTTTAATAGGTTATTAAGGGGTTTTATGAAATTAATTAATATGAAACCCTAACCATATGTATATAAATATACTATTATGAGAATTGTGAGTTTTTGGTCATCATTCACAATATTCTATTCCCAATAAAAATAGGTCTCAATAAAGGATATCTATAGGGTTTTCTCTTAAGATCAGGATATTTTATCTTCCTCTATTTATCTCAATCCAGATAGATCAAAAGATGATCCATTATAGGATAGAGGGATCATGGTTTCAAACAAGTTAGTCATAGAGGATGATCAATACAAACACATTTTCACTTAGCGTTCCATCGATGAAATTATGATATAAAAAGATCATAAGTGGATAACTTCTAGAGGGGCTCTACATTGGTTCCTCAACAATGCAACGAAATAAAACTGAACAATGTTCTGATGATCGACATCCATATTGAAAAAATAACTCATGATTGAGTTATTTATTCATGTTATTATATTAATTAAAAATTAATGTGAAGGAGATCCTATCATGGTTCTAGTGAAAATATTTGTCCAGATTCTTTGAAATAATTTCATTTCTCATGTTCTTCATGTCATGTACATTGTGGATGATCAATTGAATCTAAAATAATATGATTTGTCCATAGACCCAGTAATTTCTTCCATAACAAACAAAACTATCAACCTTCACTTGATGATCTATTTAACTTTATATGGGCCTATGCTACATTGGCCTTAACAGTACATTAGGTCCCTAAGGGCCATTAAGTACCACATATACTCAATTATTTACCCTTCTATAGCTCTATATTTATCCTCACACCATGTGTATAGTGAAAGAATGACCTTAATGAAGCAGTTCCAATGTACCCTCATGTAGTGAGAGACTGACCCTCATGCATTGGTCAGGTTACCTTGAGGTGGGTGTTGTTGGGGAACCTTTTATGGAGGATTTCATTTACCTTTATATTGTCACATTTTTAATACCTATAGATATGAATTTATATTTTTTTAACCTTTATTAAAAGCTGGGTCTCACTCATTCCCCACCATCCATTTATCTTATATTGTTGAGTAATTGTAAGATATTCAATTCTCCTAGGTATTTATACTCTAATCATATTTGAATTGAAATGGATTTTTTATTTGAATGATTCATTATAGAAGAGGGGATGTGGAATATGTTTGATGGGAGCGATGGGGAGGTTGGTTTAGTGATTTGAGAGGAGTTTTTAGGGTGCCTCTTACAGTGTTGGAAATCAATGATAGTGTTGGTTTGTGTTTGATGAAAGGGGAAACTAGATATTTTGGATGGTGTGGAGATGGTTCATGTGAGATTGATCCTGGAGCATTGAAGTTGTGAGGGGAGGATCTAGATTAGATTTTATCCTGAGATCATGGACATTGAAATATGTCACCTTCATCTACATGAGATATTGGAATAATGGATCTTCAACATTTATATTTGAGCCACATCCATGTTCTTGGTAAAATAACTCATCACTGTGAGTGGTTAATTTATTTTTCTTTCATTTTGGTATCATATAATATATATCAATTCAGTTGTATTGCTATGTTTTTTTGGGTCTAATTTTTTTTCACCTAAATTTGTTCTTGTTGACATGTATAATGAAACATTATTTTCTCTAGCCCATTAACACATTCCAATTGGTTAGAGCACACAAAATCATTGAGAACATTTTCCAATTTTCTTTACTTCTTTTTAGAACTGCATCTTGTATATCAATTCCAATTATTGTTTTGTTTCACTTTTGTAATTTCCTTTTTTGGACTAGATTTTTTTCATTTTTAAGTTTTCCTATGATACTGAGTGTTGTTAATTATTTTATCACATTTAGGAATCTGTTAACATTGTTTGTTACTACAAATTGTAGTCAAAAAAATTTCTATTCCCATTATTAGAATGATTGTTGAATTCCACCCACTTGTTTGACATAAAAAAGTACCATTTGAACCTTTTCAAAAAAATTATCTTCTTCTAACCATATCAAAAATCAATACACCCTTGTGACTGTTGAATGAAGGCTAACTCACAATTCATCCCTAAATAACATGGAGTCCCAAATATAAATGAATAATATACAATGTTATTGTCCTAGTAAGATTTCAAAGAGAGAAAGCGTCTTTCCAATATACCATACCTTAAACCTTGGTGATTACTTCGACTTATACTGATCGATGAGTTCTAATGAGTATTTTTGTGGATTCACACTTGACCTTTAGGATTCGAATTGGGTTTTCATAGACATGATGAGTGAAAACAATACAAAATATTCATGACCCCCTCCACCCTAAGGTACCAGTCCCATCTTAGTAATGAGAAAAGGGATATAATGATGCTTAAATCCTCCTCAGTAGGCCATGGGTTGGAGGAAACTACTGAGGGTATACAATACATAAATATTGGAGATATTATTCTCTATGATATGAGAAATGAGAGAGATAATATTGAAACAACCATAAACATCCTACTCAAAAGATAAGTAAACTATTCCAATTACATGCATTTAATGTCTTAAAATTGAAAATAACATAAAATAGAATTAACAGTATTAAAATATATCCTTGGTAGTTACAATGAATCCAAACCAACTCCTAAACAACCTTTGTGAGAAAGTAATGTACACCCCAATCAACCAGCTTCTCCAGACCTGAAACTATATATATATATATACAGATAGGGTGATAATAACTTTCATACTCAGTTAGATACTCTATATAAACTCTCATGAAAAATATTTATAAAGAGGTTTAATCTCATTGAATAACAAGTGAAGCTAACTCATCACCAAAACAGGCATGCTATGTTTCTATCCTCAACATGGATATATAGAACCAAGCATCAAATACAAGTTAACATGTAATATAATATCAAAAGAAGGAACCTTGCTACCACTTACCCACTAGTTTACCACTCTACCCCAACACTACATGTCCTAATCTATCTGCCTCCCAAAGTAAGACATCCCAAAGACACCTCTATTGATGTATAATAACATGTATCTCATGCATCATATCATCTCATTATTACATACCATGTACCCAGTGCATCATATCATCTAATCATTCCATGACACATCATTAGATAGTAACCAGTAGTTTTTAGTATCCACCACAACCCACATTTCCTGTAGTATACCTCAATTGATCACTGATCATAGACATCATACCTATAATAATCCATTGGATACTATATCTGGATATACATGTGTGTAAAATAAAAAAAGAAATTATAGCCATATACAAACATATATGGGGAAATATAACGTTGATGCATAACCGTATATAATTCTAATTGGATAAGAGAGTAGGGATAGGGGTAGTTATCCATCTGTTCCCTGCTAACTCATATATTGGAGAAAAAAATTCTCCCCAAGTCCACTGGGTTTCTGATTCCATACTAACATGGTTGGTGTAGCATATTAAATCATAAAACATACAAGATATAACATATCTCAAAACACACTATGGGAATTAGGCTAGTCTTAGGATCAATTGTAGCCATCATCACTCAGAAATCTAGATGCCACTACTAAATAATATATATCCTATAAGCACAAAATAATTCCATATGACTTTTATTTAATTAATAATTTCATTTTGACATTTCAATTTATGCTAATTAATTCACTATCCATTAATTATCATTATTCCATTCACATTTCATTAACATGTAAGTGAAGTCCATGCCCTCTAGGCATAATACAATAAATTCCATGGTTTCATGTGACTATCAACATTGGAATTCCATTCAATCAAAAACCCCATAGGTTAAAAAATTTATTAATCATTACCATTCCATAATTCTAGGTACTCTTGGAAACATCCTTAGATACCATAAAATATATGCATAAACCATGAATAACCAGCTTCCACAAGTGGTAGGGAAATTAATGTAGGTAAAAAAGTAACCCAATCATCTTACCATTAAACAAAAACATTAACAACTATGAATCCTTTGTTTTATAAAAAAATGGTAAATTCTAGCTTCAACCTGTTCCATCAATCTCAATACCATCTTTGAAACCACCACGCATCTATCCTGCCATCACCAATGTAATATACTACCACAAACATGGTCTTCCCCATCCATATCTTATCAACAATTAGCCATCCCAGGATAAAATCATGTCATACAGTGAGGATCACATCTAGAGTAACGGAGATGGCATAAAACAATAAACATAGTCAATAAGGCATCTAGAACCTAAAAAAACTCATCAACTTTGACATGAAAAATATATTTATTGACCCTATGAATTTATCTTTATAAAAAACTAGTTCTTTATCATGTCTAATTAACTAATTCATTCAAAAAAAGATACAACTATAGGTATCCTAAGTCATCGGTTACTAAAATCTATAAATTATTTAAACATTATCTAAATAATAACTTCTTATTTCAACAACTATAAGGAATAATAATTCCAATAACATGACTCTATTATTAACAACAAACATTTCCAGATTCATGTTATTTATTCAAATCCATTAGAATATTTTTGAACAATTTCAATAAAACATGAATCATGCATCATTTAAATTCCATCAAATTAAAATAATAAACATATTCCGTAAACACGCCTCTTTAATTCATTAGTAAAACTAAATTACTTGATTTATGTTCATTAAAATTTTTCATTAAATTAATCTTGTGAACCCATAATGTAATCAGCATGTTAAATAATGAAAAAACATAGATAGTACCTTATCTAGTAAAAAAAAAGGAAAACCGTTATCACGGAAGAAAACACATGTGATCACAACAACCATAAAACAATTACTTTTATTAGTCTAGTTTTTTATTTATCAAGGTTCCTTCAACTGTCACCAAAAGAAACAAATAATTATTAATATATAAATTCAAAAAAAAAATATAATAAAAAAATCCTCTATTTTATGGTTTCTAACATTCATTAATCAAGAATGTAATAACAACACATAACTCTGATCACCTTTTCCATAAGGAAACTACATCCATCCAATTAATCTACACAACAATCATACCAAAAAACTTCAAAATAACTTCATTGTAACATAGAAGATCATTCGAAATAGCATGGAAAGAAATAATGGGAGGAATAAATAATGATTGAATAAGATATCATAAGAAAAAGAGGTAAAACACACCATGGATCACAACAGATCTAACATAGGAAGCCAATGATCAATCCCTTTCTAAAGGCCTTAAAAACAACCTAATTAAGCAACTCTAATTACCTAGTATTGGGAGAGAATTAAGGACTTTGAGAAAATTAGACGGTGTAAGAAGATTTTTCATAATTCTTCTAGATAGATTTTCATGATGTGAATGGGTCATTCTTATTGTGAATGTCTTAAGTTTATGAACCATTGAAAAATTAATCTCCCATATCTATTAAACTATGGATTAATTCAAGTCATGGAAAAAACATTCATATCATCAGTTTTTAGAGAAATATTATTCAATTATAGGCCCTTAATCTTTCATTCCATGTACTACTAGTTCACATCGTGAATCACACTATAAGAAACTCCCTTCCTAGAACATGAATTCTTATTTTTACTGTGAAATAAACTCTCATGTTTTTCACTATAGTTCAGGTCATGAAATTATACTAATTGTAGATAATATATTCTAAAATCCAATGATCTTTCTATATGATTACTCTAAGATCCATACACCACGAGAACAAGAAAAGGAATGAGTTAAATTGATCTAGGTCCTTACTTTAGATACATCTCAAACAATTCCATGACTTTTGAAATTAAATCCAAACCTAGAGAGAAGGAAAATAATAGGGGTCATTCGAAGGGCCACCCCATGAGATACCACCAAATAATCTCACCATCATTGGAGCTTAACTACCTCACTAATATGAATAGGTAAAAATACCATGAGAACCAACAACCATCTCTTAAACACTCTATTACGAGAGATACATCTAAAACAAGATCAAGGCCACAAGCAAGGCATTGTTGTTTATAAAACTGTCTCATAAACATGATAAAGGTTTACAAACACAAAACAAGATTTGATATAAGAGAAGAGATAAATGTCAGACCACTCAGGATATTAAGTGTGCATTTGTGACTCACATTCCTATGTGTTATCCTCTACACCATCATCCCACGAAAGGAAACAAACCAAAGGAATGATATTCGGATGAAAAACCTACTCTTAGTGGTCTGTGGTCTCTATAGGCCACTCCTCTAAGGAAATATCATCAATAATGTTGATATCACCCTAATTGATGATGTGAGAGTTGTCATGAATACGAAGGTAAACCAATGAAACATGGAAGACATCATTTATCTAGTTCATTTATAGGGTAAGTGTAATCTCATATGCAATGAATCAAACATGATCCAAGACTTTGAAGGGACCAAACAATGGGGATTATTCTTACTCTTGTGAACAATCCATTTCTTCCCATGATGAGTAAATACCTTTATGAAAACATGGTATCCCACATTGAACTCTATAAGTCACCTCCACTAATCATACATGACTTATGATGATCCTACACTTGCTTTATCCACTTAGGAATAACCTGAACTAGTTCTACCATTCTCTGCACTAATTCTATCCTTCGAATTGCGAAATCTCTTACCCCAGTCCATCATAATAGATAATTTCAATGTTAGGTATAAAAATCATAAAATAAATCCATACCAATGGTTGAGTGAAAACTATTATTTTAATAAAACTCAACCAAAGGTAGATACCTCATCCATAATCCTTCAAAATCTAGTACACAAGTGTGAAACATGTCTTTAAGTGTTGGGATAGTCTTATATGTTTGACCATTAATATGTGGATGAAAAGATGTTTTAAGTTATAACTAAGAGTAAATATAATATTAGAGCCCACTCCATACTTTAGAGGTAAAACAAGGATCATAGTAATAAATTGTTTCCCTCGGGACACTATAGAGTCTCTCCACCTCTTTTAGGTACCTTCTCAATAAACCCTCCCATGATCTTGACTCATTGATCTCTATAAAGTGGGTTGATTTAATAAAACATTCCACTATCACCTATATATCATTAAATCCTCCTTGGGATTGATATAAACTAGTGACTAAGTCTACCAAGATATACTCTCACTTATACAGAGGAACTTCTAATGAATGGAGAAAACCACTGGGAACATTGTTCTCAACCTTATCCTTTTCGTTACCCAATCATTGAGGTAGAAACTCTACAACTAAACACATCTATACATGAAACAAAAATTATCCTCTTATATTTTTTTTCACACATGGATGTGCTTATAATGGTGAGCTATGGAAATCATAGAGAACCACCTCTGGAATAACTGAAGGAATGAAAATCCTCCCCTAGAACAATGATCGATATGGTTCAACTTCAGAACAACCATCATGTGAATCACCATAGACAAACAATTATCTCTATAGAAACACCTTGGAGGTCCCCAACTAGAAATGCTATACATGGTGATTTATAAAAGAAAGCATCATCTATAAAATTCATCCTCTACCACTAACCTCTCCCATATCATGTTACATTATTGAGAGCTCTTGAATCACTCTATAGGAATCTCCAAATTCACACATGGTATCACTACATGACTTCTTGATGAGTGCATTTGATACAAAATTACCCTTTATTAGTGTATATATAATATTTAAGTCATAATTTTGTTTGAATTATATCCACCATCACTATCACAAGTTCAAGTCATGCTGTAAGAATACAGACCTCAAAATTATATGACTGATGAAAACCAAGCAAACACTCATTGATGATGGAATGTAACCAAAACATCAGGAAAACATTATTTTTGTTGACTCAAGATCATGGATGGCATAGTTATTCTCATCAGGATGTAATGAATGATACCCATAAGAAACAACTAATCTTTTCTGCATCATAATTGGCCTAAACCAAGACATTAATTATCACAAAAAACCTCAACCTAAAATCCATTTTCTGGAAAATAATTAAATTACTCACAAACCAACTTCATATTCATGTACTAGAAAGATAAATAACATTGATCAGTCCAAAAGAAAAACTAATACTTTATGGTCCAGGATATTATATGAATGATAACCTAATATAAATCATCTATGGAGCTCAAATAATAGTGTCAATGAACATAGAAAATCTATACCTCTACAACAATCTGGCGGATTGCCGAAGAAATGATCACCACTATATTTGAAGGATCCAAAGCTACACCATGTTGGGATATGATATTCACCCATAAAAAACATCATAATACCAAAACATAAACTTCTATAGTTTCATTAATAGCTACAGATGGTGAAGATATCACAAAATATACATAGATTATTATTTTTTCTCCTCCTCAGATGAAGAGTGCACAACTTTTTCATCAATAAAAACCACCATGAAAGATCTAGAAACTCTTTAATCACGATGTTCATCAAAACCATGAACATGAATAGATCATTCATTGAATCGAATGATATCAAAATGAACTCATAATTATCTTAATCACAATAGAAATAAGTATTTTTTATATCCCAACCCTTCCCCTGCATCTGATAATATACCGACCATAGATCGATCTTCAAAAACTAACAAGACCCTTTTAGATGATTGAATAAATCATAAATCCATAAAATAGGATAGTGGTTCTTCATTTTAACATAATTCAAGTAATAGTTATCAATATAGGTACATATAATTCCACTATCCTCTTTAACAATAGAAATGGTGCACTCCAAGGTGACACACCCAAACAAACAAAACCTCACTACAAAAGACCATAAATATATACCCACATATCCTACAACTCAAAAAGTTCCATCATTAATAGATATATCATGATCATAGAAGTTCATGGATATATCTCAATCTCAAACTCTATCTCATATAAAAGGGGTAACACCACAACCTTCACAGAAAATACATCAAGATGATCTTGCACGACTCTAGGAAACAACGTCTTCTAAAAATCCAAAAACTCAAAATTTGCCCCATCATCAAGGAAGTTAAATATGGAACACACCTCTCACCCATCCAAGGGTATTACTCACCAATGAACATGGAAGACTATCGATTAAAATCATATAATACAATATATCTTTGAAATCAATCCACAATGGCTTGTATTGAATACTGATAGTCCACACCAAGCATGATGATGTATGGTAGTATCTGTAAACATAGAAAGTCTCACCAAAAGACATGTTTCCCCAAAACTAGATTACAATCTCTACATAGTTCAAATAGATAATCATCACCTACAACTGGTGTAGTCAACACCAAGGGCAATCGAAGCCTCCAAACCTTAATTCATTAAGAATGAACTAGGGTTACGTGACATGAATGTGTAATTATCTCTTGAATCAAACAAATCATGAACCATAGTAAGAAAATGAAAAGAGTACCTCAAATGATGACTGAATATCCTGGTACTATAAAATAAAATGTATATAGTTGACCATGACCTATTTTATGATTCTATAACACCGATGAAGACCAACACCATGATATCACTATTTTGTATGAGGGTGAGGAGAATCTTTGGGATATAATATTCCCACCACATATCCTCTATATCAATCCGAATATGAATAACCCTATATCATATCCCATAGCTAAAACTTCATTAATGGAGGAACCTGAAGAAAAAACCTTCTCTGCAGTTTCCACTCAGACATATCATAGAATCTCACCACTAGTAACTTCGACCTCCATAATAAACACATGTTTATGATCCCTTGGAATGGTATTTAGAGCTTCCACCCCTAGATAAACAAGAAAATGAGGGATGGTACCTACCCTCGACTCTCTAAAAGGTTTTATGTCTAGGAAACTAGAAACCATGGACAGCAACTCTTTTATGTTGTGAATTGCAGTGACTCCCCTCTCATAATGCTTCAATATTAGTCAATTTTCTATTAGTGACTTACGTGATAGTATCAAGGTTGTAGAGGAATCTAGTGGGACAAGGTTTTTAAAAGTATTCATCATCCATATAACGAGACTTGTCATATATGATGATTTGATCATTTGTACGGTCTAATGACCTCACATGAATTAAATAGAGAATAGATTATAAAATTGAACACGTAACTCCTTCAAATATATGCTCGCACAATCATAGTTCATCACCTAAAACCGTTGTACGAAGGTTCTAATGTATAATCCCTTACATAATGAATATTCATTCTCACTGTTCATCAAAATCTAGGTGCCAGAGTGAAGCCCCAACTAATCCTTCAACATCGGGTTGATCACCTTGATCATTTCCCTTAAATCTATCGAAGTCACCTCAGATCGATCATTTAGAGAGAGAGAGAGTCTATCTCTATCTAAAACGTGGTAAGAGAGAGAATCTCTCAACCAATAGAATTAATAGTGTCTATATGAGCTTCTCCTCTCCGTCTTATATTGTGGGTTGAGAAAATACATGGAAAGGGTTCCCCAACCTCCAAAAAATCAATAATTAATCATGAGGAACTAAACTACATCATAAATATTTTTAATATTTAATCACATACCTATAATATATATTAAATATATTACATAATAATCCCAAGTAATTTTGATCAACTCATAATTTTCACTAATATTAAACAGTCCTAGAATATTTAAATAATATCCATTAATATAATATATTTTTTTATTCATTAATACCTTGTGAATAATTTTAATAAATAAATTCAATACAATTATTCTTTACTTTAATAACAATTTATTTATTTATTTATCGCTGATTGATATCTTAGACATCTCTCAGACCCCAAGGTGTGGTCCACCAAGTCTAGTATTCCTATTCACCAGAATAGGAAAGATTATTGAATGCACTATGTTGTGGGACCATCTATGAACATTTCTCAATAGAAGTGAATTGTATTTATAGACCAAGAGTGGATTCCATCAACCCATTAAGCCAGCTAAATAGATAAAGAGTGGTCATGGAAATGATACCCAACCTACAAACACACACGGTGTAATATGATCTCTTTGCCTTTCGATATCTCGTGAAGTAGGACACACACTTGTGTCATCATCCTTTATTTATATATTATTTTTTGATCTAAATAGAAAAATTTAACTCTGACACCCTTTTCTAAGGATTTATGAAGTTATTACCTTCCAAATTAATGATGCTTGATATATATTACTACCTTAACTCGAAAGAGACAAATCATATCTTGAATATTCTACCAATGTCATACCACCAATGATGAACTAAAAAAACTACCTTGCCACAATTTCATTATCATGGTTTTTCGTTACATCAAATTACATAAAAAATTGACACACATTGATAATGATATCAAGTAAAGAGAGTAATACACATGTCCAGAGATAGAAAAATCCAATGACACCTGAAACATGTGGTGTTAATATTGGAAAGTATTTCCTCAAGAATTCAACTATTAGAGATCACCAAGTGTGAAATTCATGAAAAGAAGTCTCAATTATTATGATCCCTCATCACATGATAGTCAAACATCAACTGTGTCTAGTGACAATGATGTATATAAACCATAATACATTGGTTTAATATTAATGTCATAGTGTCTTGAGGTTATAATTATATCATGTGATGTTCTATAACCTTTTCATATGAAAATTAATCTATAGAAATAACCATTTATCTAGAGAACACAGAAATATATACACTATAATGGTAAGAGTACATCATACATATATAACTTTATACATGAAATGGTAATAAAAAGGCACTATATAGTTGGTTATAGGTCACCCACTATCACAACACTCCCACTTTCACTATATCCAACCTGATAACCATTATTATTAGATCTCACATAATTAAGATCATTTTTCTACAGAGTCATGGATTTATTTGAACGGTTTACCAAGTCTTTTCTAAGTGGAAATTCTACTAAGTGCGACCTCACCTCCTTGAGTAAAACATCTCATGAGATGGACTGCTTAAGTATATCCCATTTATCCACTATCAAAACATGTCATATTAACTAGGTTTAGTATTATTATCATCATAATGATAAATATTTACCTACTATGTGTGATTCCATGATTTGGAAGAAACCTTTCCTTTTAATAACTGCTTCTTAGTGTCCTCAGAAGTTGCAATGTACTCAATAATTGTAGGTATAACTATCACATGATTGTATGAGCTTGTATCACTCATTAAATTAGTATAAATATGATATAATATCATATTATCTGTATAGGAATACTAGTTTGTATCCCCTCAAATATCCTTTCTTATCCATAAATATGGTATATATCCTTTGTACCTACTCTATTACTATTGGATAGTTCTGACTGCTTCAGATGTAGTTTTCCTTAATATAACTGATATTTTCCTACTATAAAGAATATGTTGGATATATAATTTCTTGTATATATCATGTCATACATGACTGATATATCCCATAAGTAGATGTAATTTTAACTGACCACTTTAATCTACTCCCAGGTCCCGTACAACTCATCTTGAATATATTTATTCCATGTTATGTTAGAAAAAAAGTCATTCTCAAATTATTCCAACTTTTATTTTTCAATACCATTTTAGTATATGTAAAATTCACTAGGTCTGAGAAACCACTAGATCTACCTCATTAGATCATATTCCCTAAAAATTAGGTTTCTAATTTAAGTCAATATTTGGATAGACACATTAATTCTATTATTAAATAAATATAAGGCAAATTTTTTTTCCATATGTCACCAAACATATTTTACTTAGAAAATATGGAAATCTCACTAACCAATGGTAGATACCTGAGAAATATTCATCCCAAATGAATATTCTATGATATTTCTTCTTAATTAAATCCTAAACAAGATTTCAGTAACTTCCATCATTAATTATCTTTTTGTGATGTCACCATTCCTCTCTGGTTTCATTGTATATATATCATCCATGATTGGTGGTCCTAAAATCCAATTCACAATAATATGATCATATAAATTAACTATAAGAAATAAAATTCTAATATATGTTAGCATAAAAACATGGTATTACCAATTGAGCCTTATTGGTACCATGTTTGTACCGTCCATGTATTGCCTCACTTGAATACCCACCACAATATTCAAGCTAATAAGTCTGTATTCTTTGATACGTGGAATAAATTATTAAATTTTAATTAATTGTGTTTGTCTTAGCTAATCCCCATATACAACCTATTTATTGGAATTATTATTCTCAATGAACAATGTATCACCATCCATGGTGAATATAAAATAATCACCATGTTTTTATCCTTCCAACATAGTATCTACCTCTAGAACATTCACTTTCCACATGATCTAGTTGAATATTTTTCTATTACTACTATTTTTTCATCTTTGGAATTGAATAAACCCATGTCAATCTTTCTCCCACTAAAAAAATATATATTTGAACTATTTTACAGAAAAGTAATCTATCACTTGAATATATCTAATCTATCATGGATATTTCTGTAATATCCTTAAAAAACATTAGGATGTTTTCTATATATACACATTGTTCTTCTCTTGATAAAATCTTGTTTATTTCCTAAAAAACACATTGTATCTAAACACATGTTCTTATAAAATTATGGATTTCCATAATATTATAACTTATATGATATCGATTTTTCATGATTCTTGTCCTATGGTTATGGGATATATTGTCTATTTGTGAAGAAAGAAATGAACTAAAATGGAGGTTTATGCAATGATTATATATTTCAAAATTCATGCTCCTTATACTTACATCATGTCTCTAATGAGTATAATAAAATGTGGGTTTAAGAATTACTCCATGCAATATTTTATTGATCAATTTTAACACATAATACTCTTCATTTATCCTTCTTATTAATATCATAGCCACGATGTGGATAAGGTAATGGGTGTTTATAAATTACTCCATGATACATTATATGGATTGATGAATGCATGGTCACAGTATTCTTTGGCATGCTAGCCTAAAGCGTCTCATATATTCGGTCCATGAATATATCATACTTCACTTAGACCTTCTTAAATAAACACTTAACTAAACCTAATGATTTATATTTACCACTAGCTTACACATGGAATAGTTCACACTCTCTTTATGAACTAATTCAGAAAGCTTTTTTGTGTACCTTTGTTACTAAAGGTATCTTTGTCTAAAATAAATAAGTGTATAAATTTATAAAAATTTTGGTTTTTATCTCCACTCAGTCTGAATACCATACTGGGTATATCCTTGACATCAAATTTTCGTTTTAATTGATAAAGAAGTTTCATTCCACAACATGGTATATAAGTATTACAATTTATATTCATATCATATTTCCAATGATTTAGGTAGTAATAAACCATTTTTTGAGTATTAGACACCATAAATAACATTCATTCCTGAACTAGAATAATTTCTCCTTATGTAAAAAGGACACTTGCTATATTTTCTTTGGTAATAGTCATCAAAAGATCTACTAGAATCATTTACTTGGAAATATAGAAGTTGTGCACTACTCACCACTGACATAATAACCACCCTTTCTCAGCTTCATGGATAATATATATTACTTTCAATAATTTTTATATACTTAATTGGTTACTATATTTCGATACTCATATGTGGTGAACATGTTTTGTTAAATAAAAATTAAGTATGTTAGAAACAAAAATTATAATTGATGAATATACCTGAAGAAGAAGCAATTACTTGCTTCAATAATTCAGTTCATTGTGATTAAACTTCCATAGTTTTATTTCATGATATGAGATGAAAATAAACTCATATTTAATAACCATACATTTCTTGTTCAAGAATGCTATAAAGGTGGATTTGTGATCTCATTTTCTATTGGCCTTGTTTCCTTTTCTTTTAACTTGTTCACCATAAAATATAAATATTATAATTTCATTAAGTTATTAAATACATGGAAAATCAAACATAAAATGTAATGAAGAATTTACTCCTTCCAATTAATCTTATAATCTTAAAAAAATAGATTATATGGATTAAAGTGACATTAGAATGGATGTGTTGAAATATCATGATCCATCATTCAATTTACGCATAGCTAGTGTAATATTCTATTCATATCTCACTTCATATTCTCCTCACAAGATTCTTGGAGATGAGTCAACTTGTGCAATATTCTATCTCCCAATGTTGTAACCACAACTAACTCAGATATTGATGAAAAAATTATGACATAACCATCATATGCATCATATATGAGTATCGTATAACCATTTTTAAACCCTCACATCCAGAGGTGTCTGAATAGGTATTATGATACAAACAACATGAATTTCCTATATCATAGTAATGTGTGCAAGCTCCTACAATACTCATTGAAAATTGATGATAGTTTGTAAATTTAATTTTTCCATTATTATAATAATGTATCGTGTGGTATTACTTTCCATTTTCAATAAAAATAAAATCTAGCAGATTTTACTTTTATATTGATTACCAATTTACAAAATATTGATTGATTAATTAAATAATTAAATGTATCTCACTATTTTAACGAATTATAGGAACCATATGTACTATAATGAGAATAAATTGTATCTTGAATATTCTAATGAAATAAATCCTTGAAATTCCCCTCATAGTCTACAATCTATGGCTACTTCACTACTCGAAGAGTACAAAGTAGGCGTTTGACTGGACAACCACATTAACTCATGGATCCTTGATCTGTTGAGTGAAGTCCTAACTTCTAAAATTATAAAAATGATTTACTCAATGATTCACTATGAGGTTTAATCATGCCATCTATGAATACTCATTTTCTTCCAAATTCAGTTATATTAACCCATTATTCTCATAAGAACTCCCTAGTAGTAAGAGTCACCCTCGACTATGGATGATCGAGCACCCCAAACACTTGGTTGTGTATAAATTCAAAAAACTGAAGGAGTTTGATGTATTGATAATAAATTGAGGGTATTTATATTTTTCTCAACGAGTGTAATCCATATCTATTAATATTCTCATACAATGTTGTCACACTCAAAACTGAACATTAATCAAAAAACATCAATCAATTATGTATGCATTTTACTATTTATTGTTTTATGTGTTATCCCTATTTCATGAAAATTAATAAAATATGAAACAAATTCATAAAGGAAATAAACTACTTGATTGGTCTTGATCATATGAAATTTGTTGATCAATTTAAACATAATGGAATAACCACAACCTAGAGGTATCATACATGAGTAGTAGCATGACTCATGATGCAAGTCCCCCTCGTCTAGTGTGTCCACCTCTCATTTAGAAATCACCCTGACTTGGTATTTTTAGTGACATACTTTGTCATCATCATAGTACTAAAAATACTCGCTCGCAGGCGAGAGGGTCATGGGAGTATAATATACAGATCGATAAAATTATATGAACATACCCTTATACATATTGACTGAAAATAAGACGATGCACAAACCATCAATACAACTAATTAATTATTTTAAATAATCACACATAGATAAATAATTAATTAAATAAGTAAAATATGCATACATATATTTGGTCGATGCTTGAGACAATTCAACAGGTAAATTAAATGCACAATTAGAAATAAATTCTAATGATTTATGTGTGAAGGAATTAATTAAATTAAATGAAATATTTAATTCAAATAATTTAATTGAATTTTTCTGATTAAAATTTAATTTTAGATCCAAAAATTGAATTGATTAATTAAATTAATTTAATTCCAAAATTATATTTATTTTCTCCGAGTATTAAGAAATTAGTATTTTAAACCAAAATTATTTTATATTTAATTTAATTTAATACAATAATTAGCTTAATTAATTTTGATTATTTAAATAACTCATAGGGCCCTTAAACTCCTGGTAGTGCTAAAGAGGGTCAGGATGAACCCGTGCAAGCCCATTCTGGTTGGTGCACACCCTGTACAAGGGTGTTCTAGGACAAACATACCTAACTTGTCCTGGTTAAGGTCAGAGTGGATTCAGTCCAATAGAACTAGATGAGTCTGTGGTAGAGGGTTTACCATGCTGTTGGGAGGAACACACAACAGCTAGTGCGAGGCTGTAGTAGGAAATCTAGGAGTTGGTTTCTTGGGAAGGATAATGTTGAGTGGTTGGAGGAATCCATGGTGGGCATCCATGAGGTCGGAGGATCGGTGTCATATGATGGTGGATAAGGAGCCCCGACCTAAGATCTAGCAGTTGGGTTTGTCCATGGTGGCCATGTGCCAGTTTCATGAGGAGGGACGACTGAAATTGGTGACCTCAAATGAGGAGGCTAGAAGAGTAGGATCTAGTGTACGTGGCTGGTTCGTAGTAGAAGATGGTCATGATAGAGGGGTCCATCCAATGGAGTCTCTAGATATGGGGTGGGTGATAGCCAGATGGTAGTCTGACCGGGGAGATGTGGGTATTGCTACCAAATCTATGAGGCGAAGCAGTTTTCTTGGGCCAACGGCCAAAAAATAACCCAATAACAGCTATGGGGGATCATCAAGAAGGAGACGCAGTGGAGGAGCTGGGTCCTAGGGTGGGTCATTGGCTAGAGGTAAAGGCTCATGAAGGTGCACACGGTAGTGATGGGGAGTCGATGATGGGTGAGAGTCAGGTGAACGCTGATGTTCGTCCAATAGGCTGGGCCGACCACAATGAAAAAACCCAAAAGTCATGGGTTTAATTATTTATTTAAATTATATGATAACCCATCCATGTGGAAATTTCCACACCTTTTTTTTAAAATTTATGGGGACCACCAAACACAAAATATTATATCAATCCTTGTGCATTTAATTTTTTTATAAGGGATATTATATTAAAATAATTTTAATTATTGTAATATTATAATTATATAATTATTATAATATTATAATTTCTATAAAAATGTGGAATGAACACTGGTCCGAAAATTCTATTATGATAACCCGAGTTCCTGTCAGACAATGAATTTCCCCAACTACCATCAACAATTATAAATTTTTTTAGAAATTCATTTATAAGAAATCTCATTCAAATTTTAATACCCAAAATTAGATATAAAATGATCTATAATTTTTTTTGAATGTATATAACATCGTCATCTAATCTCGTATTGAAGTGCGGTCAGATCCCTTTGAACTCTTTTTATCGGTTTTCAGCGAGTGGCACTTTTTGTACTATAATATTGAATTTAAAATTCTAACAGAAACATTAAGTCACATTGGACATATCATGTATTATATTGAGTTATGGTTTATTCATAATTTTCATAAAGGACTTATGGATCATTTTCCTAAATTATCAAAACAATCTAAATATGTTTGATTGGTTTTGAGTAGGTCAGTTGTACTTTTTACTAAAATTGATGTCAATTTTAAATAAAAATACACCCATGGAGCCATACCAGGAACATCATTTATCAAATTGTGGTTTGGTTGTTTTTGAAACATCATAAATGACTTATGGATTGTTTTCCTAAAGTACCAAAACAAACTGAATTTTTTTTTCTTGGTTTTTAGTAGGTAATTTATCTTTTTTATTATAAATTATGTCAACCTTACATAAAAAGATGCAATTGGATTCATACTGGTCACACCGTGCATCGTATTGAGGAGAATATGAATCTTAAAAGTACAAAATGACTTTTGGATCATTTTCATAAAGAATCAAATCAATCCAAATGTGTTTTCTTGATTTTGAGTATATCATTTGTCTTTCTTACTAAATTTTGATTTTAAACATGAAACACACACTCTAAATCATACTGATTATATCCTATATCATTTTAATATGATAAAAATTCTGTCACATCAAAAATGACTTATTAATTTAGGTCTTAAATTATCAAGGAAATCCAGATGAGTTTTCTTGGTTTTCAGTGAGTGGCATTTTTTTAACTATAATGTTGATTTTAAACTGATAACAGATACATTGAGTTATACCGAGCATATCGTGTATCCATTTAGGTGAAAGTGATTCATACATTTCATAAATTTAATTTGTGTCATTTTCCAAAAGTATTAAAATAATACAAATGTGTTTCCTTGGTTTTGAGTAGGCCAGTAGTCTTTTTTAATAAAATGGTTATAAATTTTAAATAAAAAGCCACACCTGGAGCCATACCAGGCATATTGCATCTCATATTGTTGTTAGGATGACTATTACACATAAAAAATGATTTATGGATCATTTTTATAAATCATAAAAACAATAAGAATGTGTTTTCCTAGTTTTGAGTAGGTTATTTGTACTTTTTACTAAAATTGATATCAATTTTAAATAAAAATATGCACTTGGAGTCATACCAGTCACACTGTGTGTCAAATTGAGGTATGTGTGATTCCCAAATGTCTCAAATGACTTATGAATTATTTTCAAAAAGCATAAAAACAATCTTAATGTGTTTTCTCAGTTTTTACTAAGTTGCATGATTTTTTTTTAAAATTGGAATTTTAAACTGGAAACATGCACTTTGAATCACACTAATCACATCATGTATTAGTTTGACATGATTCAAATACATACATGTTAAAAATGACTTATGAATCAATTTCCTAAATTATCAAGAAAATCCAAGTGAATTTTCTTAGTTTTCAATGAGTTACACTTATTGAACTAAAATTCCCATTTAAAACTTATAATGGACACGTTGATTCATACCAGACACATCATGTTTTAGATTGAGTTGAGGTTTATTACTACACATCATAAATGAATTAAGGATTGGTTTCATAAAATATAAAAACAATAAGAGTTTTTTTATCAAATTTTAGTATGTCAATTTTCTTATTTTCTAAAATTAATTTCAATTTTAAATAAAAATAAGCACATGGAGTCATATTAGTCACACCATGTGTCAGATTGAGATGTGTCTTATTATTACATATCCCAAAGTCTCAAAACAATTATAAAAACAAATGTTACCATGATTTCTATTATCTTCCTTTTCCAAACTAAAATCACTACATATAGACATGATGTTATAATATGAAAAAAATTTCTCATTACTGAAAGACAAAAGAGCATTGGAAGCTCATGTGTGCATTATATCATGAGAAGTCTTCACAATGGCCAAATGATATTCCTGTACTCATTCGAATTTCAAAAACCTGAATGGTTTTTTTGATAATAACATTGAATATATATGGAATGTTTCCGGTTCAACATATAAATTCAATGAAAACAAAATCATGGTAATATTGGAAGAATGAAACCTTTTATTACTTTTGTGCCATTTGTAGATATCTGAAATAATAATATGACATCCCAAAATATTTTGTGAAAAAACTATATATGTATTAGATAAAAATTATAAGGAAATTAACTTAAAAATAGTAGATAAAATGATAAAAAAATTAATTAAATCAGTAGTTGAAATTTACATTTTTAATGAAGGTTGATTGCATTATTGATGAATTTTCTTGTTTTCCATTATCTCATTGCAGAATCGAAGTTGAACCTCTCACGAGCATGAGAATCTTCAAACAAACCACCTTAACTCAAACAAATGAATAAACCAATATATGAAAAAATTATCATATGAGTAATACTAAAGAAAATAATTTAAACATAAATATGAAATAATACATTTTAGAATAATGAAAAACCATGAAAATTCTAAAATATTTCAAATATGTCATCCTAAATTGAGTGTTTGAAGATGAAGTGTCTTTATTGGTAAATATAAATTTATTTTTTCTTATATATTTACTTTTTAATTCTTTATTTTTATAGTGGTAACATATTTTTACGTATATAAATTAAGTTTACTAAACATATAAAATAACCCCTATAACTAAATTTTCATTTTCCATCCTTTGTTTTTATTAATTTAATGTAATGAAATTTATAATCATGATAAAATAGACATTTAAAATACAACATTTTATATATTGGAAAACTATTTGCTCTAAAAAATGATGTTTTTACTATTATTATTTCTGAATATTATAATTAATTGATTAATAATTAAATGTCTATTAATGTAATCATATATGTGTGTAATCATAATTATAGATTCATTATTTTAAATAGATAAATCTAATTTATTTATTAAATGTAACAAAACAATAATAAAACAATTCATCGAAAATATTATTTTTATCATTATCATGGCCATCATCATTAACCATATTAATTATACATTTATTCCCAAAAAAGACACTATAATTATTACATAATATGATATTATTGATCTAAAATAAATTTCACATTTTACGGATATAATTTCAAGAGGTTAATAAAAATAATTTTTTTAATTTAGTTGACTAAATTGGAATTTTGATTAAAATATTACGTACATTTGAAAAATTATATACACGTTTTTTTAAAATAAAACAAAGTATATTTTTTTAATTTAATATATATATATATATATATAATATAGAAATCCTTAAAAAAAATTAATACATTTATCCATTATAGTAACTAGTATTTCCCCCCGTGCAATCGCATGTGATTAGATTTTTTATTTTATAAAAAAATTTGTTCAGTATGAATTAATAAAATTTATATAATAAATAGTATGCATGGAATTAAACCACGAGATTAAAATAATAAATAGTAAACATGGAATGGAACTATGAGATGAGTGAGTTAAAATCCACAGTGAGTATATCTATGCATTTCCAAGGTTTGGTAAAACATGAAACCATATAGTAGAATGTATATAATGGTATTAAACTTAATTCTATTAATGAATCATATCATGAATGAATGGTGATAATAAATTTCAAAAGAATATAAAAAAATATATTCTAGGAATTTATAATAAATATGTCAACAACAATTTCATTTGAATGTGAAAAAACTTTTACCTGGATTGCAAGATCCATAGTGAAGTAATAATAAGAACCTGCAAAAGGAATCCTAAAACATGTGTTTTGTTTTCACTTTTACATATACATGGAATTATAAAATTTAAATGATTAAGGCATGTGACTTTCCATACCATGTCTCTATAACTACAACATCCCATTTCTCAGTTCAAAAAAATTAATTTAAAAAAACCAAATGTTACTAAAAAATGATTTTTTTTCATTTAAATGAGAAAATTCACAAATAAATAAGAAATGAATTAAATAATGAGATATATAGTTGATGTAATTTCAATATTGATTTATTAATGGTTCAAATGAAAATTTGAAGAATGTTTTTTATATTTTAACTATTATTATAATAATTATATTTTGATGTTTTTTATTACTTCACAATATTTTTTTCCCAATTTAAATTGATGATGTTTTCAAATTATAAATAAATGTTATGGTTGACCAAGAATTGTTGAATGAAACAAAACAAAACTCAAATTGTAACATAATTAATCCAAGACATGCTCAGGCAGTAATTTTCATCTTATAATTTTCTAATTCAAATATCTTATCAATATCTAATAGAAATATAAGGTTGTTGTCTAAGCTTTTAAACATTTTACATTATTATATTTCTTGTTCAATTTAATCTCAATAATGGAATTACATGTTTATTATAAACTATGAAATTTGGGACTGAAAAGTAGAAATTGTTATAACCATGCAACATAGAGCACAAACTACCTTAAGGGAAAAAAAATATTATCTATGGGGCTTGGTCAAGGATAAAAATGGAAAATTGTTTTAGTTTTTTAGGGGAGAATAAAATATAGAAGAACATCAAATGGTGTTCCAAAAAGGATTGATGATTTTTATTTGAATAATCTAGGAATTATTAAACATAATTTTCAACCAAAAGGTATGACGATAATTTAGAGAAATCATGAGTTTCCTAGGTGGGTGATCTTCATCATGTATTATCATATAAATGATGTGAATCCCAGTTACATTGTTAGATAAGATCATATATTTTTCATGTGAATCGTTTTCCTGTTTAACATATTGGTTTCATACTCACCCATGGAAAAGCCTCATAATCCTGAAGTAAACATCAGAGTGATTAAAAAAATTATATTAAATATAAATTTTATAATCCAAATGTACAATATAGTGTGATTTCACAATAAATAAATAATAAATGACAATGATATATCTCCAATAAACATTCATCATCTAAAATCATATGTCTTTCATTACATTTATAATAAAAATATAACAATCATGATTATAGGATAAGACTATAATTAATTAATCATAAAGCATTGATTATCAAATTAAAATATGGAACTTCATAATTCAATGTAAGATATAGAGTTATTAGAAAAAAAATCATTAATTAGTATATTTGGATGAAACTTTTAAGGGGGTGTCTATATTGCTGCTGAGGATGTGATCTATGCTGAAGAGAGAGAGGTCATATAGGGGGGCTCATGGGGGTTTGGCTCTGAAGGGGTTTTACAGGGGTATGGTTCTTCACCGAAAAGGTAGGTAGAACATTAGAGGGGTTGGGGAAGGGGGGTCACGGGGTCGGGGTTTCTACCGATGAACATAGAGGATGGGGACATGGGAGGGAGGGAGGAGATGGGTTGGCGTCACACAGAGGGAGGAGGGTCGGGGGTGGAAATTAGATTTTTTTAAACAGTTAGTGGCAGTTTAAATAAAAAAACTGATAATTGTTAAAAAAATAAAATATAGAGATGGTTTTCAAAAATGTAAACTATATTATAATTTATAAAATGTATTTAATTCACAACGGTCACTAAACTGCCACTAATAAATTGATGTTGAGAAGAGATTTTTTTATAATGAGGATTCCAGTGACCATATAATTACTTATTATAGTCGGATTTCGAGCTCATATTTATGAAGTATGTATAGAATGTGAGCTAGTGTTAGGGTAAAAATACTCTTGGATAGACATACTATATTTACAAATCCCTCTATGTGACATCACTCACATCATGGACTAGATGTATTCCTTATAGGTTATTATCGATGTCTTTAGAAGACAGATGGCATTTTATTATGTAGATGGAGAGTCCTGCGTGTTTTTTGAGGAGAGAGACCCTCAGATAGATCAAAGTAGTGATATGTATGTGTCTTCTATAATGATAGGGATGATGATGATTTCAAAAAATATTCAACTGATGGTGTTTCCAAAGGTTGCAGAAGAGTACCATAATTTATTTCCAAAGGAGGTTATGGAATTACCTCCCTATTTGAGAGTCCAAGTTTGGTAAAGAGATACATCAATCCAATTATTTGATCTTGATGTCTCTATATAGAATAAAAAATCTATGTTGATGGATTTTTAGGTATATATTGATCATATTTTGAAGCAAACTTTTGTTCATCTGAGTGTTTCATCTTGGGGTGTACCATTTCTCTTCGAAAAAAGGTTGATAGTAGTATGCATTTCTTTATTGATTTCCAATACATTAATTAGGTTAAAGTGAATAACCATTATCCTCTTATATTTATTGATATTTTATTCAATTATCAGAATAGATCTGGATTGTCCTAAAAGATTGATCTGTGGTCGAGATATCATCATATAAATTTGAAGGATGAAGATGTATAAAATACTTATTTACAATTTTGTTAGGATCATTATGAGTTCATTGTGATGTCATCAATTCAAATGAATATTCTATATGTGTTCATGTTTTTGATAAAAAATGTTTCTGTAGCTCCTAGATCAGCTCATGGTGTGTTTTATTGATGAAATCCATATGTATTTCATATCTGAGGAGGAACACATAAAGAATAAGTAATGACCCGAAATTTTGAATAAATCTTGTTTCCTAATTTTAGGTGTTATTTTATTTTATTTTTATACTCAATTTTTTTTTCATTTGATAACATGATATAATTAAAATGAGACCATTGGGTTTTGACTATTATATGACCATTGGTCAATATGACCGCTGTAAACTAAACATTTCGATTATTGTCTCTAAATACAAGTAATCTTGGTTAATTATTATAGAAAGAAGATTCGATGGCCTCACCCAGTAGTCTTGGACCGATCGAAGCCCATCTAACAGAACTTGGGAAGGAGGTAGCACCAATAGGCTTTGCTCTGGACCAAACCCAAACCGAACTTCATCGTGTGAAGCTAGAACGGAATCGCCTTTGCGAGAAGTTCAAACTGATAGAAATTACTACTCGTGCGATGTTGGCCGAGCCTCCCTCAGATTCTCTCAGCTTAGCACACCTTACACTTAGGTCCTATGCTGGTGTGATAAGGGGCTATGTAAGGAGACTGTAACTGCCTTGTGTAATCCTTTGTTTTAAATAAAAATTGGGATTTCTTCTTATGATGAAGTTTATGAATTTTCAAATGACCAGATAAATATAGTATGCATATTTTTGATGAATTTTAGAAAAAGGATATTTTAAAAAAATGTTTATGTAAACCTTAAATAATTAAATATTTGTAATGATTTTCAAAAAATGGTCTTCTACAATTATGTTCAGTACAAAATTTAGATTCTAATAAGATCAACTTGATTTTTGATGAATAGTAAATTATGAATAGTGATTTTATGCTTAGGATTAGTAATGTGACCAAATGGATTAGTAATCTCACTTAAATAAAGTATTAATATAATCTAGGCACCTTGATTAAGTAATGTGATTAAATAAAATGGTTAAATAACGGTTTCATAAATTATTATTCAAGTATTAGTTTTTTAGGGTGAATAGTGTTTTTTAATTAAAAATTAAATTAAAAATATTTAGAAAATTATTTTTATAAAATTGATTTCATTTTTGAACTCAGAGCATCGATATTATGTTAAGGTAATTTTTGGGGATTTTTCTGAATAAAATGAATATTCAGTGAATAGTACATTTATTTAAAAATTAAATTAAAAATATTTAGAAAAGTATTTTAATAAAATGGAGTTTATTTTTGAAATCAGAACATAGATATTTGTTTAAGGTGAAATTTTGGGTTTTTTCTGAGAAAGTTGAATTTTCAGTGAATAGTAAAAAATACAGTTTTAGGGTTTCGGTATGTTTAATGACATCATAACTGTGTCATGATGATTTCATGAGATATTTTAAGGGTTGGCCGACCAAAGGTGATGAATTATTGTATTGGGGGCCCCATGTGGCCTAACTTCATGGGAAATATCATGGGAGAGCACATGGTTTTGAGAAAACCACTTTTGAGGTGTCCCTTGGCCATTAATGCCTTGTCCCCTCACTTTCCCTATTAATACCAAGCCCTCCTCTCATCCATTAAACTCCAAAACCATCCTCAAAGAAGTTATGGCCTCCTTACATCCCAAGGAGTCCTCCCAAGGTGCCCCCAAGCCCTCAAGGTCCAAACCTTTGAGTTTTAAGAGTTACGTTTTAAGGTAAGGGATCTGACCTCTCTCTTTCTTTTCAAGTAATATCTTTTATGTAATTTCTTTTATGCTCCATGTTCTTATGTTGTAGGATGTTCTTTTATCGTCATTATACTGTACTTTTTATTTTCATATGATGAGAGACCCCCTCTTACTCTCATCATTTAATTTTATGAAAGTTTAAGTGGCGCCGTTAGGCTGCTGAATTTTTAAGTGGTTATTTCACCCTTCTCGTTTTCAAGTTCTATTTTCTTGTCAAGTCTTTCAAGTTCCTTTTATGTTGGGGTATGATATCTATATCTATCATACTGATATTTTATGATCATATGATGAGAGACCCCATTTGATATCTTCAATTCATTATTTTGATGTTTTAAGTGGCGCCGTTAGGCTGCCGAATTTTTAAGTGGTTATTTCACCCTTCTCGTTTTGAAGTTCTACTTTCATGTCAAGTCTTTCAAGTTCCTTTTTATTATTTTGGGTTATTATCTCTATATCTATCATACTGATATTTTATGTTCACATGATGAGATACCCTATTTGATCTCGTCAATTCATTTTTTTGATGTTTAAGTGACGCCGTTAGGCTGCCGAATTTTCATAAGAGAAATCTTATTTTTTTATTCCTTTCATGTTCTTCATTTAATATGGTACATATTTAAAATTTCATTACCATTTTAATATATCTTTCATATTCTGTCCCTCTACTGTTTTATGGATCATTTATGAGTGGGTGACCCATGTCCCCTCTCTTTTCAATGTTCTCTAAAACCCCGAAACATAGCTGTTATGCTGCAGAATTTTCGTCTCAAAATGCCTCTCTCTTTTCTCAAAATTATTTTATGTTATAAAGTGAATATTCAAAGATCTTATTTATACATGGGTATTCACATATATATCAAAATTTATTATTTTAAATTCTGGGATTTACATACATGAGACTCGCTCTCCCCTTCCGTGTGTTTTAAAGTGACGTAAAGATCATGTCTTTAAAGTAGTTTTTAAAATGTTATGATTATGAAATGAAACCCATTTATTTTATGCTATATGGGTTTTTTATGAAATGATTTATGATGATATATGTGGCTCACATGATAATAAAGGAAAATTTAAGGGTGCGCCCTGATAGCACTCCAATGCATTGGGTAATGATGTAACCACTAGAGATTACAATTTTCACGATATCTTGGTGAATAACTTTGGTAATTTTCAAATGACACCTTGGGGATGGACCTCGGTGATATGTTCATGATTGTCTATGTTAAATTTTGCAACCACATCTTCAAGTTTTGAAAAATGTTATTTTTATTATGATATATCTCATGATTTATTTCTCATGCCTTAAAGTTCTTTTCATGACATTGTTGATGTATCCCAAGTTCACATGTTAAATGTTTCTCTTGTTTCCCTTACTGGGCCTTCTTCTCACCCTTTCTTTTGATGTATGTCCCCAGGTTTGAGATGTTGTAATGAACCTAGGATGAACATGAGGAGAATCATTTCAAGTGTTTAACAAGAATGTTTTATGTTTTCATGTTTTAAGTTCCTGGTTTCCAAGACACTAAACCTTAAAAATCCTCGGTTTTGTAAAATGTAATGAAAGTTTATGTGATAAAAAGGCGGGATGCTATAGTCGGTATCAAAGGATGGTTTAGTTGTTTGTGGAAATTAGGATATGAAAACTCTTGGAAGAACCCTATAGAAAAGTTTAATTATAGGAAATCTTCCTGGTATTTTGGTGAGTATTGAGTAATGGGTTGCCAAGAAAATACATCCCTGTCTCGATACGAGCAGGTAGAGGTGGCTCTGGCACAGATGTACATAGGGGTAAAACCCGAAAATACCGCTTTGAGATAGACTCAAACGGGTACTGGTACATGACAACGGGCCTTGCTACACTCTTGGTTACGACACACCCAGGTGATATGCTTTGGTAAATTCATAAGCTTAGTATGAACCATTGTTAAAGAAACAAAGGTAAAATAAAATAAAGATTCACATAAGAATATATGATCATGGATAACCAAGATGGGAACCTAGGGGATCACAAGTTAGGGTATACTTTTCTTCTACAAGTTATCCTTATATGCTTTAAGTTCCTTTTCATGATTATTGGCTAAGCATTCAAGCCCCTAATTGTACTTTCTTTTCGTAGTTAATGGCGGGAAATGGAAGAACATGTCCCAACAACCAATGTGATAGGAAATGTGACAATTGCCATATTAATATGACAGAGATGATTAGGGGATTAAAAATATGATTATTATTTTGGAAGACGTTCACTATTTTGGGCACCCTATATGATCGAGGTAAATAGATTACTACAGTATTTTCATTGAGGAGTAAGGTTGACTTATATTTTGAAGAATCGATGAATTTAAGGTGGACTTATAGTAATTTAGGTTACTTATGGGAATGATTAACCTATCTTGGGTAAAATATTTTTAGGTTATCTACTTTTGTTATAAGATGTTAGGAGTGGTTGATGTTGTTTGGAGATGAACAATGAAGTTTATTGTGGAAGACTATGTTATCAAATCCCTCTTTTATTTGGGTTTCAATCTTAGTTTGGTTTATTTTGAGGAATTTTAAGGACCGTTATTTATGGAATGGTCTATGATGAACTTTGGGTAATACCATGGAACTTTGAAGATTTAAAAGTAGTTTCCATTCTTATGGGATTCTTTCTTTTTGAAGAGTTGTTTTACCTTACCCTTTCTATTTTTGGGATAATGTTTAAAGATAGAAGAAATAGATAGTTAATCTTTTGTGGATTATGTGATTCTCTAGAAGATGATTCTTGTGTTTTGATAAGACCAAGTAGTTTTGAATGCTCATCGTTTGGAGAAAAGATTAGTTTTGGTAGAAAATTATTAAAGGATAAAACTCTACATAAAGGTAGGTATATTTTCTATGTAGTAAATGAATTCCTCAAAATTATGAAAAATAACATAAAACAAAAACGTTGTTGGTTTACGTTTCCTACTAGGTAATCAAAGACCGTTTACACACATCATAAGTTTGGGATTTTCTTATGTTTAAATTTCTCCTAATCATGTTTTCTATCACTCTCCCTCAGAACTTGACCCTTTGTTTTCTCCTCCATGTCCATGTTTTTCTACATGGAATCCTAGTGTGGGTTAACTCGGGTGACCTTTGTACTTCCCTTTCTTTATTTTAATGTAATAGTTTTACTGACTCCTTTTCCGATGTGGGACTTTCAATGAAATTTCAAAACTCAATTTTAAAAATTGCGAGGAAGCAATTTCTTAAGGGGGGAAGATTGTAATGACCCGAAATTTTGAATAAATCTTGTTTCCTAATTTTAGGTGTTATTTTATTTTATTTTTATACTCAAAAAAATATTTCATTTGATAACATGAGTATAATTAATATGATACCATTGGGTTTTGACTGTTATATGACCATTGGTCAATATGACCACTGTAAACTAAACGTTTCAATTATTGTCTCTAAATACAAGTAATCTTGGTTAATTATTATAGAAAGAAGATTCGATGGCCTCACCCAGTAGTCTTGGACCGATCGAAGCCCATCTAACAGAACTTGGGAAGGAGGTAGCACCACTGGGCTTTGCTCTGGACCAAACCCAAGCCGAACTTCATCGTGTGAAGCTAGAACGTAATCGCCATTGCGAGAAGTTCAAACTGATAGAAATTACTACTCGTGCGATGTTGGCCAAGCCTCCCTCAGATTCTCTCACCTTAGCACACCTTACACTTAGGTCCTATGCTGGTGTGATAAGGGGCTATGTAAGGAGACCATAACTACCTTGTGTAATCCTTTGTTTTAAATATAAAATAGGTATTTCTTCTTATGATTAAGTTTATGAATTTTCAAATGACCGGATAAATATAGTATGCATATTTTTGATGAATTTTAGAAAAAGGATATTTTAAAAAAATGTTTATGTAAACCTTAAATAATTAAAAATTTATAATGATTTTCAAAAAATGGTCTTCTACAATTATGTTTAGTACGAAATTTAGAGTCTAATAAGATCAACTTGATTTTTGATGAATAGTAAATTATGAATAGTGATTTTATGCTTAGGATTAGTAATGTGACCAAATGGATTAGTAATCTCACTTTAATAAAGTATTAATAAAATCTAGGCACCTTGATTAAGTAATGTGATTCAATAAAATCGTTAAATAATGGTTTCATAAATTATTATTCAATATTAGTTTTTTCGGGTGAATAGTTTTTTTTAATTTAAAATTAAATTAAAAATATTTAGAAAATTATATTTATAAAGTGGATTTCATTTTTGAACTCAGAGCTTCGATATTATGTTATGGTGATTTTTGGGGATTTTTCTGAAAAAATGAATTTTCAGTGAATAGTGCATTTATTTAAAAATTAAATTAAAAATATTTAGAAAAATATTTTTATAAAATGGAGTTCATTTTTGAAATCAGAGCATTGATAGTTGGTTAAGGTGAAATTTTGGGTTTTTTCTGAGAAAGTTGAATTTTCAGTGAATAGTAAAAAATACAGTTTTAGGGTTTCTGTATGTTTAATGACATCATAACGGTGTCATGATGATTTCATGAGATATTTTAAGGGTTTTCCGACCAAAGGTGATGAATTATTGTATTGGGGGCTCCATGTGGCCTAACCTCATGGGAAATATCATTGGAGAGCACATGGTTTTCAGAAAACCACTTTTGAGGTGTCCCTTGCCCATTAATGCCTTGTCCCCTCACTTTCCCTATAAATACCAAGACCTCCTCTCATCCATTCGACTCCAAAACCATCCTCAACGAAGTTCTGGTCTCCTTACCTCCCAAAGAGTCCTCCCAAGGTGCCCCCAAGCCCTCAAGGTCCAAACCTTTGAGTTTTAAGAGTTACGTTTTAAGGTAAGGGATCCGACCTCTCTCTTTCTTTTCAAGTAATCTCTTTTATGAAATATCTTTTATGCTCCATGTTATTATGTTGGAGGATGTTCTTATATCTTCATTATAATGTAATTTTTATTTTCATATGATGAGAGACCCCCTCTTACTCTCATCATTTCATTTTATGAAAGTTTAAGTGGTGCCGTTAGGCTGTCGAAATTTTTGTAACAGATTCTTTCACCCTTCTCATTTTCAAGATCTATTTTCTTATCAAGTCTTTCAAGTTCCTTTTATGTTGGGTTATGATCTATATATCTATCATACTTATCTTTTATGATCATATGATGAGAGACCCCATTTTATCTCTTCAATTCAGTATTTTGATGTTTTAAGTGGCGCCGTTAGGCTGCCGAATTTTTAAGTGGTTATTTCACCCTTCTTGTTTTCAAGTTCTATTTTCTTGTCAAGTCTTTCAAGTTCATTTTATGTTGGGGTATGATATCTATATCTATAATACTGATATTTTATGATCATATGATGAGAGAACCCATTTGATCTCTTCAATTCAGTATTTTGAAGTTTTAAGTGGCGCCGTTAGGCTGCCGAATTTTTAAGTGGTTATTTCACCCTTCTCATTTTGAAGTTCTACTTTCATGTAAAGTCTTTAAAGTTCCTTTTTATTATGTTGGGGTATTATCTCTATATCTATCATACTGATATTTTATGTTCACATGATGAGAGACCCTATTTGATCTCATCAATTCATTTTTTTGATGTTTAAGTGACGTCGTTAGGCTGCCGAATTTTCATAAGAGAAATCTTATTTTTGTCTTCCTTTCATGTTCTTCATTTCATATGATACATATTTAAAATTTCATTACCATGTTCATATATCCTTCATATTCTGTACCTCTACTATTTTATGGATCATTTATGAGTGGGTGACTCATGCCCCCTCTCTTTTCAATGTTCTCTAAAACCCCGAAACATAGCTGTTATGCTGCAGAATTTTCGTCTCAAAATGCCTCTCTCTTTTCTCAAAATTATTTTATGTTATAAAGTGAATACTCAAAGATATTATTTATATAGGGGTATTCACATATATATCAAAATGACCTATTTTAAATTTTGGGATTTACATACACGAGACCCGCTCTCCCCTTCCGTGGGTTTTAAAGTGACGTAAAGATCATGTCTTTAAAGTAGTTTTTAAAATGTTATGATTATGAAATGAAAACCATTTATTTTATGCTATATGGGTTTTTTATGAAATTATTTATGATGATATATGTGGCTCACATGATAATAAAGGAAAATTTAAGGGTGCGCCCTGATAGCACTCTAATGCATTGGGTAATGATGTAACCACTAAAGATTACAATTTTCACGATATCTTGGTGAATAACCTTGGTAATTTTCAAATTACACCTTGGGGATGGACCTCGGTGATATGTTCATGAATGTCTATGTTAAATGTTGTAGCCACATCTTCAAGTTATGAAAAATGTTATTTTTATTATGATATATCTCATGATTTCTTTCTCATGCCTTAAAGTTCTTTTCATGACATTGTTGATGTATCCCAAGTTCACATGTTAAATGTTTCTCTTGTTTCCCTTACTGGGCCTTCTTCTCACCCTTTATTTTGATTTATGTCCCTAGGTTTGAGATGTAATAATGAACCTAGGATGAACATGAGGAGAAGCCTTTCAAGTGTTTAACAAGAATGTTTTATGATTTCATGTTTTAAGTTCTTGGTTTCCAAGACACTAAACCTTAAAGATCCTTGGTTTTTTAAAATTTAATGAAAGTTTATGTGATAAAAAGGCGGGATGCTATAGAATATATGTGTTTTTTTGAAGTTCTTTGTAAATAGAATCTATTCAAGAAGTTGTCTATGTGTGATTTTTGATCATGAAAAGTTAGTTTCATAGGTAATGTCATGACCCATTATGGTACAATTATGGATCATTCTAAGATAGAGGTATTCATTTCTTGGTCATCCCAAAAGAAAATTGCAGAGGTGGGGAGTGTCCTTCATCATACAGTCCATTAAAAAAGGATTGTAGATTATTTCCCACATGGTTCGAATCCTATAACAGACCTGACCAAAAAGGGTCATGGATTATTGTATAATAATTAGTGCCGAGTATATTTTGAGTACCTGAAATATAAGTGGGTCAATGCTCTAGTTATATATTTTATAGAAGGGGTAGTTCAGTTCATGGTTTTACATGATTCCTTACATAATGATTTGGGTTGTGTTCTATTCCAAAAGATATCAGTTGCTTGTTATGGGTCTTGAAAATTAAATACTTAAAAGTTTAACAATTCCAACCATTATCATGAGTTGTTAGCAGTCGTGTTTCCTTGAATTTGTAGTGACATTACCTAATTGGAGATCATTTTGTGAGTTTGATCAATCACAGGAGCCTGAGGTATGTTTTCTGTAACACTCCGACCCCTCTAGGCTGCAGTCGGTGCATTACATGGGATATTGGCATGGTTAGAAGGAATGGAAATACCGAAGGAATGATTTGTTTAGTAGACTTGAAGATACTAGATACATAGATGTCACTCAAATTACATTTTAAAAGTTTACAAAATACAATACATAATTAATACTATAAACTGCATCCACAAGAACTCAATAAATGATCTCCTCTTTGTCACCTATTGAAAGTAAACAATTAAATTGGTGTTCTCAAATGCTCAGTAAGGGTGAAAATAGTTGAAGCATGAATACAATAATAAGTGAATAATAATAAATCTGACATAATCAACATGACATGGTGAATAAATGAAAATACCACACCATAAATAAACTAAGAATGAAACTGCATCCATAGATTTTGTCGTAGTGAAAACCTCCTGGATAGTAATAACTGATAATGAATAAAGAGAATTATTATTAATTGGACATCATATATCTATAACATGAACCATAATTCCATAAAAACAGTTTAGTTCTATTGGTAGAAACATGTCTGATTTTTGGAAACAAACTCGAAGGGTTTGTCACCAAACTGATTTGTCTCATGAGACCTACCGATGCATCGAGGGGCTATAGCGGGCCCCACCCACCACTGCATGTCTAAATAATTTTTTATTCATTGATTCAATACAATATAAATATGATTTTCAATATCTGTATAGAGCATAGTATACATATTCATCAATATTTCTATAATTAAAATAACTTTCCAAATAAACACAGTATGTAAAATGGTATACAATTTAGACAAAAAACATTTCCATGATATGAGATTATGGATATTTAATATAAATATAATTTCAAATGAAATTTTATATTAATTGGGTAGTAAGTTCACCACATAAGTATTATTAGATGCACCACACAAAGATAGTCACAACAAAATAATAGTTGATACAAAGTCTCTTACCCCAATGTAATCGGTCAAATCATATGATCAGAATGTAATAAACATAAAATGAATCATTGAATAACATGAATATAATTATAATCATTTTATTATATATCAAATAGCATTACAAAAATACCACATACAAGAAATAAGTGGCGAACAATGAAAATCTCACAGAAATGAACGTGAGATGAGAAACCCCTTACTAACATTCCAGAATGGTAACGAGTGTTCTTGAGAGGCCTTAAGGAGAGGTAAAAGAGTATTCCATTATTTATATTTCACAAGGGAAGTATTGGGGAGGTGAAAAAACATTCTCCATCATTAGGAATTTAACACAAAAGGGCACAACATAGGGGAGATTATTGAACAAAATTGAGAGAGAGGATCCCTTATAAAGATTGTGTCATTATAGTGATGATAAATCAATGAAATATTTATGTGTGACCAAGAAAAATCCTCAAAATAAAAGTGGATATATATTATAAAACAATAAAAGGTTATTCACACATATTCTTGGAACAATGTAACAAATAAAGTAGATGTTTAACTCAAAGAATGAAAATTGAGTTAAGAAATATTTTACAAAGATTGTATCATTAAAAATACAAAAAATATAAGTGGATATACAGTATAAAATAGTCAGAGTTAATTCACAAATATTATTGGAAATACAAAACCAATGACATAGATGTGTAACTCCATAAATGGAAATTGAGTTAAGATATCCCTTACCTTATGCTTGAAGTTGTTCATGACTTTTATTTAAGACCTGAATAAAAAAATTAGGCTTATTAATTCATATGTCCAGAAACTCTTCAATATGTAAATGAATGGTTATAACCCTTTTTAGTTCATTAAATTCCTTTTTGATTAGTTATATGGTTCAATTTCATTGTTGGGGATCATGTGTTTACATGGTTTTAAATAATCGATTCACTTATATTCAAGTTCAGATAAATATGAAAGAAGGATGTTGTTGTCCAGAAATGAAGTTATATGCTATTAGTGAACTCCCAGGAGAATAAATGGTTTTAAATTTAATTTGGTTACTTAGAGTGAAGTCAAATTATTATATATATACCCTTAGTGATAACCGTTTTGGTTAATCGGTGGGTTTGATTATAATGAACATGTTTTTCTTAATAACTTAATACCAATTGTAAAAATGGATTATAGAAATAAGAAGAGGATTTATAACATATATAATAATCTGGTTCAACCATAACAAAAATGGTTTCATGACCATAATTAAATATTATAATAGAAATTGATAAATTGTTGTCCTTGAATGTGCTAAATTAGGACATCTCAAACGGTGCATCAATTTCTTTCAAATAAAGGGTGTGGAAAGGAGAGAAGATAATGAAATGTACCATTAGCATAAAAAAATTTCAGTACATATATGTTACTAGAGTTATAATACTATTTGGGTGAAGGGTGGTGAGGAAACAAACAAAAAGAAAAGAACTTAAAAGAAATGAATGAATTGGAAAGAGGAATTTACCTCTTGAGACATCCTCCTTTGAGAACCTCTTAAGGGGATAGGTTTTGGTATTTTGAAGAAGCTATGAGATTTTGGAAGTGGGGGGATCTTGGGGAGATATTTGGGAATAATATTGGTAAGGCACAAGACTTGAGAGGAGTGAAGAGAAGAGAGAGTGAAGGGGGGTTTTATAGTGGAGGAGAGAGGAGTTTTCCTTATATTATAATCATTAATTTTTTATTTCCTCTAAAAAACAATAGTAAGTATTCCATGACTAAGAATAGTAATATATGCATGTGACTTTGAACTAATTGGGCTTACATCAGCAAATCATCATCAATGACTCAATAAATTCCTTATTTAGCATTTATTGTAAATTATGGCATTTTACTATTCATAAAAAATTTAAGTATTTAAGAAAAAACACAAAATTTCACCCTCACCATTTTTTGATGCGTAGAATCCAAAAATGAAGTCCATTTTTTCAAAAATATTTTCCTAAATATGATTAATTAATTTTTTATTTAAAATAATTATTTAATATAAGAATACAAACACTTAAAATATTCATATTCATTTTTAAGGTGCTTAATTCACTTATACATTCAAGGGTATGGATACCATTCATAAAAGTCATATTAATATCCATAAGGGTATGTTACAATTCATAAGAGAATGTTAATATTCATAAGTCTTGGTTACTATTCAAAGAAAATTATGTTAATTCTATCAGACTCTAAATATCCTCTTGAACACAGCCGTGTATGTCAAATTTTTAAAATTCAAATACCAAAGTTGAAAAATTTAAGTTTAATGGCTAGGTTATGGATATCTCCTATAAGTAACCATGTTTTTTTCCATATAGGATTAGTGATTCATGAAATATAGGTTATAACTAGAATGTATTCAAGAGAAACATACCATGATGTGTTTGGGGTGCTACATTATTCCCTCCTTCGGAAACTTCGTCCTTGAAATTTTATCTATGAAATTCACCAAAAATATGTGGGTGATTCTTTTTCATAGCATCTGCAGGTTCCCATGTTGCTTCCTCCATACTACGGTTTCTCCAAAGAACATTTACTAGATGAGTTTTCTGATTTCTCAATACCTGCTCCCTTGTGTCAAGAATCCCAATAGGATTTTCACAGTATGACAAATCAGGTTCCAATTCAATTAATTCATATGTGAGTACATGCATTGGGTCTGGCATGTATTTCTTTAACAATGACATGAGGAACACGTCATGAACTCTAGAGATATTTGTGGTATCGCTAAAAGGTAAGCTACAGTTACAATTCTTTCTAGAATTTCAAATGGTCTTATGTACCCGGGGCTCAGTTTCCCAATCTTACCGAACCTTAAGACACCCATACATGGAGATAACTTCAAAAATACATGATATCCAACTTGGAATTCCCTGTCCTTTCTCCGGTACTCAGCATAACTCTTCTGAATACTTTGGGATACTTTAATATGGGCTTGTATTTTCTTCACCTTTGTCGTGGTCTCTTCAATTTTTTATGGGCCTATAAGTTTCCTCTCACCAACTTCGTCCCAACAAGTTAGAGTTCAACATATCTATCAATATAATTATTTATATGGAGCCATTTGAATACTATAATGAATACTATTTTTGTAGGAAAATTCCACCAAAGTAGAGTATTGATCCCACATACCTTGGATGTCAAGAGAGAATGACCTTAACATGTCTTCTAAAGTTTGAATAGTCCTTTTAGACTATCCATCGGTTAGGGGGTGATAAGTAGTACTCCTATGAAGCTCAATATTGATAGCCTTCTGGAGAATTTTCCAAAATTTTGATGTAAACTGGGGATCTTGATTAGACAAAATCAATATAGGTGCACCATGAAGTCTTACAAATTCATTAATATAAGGTCTTTCCAAGCACTCAAGTGTAAAATTCTCTGTTATAGGAAGGAAATGTGCTGATTTTGTGAGATGATCTACAATTACCAATATTGCATCATTCCTTCTATTTTTCCTCAGTAGTCTAGTGAAAAATCCATTGTAATGTTATCCCACTTCCACATAGGAATAGGTAGAGGTTTCATCACTCCTTTGGGATGTTGTCTCTCTTCCTTCACTTGTTGATAATCTAGATATCTTTCCACGTAGTCAGCAATTTCCCACTTCATATTATCCCACCAAAACTATTCCTTTAGATATCTATACATCTTGGTGTAACCTGAGATTATAGAGAAATTTGAACTATGAGCGTTGTCTAGTAGTTCCCTTTTTAGCTCAGGTACTGATGCAACACATAACCTCTTACCAAATTTCAGAACTCATTCCTCATACGCGAATTCATCCAATATCCCATCCATGAAATCATTAATTTTCTTCTGCAGATCTCATCATCAGATTAAGAACTTTTTATCTTCTCTAGTAAATATAGTTTAGCAATAATTTGAAAGAGAAATGATGTTTCCCCTTCTTTAACAATTCCCATATCCATCTTTATTAGATCCAAAAATATAGGATCTCTCTCAATCCTCATTTGAGTCAAAAGTCCTTGATCTTTCCTGCTTAATGAATCTACCACCTTATTCACCTTTCTTGGGTGGTAGTGTATTGAACAATTGTAATCTTTGAGTCACTTGATCCATCATATTTGCCACATGTTGAGTTCATTTTGGGTGAAAATTTATTTCAAACTCTTGTGGTCCATATAAATCTCACATCTCTCTCTGTAGAGATAATGCCTCCATGTTTTCAGAGCAAAGATTATAACTGCTAGCTCAAGATCATGAGTTGGATAATTTTTATCATACGTCTTCAACTTTCTTGATGCATAAGCAATAAATTTATCATTTTCTATAAGAACTCAACCCAATCCATTCTTTAATGCATCGCTGTATATTACAAATCCATCACTTTCAGACAGAAGAGTCTAAATTAAAGCATTGAAAAATCTTATTTTCAATTATTCAAAGCATTATTTACATTCTTTTGTCCACACAAACTTAACTCCTTTATGTGTGAGCTTGGTTAGCGGGTTATCCAGTCGAGCAAAATTCGGAACAAAACACCGATAGTAATATGATAATCCAATAAAACTACGTACCTCTGTTATTTTTGTTGGCGTGGGCCATTCTTGGATTTACATTGTCATTGTAGGATCAACTAGGATTCCATCCTTAGAGACAATATGGACTATAAAAGAAATTGATTGAATCCATAATTCACACATGCTAAACCTCCCTCATAATTTATTTCTTACAAGTGTTCTCAGAATAACTCCCAAGTGATTCTCATGGTCTTCATAGCTTTTTGAGTATATGAGGATATCATCGATTAATACCACAAAAAGTTATCAAGATATTCCTTGAAAACTCTATTCATTAAATCCATGAAAACAGAGGATGCATTTGTTAGTCCAAAAGGCATCACTGTAAACTCGTAATGCCCATACCTGGTCCGAAATATTGTCTTAGGAACATCTTCCTTCCTCACACGCAACTGATGATATCTGGATCAAAGGTCAATCTTTAAAAAGTATTAGATCCATGAATTTGATCAAATAAATCATCAATCCAGGGTAGAGGATACTTATTATTTATTTTGATAGCATTGATTTCCCTTTAATGAATGCAAAGCCTCATGGATCCATCTTTCTTTTTGACAAAGAGGACAGAGACTCCCCATAGAGAAAAACTAGTTTGAATAAATCTTTTTTCACTCAAATTTTCCAGTTTTTTCTTTATCTCTACTAATTATATAGTGGTCATTCTATAGGGATTCTTTGATATAGGTCTTTCATCATGAATTAAATCAATAGAGAACCCAAATTCCTGCTCTGGAAGATGTCCAAGTAAATCCTATGGAAATACATCAATGTAATCTTGCACTATGTGCACATATTCAATTTGAAGATTTATTTCTTGTCCCATAGATATTGGTTTATCTTCCTCTCCAAGTATTGAATTCAGTAGAGCTACTGAGGGTGGTTCTAGATAAGAATCAGGTGGCGATGTTTCTTCCCTAAAAACAAGAAATTCTACACTATTTTCATAAATTGTAACTTCAATCTTCTTACAATAAATCTTCACATCATAATTTAAAAGCCAATCTATACCTAGAATTACATCAAATTCAGTCATTGGTATGATGACACAGTTAGCATCAAAATCACGTTTTGGTGTCTGGAGGGGGACTGGTCGACATGCCCTTGTTGCAATGATACATCCCCTGTGAGTTTTGATTGACAACTCCATTATTAAATCAAATTGGACATATCAAATTTTCTTGAAAAAATAAGAAGATATAAATGAATGAGATGATTCAGAATCAAATAAATTGTGGGCTAATTTTGAGGAAACAATTAAAGTACCTTCCACCACATTATTAGGAACTTCAACCTCCATGGTTGTAATCCCATAGGCTCTCCGTTTTTCTCCTGGATTTTTCTAAGGCATGTTTCCATGGCACTTAGGACACTCAATTTCATAGTGTCCAATATCTCTAAAATATTATCATTGAATATCATGGAATTGTTTCTTCCCCTTGCATTCATCAGATCGATGACCCTTTTCTCCACAGTTATAGCAGACTCACATGCCATTCAAGCATTTCCTGAGATGATTCATTCCACTGTTCTCACATAATGAGAATAGCTTTGTTCCCATTCTCTTATTTGGTGTTTCTTATTTTACTTTTTTATTAGAGTACCACTTCTTATCTTGGTTTCCTTTGAAAATATTTGATCTAGAAAATTCATTCTCTATTTTGATGGAACTTGATACAATCTCATCATATGAGGAAAATGATTGAGAAGTAAGTTCCATTAAAATACTTGGCTAAATACCTTCAAATAAATGATCAATCTTGTCTACTGAGTCATGTACGTAATCTACTACATACCTGGCCAGCCTTGTGAAAGTAGCCTCATACTTTGCAATACTGCCTTCTTCTCTTTGTTTTAAGCTAAGGAATTTTCTTTTCATTTTAGTTTGTTTCTCATGAGGGAAATATTTTTCGAAGAATATTTATTTAAAAGTCCTCTATTCCATATCTTCTATTTCTTCTTCCTCCGTGGTATTCTGAATCAAGGACCACCATTGATCAGCGTCAGCCTTGAGACAATATACTGCAAGTACTATCTTTTCTTTTTCACTTCATATTAATGCCATGAATATCTCTTCAAGGGACTTGATCCATTACTCAGCAACCAATGGGTTGGTAGTCCCACTAAAAGATGGGGGTTCTTGCTGTATGAAAAGATCCAACATAGGCGTGGAATGGTTATTTGTTACAACTTTAGTAAGTTTTCGCAATATGGCCATGATCTGATCTGCTCCAACATTGACTGTGTTGACTTGCTCAGTAGGGATATCCCTACCTTACCCACGAGTATTGATCCCGCTTCTTCTGTTAGATTCCATTTCTAAATAAGGATACATTAGATTAGTTTATGAATCTCAAATAGAAAATCACTCAATATAGATTGAAATTCTATGCATAGCTAATCTTATAAACATGGTTTCTATGAGGAAAAATTTACATTAAAATCATTTATAATGGCTTGTAAATAAAATATGAATTTTCCTAAGCATATCCCCCAGGAGTGTCATTACCAAGAGTGCAGCAAGGCCCATTGGCATGCACAAGTTCCCGTTCGAGTCTAGCTCAATGTGGTGTTTTTGTGTTTTTCCCCTAGTTACATATGTGCCAGAGCTGCCTCTACCTGCTCGTATCCAGACATGAACGTATTTCTTAAAAGATCCACTCTATTCTTTACCAAAATACATGTACATTCTTGTACGTTTATCCTCAAATACTACCTTAGGGATTTGTTCTCTACTATACACTTCCTACTCTAGTTTCCAAGTTTTCTACTAAACTTCCTTTTATTCCAACTGTAACACCTTGAACTCTCTAGGCTAGAGCTGGTACATTACTTGGGATATTGGCATGGTTAGAAGGAATGAAAATCCTCATGGAACGATCAGTTTAGTATTCTTGAAGAATCTAGATACATATTTTTTACTCAAATTACATTGGAAAAGTTTACAAAATACAATACATAATGAAAACTATAAACTGCATCCACAAGAACTCAATAAATGATCTATTCTTTGTCACCTGTTGAAAGTAAACAATGAAAGGGTTGAGCACAAATGCTCAATAAGGGTTAAAATAGCGGAAGCATGAATACAATAATAAGTGTATCACAATCAATCTGATATAATCAACAGGAATGGGGAATAAATGAAAAACTCATGCCATTAATAAACTGAGAATGAAATTGCATCCATAGATTTTTTCATAGAGAAAACCTCAGGGATAGTAATAACTGATAATTAATAAAGTGAATTCTTATTAATTGGACATCATGTATCTATCACATTAACCATAATACCGTTAAAACGATTTAGTTCTATGGGTAGAAACCCGTCTGATTTTTGGAAACATACTCGAAGGGTTTGTCACCAAACTGATTTGTCTCATGAGACCTACAAATGCCTTGAGGGGCTATATCACCCCCCCGACACTGCATTTCCATATAATTCATTATATATTGATTCAATACAAGGTCAATATTCCTTTTCAATACTTGTATAGAGTAAAGTATACGAATTCACCAATATTTCCATAATTAAAATAGCTTTCCAAATAAACACCGTATGTAAAATGGTATATTGTTTAGACAAAAAAATATATCCACGATATGAGATTATGGATATTTAATAAAAATATCATTTCAAATGAAAAGTGATCTCAAATGGGAAGTAGGTACACCACATAAGGATTATTAGGTGCACCACACAAAGTTAGTCACAACAAAATAATAGTTGAGACAAAGTCTATTACCATAATGTAATCAGTCAAATCATATGACCAGAACTTAATAATACTGAAATGAATAATTTAATAACATGAATATAAATAAAATCATTTTAATATATATCAAATGTTAGTACACATATACTACATACAATAAATAATTGGCGAACAATGAAAATATCACAGAAATTAAAGTGAGATGAGAAACCCCTTACAAACATTTCGGCATGGTAACGAGTGTTATTGTGAGGGATTAATGAGAGGTCAATGGGTATTCCATTATTTATATGTCACAATGGCTGTATGGGGGATGTGAAAAAACATACCCCATCATTTGTAATTAAAAATAAAAGGGCAAAACATATAGGGGATTTTAGAAAAAAAGTGAGAGAGAGGATCCCTTACAAAGATTGTGTCAGTAGAGTGATGATAAATCAATGAAATATTTATGTGTGAAAAATAAAAATCCACATAATATAAGTGGATATAAAGTATAAAACAATCATATTTCATTCACACATATTCTTGGAACAATGTGACTAATGAAATAGATGTTTAAAACAATGAATGAAAATTGAGTTAAGCAATCCCATACAAAGACTGTATCATTAAAATCCCCAAAATATAAGTGGATATATAGTATAAAACAATCATAAGTCATTCAAAAATATTCTTGGAAAGAAAAAATAAATGACATAGATGTGTAACTCAATAAATATAAATTGAGTTAATATATCCCTTATCTTATACTTGAAGGTTCTCTTGACTTGTTATTTAAGTGTTGAATAAACAAATTGGGATTATTAATTCATAATTCCATAACCTCTTCTATATGTCAATGATTTATTATAACCTTTTTTGTTCATTAATGTCCTTTTTTATTAGTTATAAGGTTCAATTACATTGTTGGGGCTCATTTGTTTTTTTTTTGGTTTTAAATGATCGGTTCACTTATATTCATGTTCAGAAAAATATGAATGATGGATGTTGTTGTGCAGAAATGAAGTTATATGCTATAAGTGAACATACATGAGATTAAATGGTTATAAATTTAATTTGTTTACTTAGTGTGAATTCAAATTATTATATATATAACCTTAGTGACAACTGTTTTGGTTAATCGGTGGGTTTGATTACATTGAACATGTTTGGCTTTATAACTTAATACCATTTGTACAAAAGGATTAAATAACTAAGAATAGGATATATTACATATATAATAATCTGGTTTAACCATAACACAAATGGTTTCATGACCATATTTAAAGATTATAATAGAAATTGATAAATCGTTGTCCTTGAATGTGCTAAATTAGCACATCTATAACGGTGCTTCCATTTCTTTCAAATAAAGGGTGTGGAAAGGAGAGAAGATAATAAAATATCCCATTAGAATAAAAACATTATAGTACATGTTTTTTACTAGAGTTATCATACTATTTGGGTGAAGGGAGGTGAGGAAAGAAACAAAAAGCAAATAACTTAAAAGAAATGAAGGAATTGGAAAGAGGAATTTACCTCTTGAGACTTCCTCATTTGAGAACCTCTTAAGGGGAGAGGTTTTTGTATTTTGAAGAGTCTAGGAGCTTTTGGACGTGGGGGAGGATCTTGGGGAGAAATTTGGGTAGAATATTGGCAAGGCGCAAGGCTTTAGAGGAGTGAAGAGAATAGGGAGTGAAGGGGGGGTTTTTATAGAGGAAGAGAGAGGAGTTTTCTTAATATTATAATTATTAATTTTTTATTTCCTCTCAAGACAACCAATAGTGATTATTCCATGACAAATAATAGTAATATATGCCTATGACTTAGAACCAATTGGGATTACATCTGTAGATCATCATTAATGACTCAATAAATTCCTTATTTTGCATTTTATCGTAAATTATAGCATTTTACTATTCATCAAATCATTAAGTATTTCAGAAAAAAATCCCAAAATTTCACCGTAACCATTTCTCGATGTGAAGAATCCAAAAAAGAAGTCCCTTTTTCAAAAATAATTTCCTAAATATGATTAATTAAATATTTCACTAAAATCATTATTTAATCGGAGAACATAAACACTTATAATATTCATCTTCATTCTTAAGGTGCCTAAATTCACTTATACACTCAAGGGCATGGATACCATTCATTAAAGTCATATTACTATTCATAAGGGTATGTTACTATTCATAAGGGCATGTTACTATTCATAAGCGTAGGTTACTATTCACTGAAAATTATGTTAATTCTATCAGACTCTAAATATCATCCTGAACACAACCATGTATGTCGGAATTTTAAAATTCAAAACCTAGAGTGGGAAAATTTAAGTTTAATGGATTGGTTATGGATATCGCCTATATGTAACCATGTTGTGTTTCATATAGGATTAGTGATTCATGAAATATAGGCTATAACTAGAATGTATTTAAGAGAAAATACCTGAAGTGTTTGGGGTGCTACATTCCTAGTAAGACCTGCACTTTCAATAACAATGGAGGTGAAATCATTATAGGATTATGAATTTAATATTTCATATACACTAGGTAAGGGTAATGATATAGTTGATCATTGAGCATGAAGTCATGAAATGATGTTTTTTTGAATATGGATATTCCTAGTGAGTAAAGGAATAGATCTCCTGAAATAATCTTGATATTGGAGGTTAGTGGCAGAGGAAACTTTTTTTAGATGATGATTGATCCATATTTGGTGAAGCCGAAGGAGGAGTCCCAACCAGGGGACTTAGAGGTGGAGTTCTAGAGAGACTAAGTAATATGTGGTGATAGAGCATATAGTTGGTCTATGGATGAACATCAATGGGTTTTGTTTGAGGGGAGTATTTTCATTCATTTGGTGATGCATGAGGTGGTTCTCCATGAGTTCCATAAATCAACATTTGAGGTATATCCTAGCTTGAAAGATATGAAAAAAGATCTGATAGGCCATTTTTGGTGTCCTAAGTTGAAGTGTTCAATTGTAAAATTTGTTTATCAATGTTTTCTATTATAGAATGTAAGGGTTGGGCACCATATTCTTAGTGATTTGCTCTACCCATTAGATACTCCTCTGTTGAAGTAAGAAGACATATTGATGGATTTCATCACTATTTTACATCAATAATAAGAAATATTTTATTCTATTTTGGTGATAATTGAATGTTTGAATAAATCATCCTACTTTATAGTAACTAAGTATTTAAGCTCACTGGATCTTTTGTCAGGGTAGTACATGGAGGAGGTGGTGAGACTCCATGGAGTCTTGAGGATGACAGTGTCTAATCCTGATCCTCATTTTTCTCCAAGGTGTGGAGAGGTCTCTATAATTATATTGGATATTATTTATTATTTATAACTTCTTTTCATCCATATATTGATGGTTAGATGCAGTGGGTATCTAGTCTCTAGAATACATGTTTTATTCTTGTTTCCACGATTTTGAAGGTTCATGGACGAGGTTCTTACCATTTTTCTAGTTTTCTTATAATATTAGTTTTCACTATGAAATTATTATTGAACCATATAAAGATTTGTATGGTTGGCCTCTCTATTATTCATTGCCTTGGATTGGGTTACGAGAGTCAATATTTCTCGGGCTGGAACTAGTGTAGAGCACGATAGAGTTGGTTGAGGTGATTCTTGATAGGATAATAGGACTTCATAATCATCAAAATTCATGTGCCGATCATAGGAGGAGACCGAGGGAGTTCAATGTTGGAGACCATTTTTTTTTAATGTGGATCCTCATCATGGGTAGAAAATTATTGGTTGAGGGAGTAAGATTTCTCCTCAATTTATTGATCCTTTAATGGGGTATGCTCATGTTGGAGTCACTGAATTTCTGATAACACATCACTCATGTGTGATATGAAGGGATGATGTCTTCTGAATTTTTTAGCTTCACCGTTATCTTCCTGATGACATTCACATAATCAATTGGGGTGAGATCTTTGTTAACAATGATGTGATAGCTTTAATGAGTACCTTGTGAACATATAATATAATTACAAAGTAAGGTAACCTGCTACCACATCCCCACTGATTTGGTACTCATATATAATGGAATCCTAATAATGCATCTCATATTAATATCAACGTGTACTCAATAACACCCAAATATGATGGGCACCCTACAGTACCACCCCAACCTAAAGAATATAAGTGAAAAAAATTTCAAGGAACCAACTAAAGATACCTAACTAAGCAACTTATCAGTCTCACATTTTGGGAACAATAAGAATAACCTCAAACTGAAACCCACTTAATGATCCAAATCTAAGTCAACCATTAAATGAACAACCCTCACTCATGACTAACACCCCACTCCCCTCAGGAGGATTTTAAAACAAAACCTCCAAGGAATCCTCCAACAAATCTATGAACTAACGCAGACCATATCCAAAAAATATCACCACAGCCTCTACACTCCCCATAATTCATACCATTACATTCTACATGGAATGAAACCTAGAAAGGACTCCTCATGGGCCAAAATATTACTCTAGAGATAGAAATAAAGTAAAACACATCTAATGTGAGAGTATAGGATGTGTACATTTTGTACAAAACTTGTTCCCAAAATTCCCTATATGGTCATGCCCCCCATCCCAACCTTGTGTGTACTTCCCAAGAACATGTTGTTCATTAGCCCTATACTACTATATTTTTATGTATTTTCAATGATACATTTTTTATGGAAAAACTTCTCATCGAAAATAGTCATAGTACATGATGTATACGTGATAGAGGTAGAATTTTGTCGCAAATAGTAAGTATTTGGTTCAGAATTATAATTCTCTCACAAATAGTTTTTTTGAGGTTTTTGGCAGCCTAGTGCGAAAATCATTAAAAATGGGTATTTTTGATTGATTGATCAGTATGTCAGAAATTCCCATTGAGTCATGAATTTTTTCGACGGAATTCAATACCCATCACAAATAATTCTGAATGAAAATTTTTTGAGACCGAATTAATTCTCTCATGATTGCTCCATCACAATTTTTTTTTGGGATTTGACATAGTACGCCACTCCAATTTTCTTCATCCTCTTTTCTTCCTTCACTCTACGGAACCTTATGGAACTCTACAAGCCACCCTGCTCCGTGCAGCCCCAAAAAGATCTATTTCATCCGATTTTTTGGTGATTTCACACCAGATCTTCATGGAATAGACTCTGCTCTTATATTTCATTAGTTTTTTTGTATTTTTTTTAGATTGATAAATTAAAAAAACCTAGTTTTAGAAATTTCTAATATTTTGATGATTTATTAGAAATGTTGGGTTACTATAAATTCATTATTTTATATTTTAGTGTCTTGATTACACACATGTTTTTTATTTGATTTATAGAATTTTTTAGAATGTTTGATCTTTAAACTATATAGATTTTTTTGGTGTTTATGGTTGTTGAACACTTACTATTTTACATTATTATTTGATATATGATTATTATTGAAATATTATGGACATTTTAATTTGTTAGTAAATGTGATGGTTTCATCAACACATATATTTATTTTAATTATCTTGTAGTTTTAGGTTTCTAGATATTTATTATAATTTTGACCATTCTTTTTTTATTTTTTTTCTTGTTATTTATTAATTTTATTTATTTTTCGATTCCATTTTTTTTTCACGCCCATGTATATATGTCTAATTATTTATTATGTTATTTTTTTGTAATAATAATATTTTAGCGCACGCATAATATTTTTGATAATAAGTTTTGTGTGTACACATAATATTTGTGTTCAATAATATTTTAATATAATAATATTTTTTATAATTTTTATTTTGGTGCGCATGCATGCATGTATGTATGTCTAAATATTTTTATTTCTAAATAATTGTTATGTTAATTTTTTTCAATGCACACACATAATATTATTATTTGTGCACTACCATAATATTTTTATAATTATATTAGCGCACACACATAATATTTTTTTTACAATAATATTTGTTTATAATAATATTTTTTTATAATACAATTATTTTGAGGAACATGCATTTATGTATATATGTCAAAATATTTTTATGTCTAAATATAATTGAATTTTATTTAATAATTATTGGAAAATTAATTTAATGAAAACATTTTAATGAAATGTTATTTATAATTTTTTTTAAAAAAACCTTAAATGTTTTTAATGAAAAACAATGAAAATTTGAAATATGTAATAATTATTAATACCATATTTGATAATAAATTAGATGATTTTTTGTAATAGTTTATAAAAATATTTAACAAATATAATGAATTATTAAAAATTCATAAAAAATATTAATTATAAAATTGTAGTGTTAATTTAAATAATTAGAAAAAATCAATAAATAATTTATAATATGTAATAATTAATCGGACATTATTATTAATAAATTATAAATATTAGTGATAATTATAAAACAATAAAATTTTAAAAAACTTATAATAAAAAATAAGAACTTTTAGATATTCATATTAATTCATACAAACTGTTGTATTTATTAGAATATTTAGTATTAAAATTTCATATAAATGTTGTAAAAACACCTTACTCGCACAACTATTATAAAGAATCTAGGGTACAAAATTTTAAATCAAAAATTATTAATTGTAAATAACTATGAAATCAAATTAATTATTAATTCAAAAATATGACGTCAATTTAATTTATAAATTATTTTTATAAATTAGAAATTCATGGTAATCAAGTTTATTTATAATCAAAATTAACCATAAGTAAAAGTATTTATAATATATATATGTGTGTATGAGTGTGTGTTTATATAGATTGGATCTTGGTATATTTGTTTAAAAATGAGCTTGAATATATTTGATGTATTTATATTAATTAATATATTGTGATATATATATATTTAGTAACTTTTAAAATTTTAATAATAAGTTAAATAAATCAATACTAGTCATTACATAATTTATAATAATTTAAATTATTTAAGAAATAGTAATAATAATAATCATTACATAATAAAATAGTAACAATAAAATTACAATAATAATTTAAGAAATTCTGATATATGTAATCATTACATAATTTAAATTAGTAAAAAAATAACAATCATTACATAATAATTAATAATAATTGTTACATAATTTATAAAAATAATCATTACACAATTAATAACATTCATTACATAATTTATAATATACTATGATATATATTAATATTAATTAACTAAGAATCACTGCATATAAATGATTATTTAATTAAAATAATACGTATTAATAATTTTTAATAATATCTTAATATATATTTATATATAAAAATAAATAAATAAATAAATAATATTAATAAAATATTAAAAATTATACCCTCATGTGCGATGTAACAAAGCACTTGATGCTAAAAACTGTTATGTCGCACATAGTGTAAACCACGCATCCCGGACCTAAAGCGGTCTCGACTTTTTTCATATGATAAATAGTTCGAAAGATAATTTAAATTTTAATAATAAATTATAATAAAAATATTATATGAATTACCCTCATGTGCAGTCTAATGAAACACTCGATGCAAAAAAAATGTTATGTTTCACCTAGGGTAAACTCCACATCTCGAAACAAACAGTAACCCCCAATTTATCATACGAGACATCGTTAAAGAGATTTTCTATTATTTTAAAAAAATAGCTTGTCTCTTATATAGTATTTTTAATATTTTTAATTTTATCTGTGTTGAGCCTCTACGGGCCCCATAAACTATTGTTAACCGAGTGCCTTACTCTGCTCATATTTCATATAATATTTCAAGATGGTAAAATATAATAATAATTTGAAACTAGTCCAAATGACCAGCAATAATTATTCTTATTTATATTTTTATTTAGATAACTATGGACTTAGTAAGTACCCACCAGTATCTAATACGTGATCATGATTGGATAAATAGTCACAAAAAGCCAAACGGATCTGGTTTAACTCCAATCTACATTGAAGTTGTTTAATCTATTATATCATTTTCATCATCAAATTCATATTTTTAATGGAACAATTAAATATGTACGTTAAAAATGTGATCTTTTTAAATTCAAAACATATGACAATGTTGGAGTTCATCTATTGTGTTACAGTTTTCCGAAAGAATGTATTTTTTTAATGTCAATATTGTGAAAAGAATTTAGTAGAAAATACAAATTTTTTAGTTCTATATACATCATTTCAGAATTTAATATATGAGGCAGTTCGTCCATCTATTCCTAAAACAACTACATAGAATGAAATTCCAAATCCTGAATCTGAACTTTCCCTGTTTAACAATTTGTTGAAACCCACTAAGGATACCTCATATCCAGAAAGACAGCTAAGATACTTTGAATCTGTTATAAAATTTAAGGATATTAAATCAGATTTTGTAATGTCTAATAGTAGTTTGGATCAGATGTTATCTTTGGTTAATTCATTTTTTCCTGACAGAAATACATTACCCGTAAGCTTATATGAAAATAAATGGTTGATTCATAATTTGGGTATAAGTTATCAAAAGATCAACGCATGGTCAACTGACTATATCTTATATTATTGTGATTTTGAATCATTTGTTAATTGTCCAACATGTGGAGAATCGAGGTATAAAGAGGCACAATAATTAAATTCTAGAGTTCCTAAGAAACAATTGATATATATTCCAATTACACCTCATTTACAACATTTATTTATGTGTCACAACACAACTAGATTGATGACACGACACAAATCAAATATTTCCATAACAATATATTAAATCATCCATGTGGTGGTGATTCATGGAATCATTTTGTTCAAAAACATCATCATTTTTCTTCAGAACCTCGTAACATACGGTAGGGACTTTCTATTAATGGGTGTTATCCATTTGGTTCTTACGACAGTCAATATTATTTTTGGAATTTTTTCATTACTCCCTACAAATATCCTCCTTTTATGTTGACGATGGAAGGATCTATATATTTGATTCTACTAATTACATGAAATCCAAAGAATAATTTTTATGTTTATTTAAAACCATGAGTTAATTTCAATTTTGAACAACACTGTGACTACATTTGATATAACTACATATATGGATTTTATATTGATGGTTGCATTAATATGGACCCTTAGTGACTTTTCGGCATATGGTCTGTTATCTGGATATAGAAAAATGGTCTAAAATAATGTTCATACTGCATTTCTAAGAATAATGATTTTATGCTAGGTAATGGGAGAAAGGATAATAATGTTGGCTGTCATTGAAGATTTCTTCCTATGGATCACCTTTTTTGAAGGAATGATTTTTTTTACAAAATCTCAAATTGAAACAGATGCACCTCAAGTAGTATTCTTAGGTAATTAGGAAAAATATATTGTCTCTGCATTACCTCAAGATATTAATGGACCAGCCACAAATAAGAAAAAGATAAATGGTTATGGAAGAGATCATAATTGGATAATATAGAGTATTTTTTGGGACCTTCAATATTAGTCGGATCTGATGGTTCATCACATGTTACATGTAATTTATATTGAGAAGAATTATTTTATAACATGTGTTATAATATGTTGGACAGACCTAGTAAGATCAAATATAATGTAAATGCACAATTAGATCTTATGGAGATTTTTATATGTCATCAACTTCAATTATTTGAAGTCGAAAGATCACACAAATTAATAAATCCAAAATATGCATACTCACTTAATAAAGAAATCCATTTATTACTTTGTCAGTGGATTAGATATTTGTGGTTACTAAATGGTTATGCTTCTAGTTTGTCTCATTGTTTCAGAAATGATCATATTAGCAGGTTAAAAATTCACAAATATCATGTCATAATTGAAAGATTACATCATGTTGGACTTAAAGTGTTGTTGAATTAATCATTATGGGATATGTTGACTGAAATATCATATTTTTTTCTGAAATATTTTTTTGGAAACATCATATTATGATGAATTGAGTTTACTATAAAAGTATGTTGTTTTAATTTTATGTAAATTGGAGAAAATATTTCCACCAGGCTTCTCTAATTCCAAGTAAAATATAATATTTCATTTTCCATATGAAGATATATGTGGTGGGACTATACAATTTTAGTGGATTTATCAGTTCTATAAATGTATAAAAAAAATAAAAAAAAATTACATAACAAACCATCAGTTTAAGTGTCGATTGATGAAGCATACTTATAGGAGGAAATTTCAACTTCCTTCTCTTATTATTATTATCTAGAATATCCTTCAAAACATATTTGCACAAGACAAAATGAGTCAATTGTTTATGATTTCATAGGCAATAAGTTTTCATTTTTTAATCACCCCAAGCTTGGTTTTAGTAGTTATCATGAACAATGGCTTACATATGAAGAAATGCACAGAGCTCATACTTATCTTCAGCTAAATTGTAAATAAATGAAACAGTTTGTGTAGTATGTAGAAATTTTTTATTATATTGTTAAATATTTATTAAATATCTCTTTATTTTCAGTAATTTTTTTAGAAAATATGACGACTAAATCAAAAAAATATACAAATTACATATGCTACTCTTCAATAACATCGACAAAAAAGTTTTTCATATTTTTTACAAAGTGTAGTAACATAATTTTCATTTGATGGAATATTAAATCAATTTTTCAATGATATCTATTATTAATAATTTTTTTTCCCAGGTAACACAACATAAAAATAAAACTGAGAGTCGATTATGTGTGCTGAAAAACATTTTGAACAAAATTGGAAAAATCATATAATGGGTATATGGTTAATGGATTTTCATTCCATATATGCATATATGGTGACTCAAAGAAATCAATGAATACTGGTGTTTTTTTGAAATTTTACCATCATAAGGAATGTTAATTTAACTTTTATGGTATACTAGATGAAATAACTGAGTTATGTTATTTGGGACCAAATTATATTATTATGATTAAATGTCCTTGATTTGATACTGATGAGGGGCTATGAGTTCATCCACGAAATGGAGTCATTGTCCTTAAATATAATAGTCTTCTTGCATCAAATTTACCATTTATGTTAGCACATCAAGCACATCATGTTTACCATTAAAATTACTGTGATGTTTTGAAAGAATTAAAGGACTGGTGGTGTGTGATGAAAATGAAATCAAGTTACAATTATTTTGGTGAAATTGAAAATATTTATTTGGAAGTGCATCATATTGAAATTTTTCAAGAAATATCCAGTAATATTTATCTTACCCAACATGATATAAATATCGATTATGAAACCCCCCCTTTAAGTTCCAATGATATAGATAATGTTGATGAAGTAATAAGAGATGATGAAACAAAAATTCATATGGAAGTTAACAATACTAAAGATGAGGACAATGAAATATATGTAGATGAAAATGGTGTTGAAGATGATGATTGATTATATTCATGTCTTTTGTTACATGTAATTATTATATTTTGATATTTATTTGTTTGTAAAATTTCATATATGTATTAAAAAACTATTTTATGTAACATTATTTTATTCTGACATTTATTAGTTGTTTAATTCATATATGAATTAACAATATCTTACTTGTGAGAATATTTATTTTAGATGGCTGGAGATGATACTAACGATCTATTACATCCCCTCACTGATGCCAAACTTCCTGTTGAGAAGCTCGACTCAGCTCCTCCTCCTCAGGCTAGCGTGCCTACTAGGAGGTGGTGTGGTCTTGCACGATTACTAATTCTAGCTTCTATTCTAGAAAGTTGAAAATATTTTGATTTTGATCCTCATTTAAAGAGGTATGCTAATTTTTAAGGTATTTTTTATTAACTAAATTTATTAATCCTGAAAATTATTTTATGATTATATTTTTGTTTCAATTTTTATAGTTTCTCACATTTATCCATTGGGTCGGCTAGTTCAATTCTGAGAGATTATTTTTCCGAGCCATGGGTGTCATGGGACCACGTACTAATTACCATGTGTGACCATTTGTTTGAACACTCGATTGTGCTTTATTAAATAATATATTATTTTTTAAATTCATTTAATTACTAACTTATTTTTTAAATTTTATTTTAGAATTTATTTTTTCAGATTTCTGATAGGCAGATAGGTCTTATCTAAAAGGCCTACGATAATTCTATACATGAACACTTTCATCAATTTCTATAGAACACCAGAAAGTGAGATATGGATAAATCTTATGCTATCATTTTCAATTAGTTCTGGTTCTCTCATCGTCATGAATATATATCTGCTCAGGTATGGGATGGGTTGTGATCCTATTGGCCATGAGAATATTTTAGAAGGAGATTATCAGCTGGATGTCGGAGCCATGGGAAGAACATGGCCACCCATAGGGCCGAGATTCATACATTTGGAAAAAATCGATGACATATGGTAAGTGATATTATTTATTAATTTATATTTATATTAAGGATAGCATGTTTGTTATAATATATATGCTGCTATAGACCCATCTATTATTGAGTTTGATGTTCCTAAGAAGATATATACTAATCCCCATAAAATAGAAGTCATTGACGAACGACAATACCATATTGTGGCTTGTGATTTTTTTTCAAAATGTCATGAATATTAATTTTATTGTTATTATTATTTGTCATTATATTTAAGGAAAACATATGAGTCTACAACTTCTCATTCACTAGAGAGTCAAGCTGAGACCAAACAAGATGTAACTGCAGATTTGGCTTCCAACGAGGGGACTTGGATACATGAAACTTCACAGGGTATCAAGAAAGGTAAAGTGGTTGGTATTGTTTCTCAACTAACACCTACGAGTTATTATGGTACTTATTCAATGAGATAAGTGAGAGTGAATAGAGCTCATAGATAATTTTCATCGACGTTGTCAGCTGCTGCACGATATGAGGAGAGGTTGAGAGCTCAGGATGAGATTATACACCAAATGTAGAAGCAGAGGGAGGTGGAGTGTGAGCAGCAGTGTCTGATAGATGAGAAGATGATGGAGTATAAGCCACAACCTGCATGTGGCCTTGGTATGGAGTTTCTTCCCCCTGGTCCTTCGAGTGATCCTCCTCCACCATAAGATTGTTGATGACTTACGAAGTTTTTATGGATTCTTTTTAACTTGGTGTGGCAGACATGTTAGTTTTTAGCAAATGTATTACATTTAGGTTTGTATTAATTGGTCCAAATTTTTTTAATGATTTTTAAATATTTTTAAATATTTTTAAATATAATAATTTTTAAATGTTCTTAAAATATTTTAATAAATTTTAGGGTTTTTAATTATTCTTAAATATATATATATATATTCTATAAATTTAATATGTTAATTAATTTCAAGAATTTTAATAATTTTAATAATTTGTTAATATATTTATTTAATCTTTATACTTTTTTTAAGTAAAATAAATTTTTAAATAAATTTTTAATTTTATTTTTAATTTTTTAAAATAAATATAATTTTTTTATTGTTTCTTTATTGTTTTTTATTTTTTTGGGAAAATTTGTTATTTGCGATTGATGAATTCCTTATTCAGAAATAAATTTTTTAACCATTAACAATGAATCATTGAAAAATGTTATATATTAACCTTCAAGGGAGTCTGGTGATGACAAAAGTATCCATCGCAAAAAAAATATTATTTACGATGGATCATCGCAAATAAACCCATTTTCAAAGCCACCATCAGTGATGGGGTATTTGTGATGGACTCCCGTAACAAATGACTTTTTGTGATGGGAGTCCTTCGCAAATACCGTGTTGAAATTACATTAAATTTCTATAGTTCTATATGGTGTGTGCTTTACACAAGGTACCTAAAAGTTTGTCCCACAACATATCTGACCAAATACCTTGCACGACCTCAGGACATGCACTATACATTGGGCCTGGAAGTGTACCCTAAATGGCTATGTTCCCCCACACTAGGTGTCAAGATAAGTACCCCAACTACATCGTGATTCGCTATCATGGCTAATCTAAAGAAAATCATCCATCTAGGCTATGAAATAGACCATGATAAAACCCAAAGGGTGTTTCCAATCCCTATAACATGGAGAATTAAACCCAAGCATCCAACAACAATAAGAGGGAAAAAATTTGCAACATGAAATAAGACACAGGGAATATATATATATATATATATAACCATAAAATAAATATACCATAAAAAAAGAGTTCCAATAGTATTAATACAAATAAATGTAGAAATATAAAATCCAAGGTACATGTCCTAAAAAACAACCAAAATAAAGGACACCCAAACTACACACCACTAATCTATATGATTTTTGGGGAACATCCCACAATCTCACCACTTGCTACCCATCCCAGCTAACTAAATTCATATCTACCACATTATGGCACCATGACCATACCTATATCAGATAAATAAATCTCTACAAAATCCCACAAGAGTGTACAAGGTGTGAGCTAAATAGGATCAATGGGATACCACCCAGGTATTCCATAATAAGTATATTTACATATCCCAATATGCTCAATTTAAGGAAAACATGGCATGATAAGTATTTACACTGTTTTATATAAAAATCATGGTAAATAGTTTCACTTTTTCAATTTTATAAAATGAATGGTAAGTTATGAAATTTCAATGAATAATTTTAGTAAACCATTTACATTTATCAAATCATTTATCATATCATATCAAAGCCAAAATAGTCAAAATTCAATGTAAAATGGTAGAAACCCCTAATATAACAATGTTTGTTCTAGCTAGGTCACTCTTACCCAAAATAAAAACAAATACTATTGCACACCCATGTCCCTACAGTCAATGTATCCCTAAACTAGGGATGGAGGGGCAGGCCAAGAGTGAACCCTATAAAATGTCAAATCAAGTTCCTTGAGCAAATGTATCTATGATATGGGAACAAAAGAACAACCCAGAATGTGAATCCACATTCAATTACAATGGAAAAGGATCAATACTAAACCCCCCACCTATGTACCTAAGGATCCCATTTGCGGAATATACCAAATCAATTTTAAAGGGATTATAAATTTTTTAAAAAAATCCAAACAACCCTTATTAATAAATAATATTATTTGAAAACCAATTTCTCTATCCATTTCAAAATTATATGATAAAAATTAATTTTAACAAAAATAGGTGGAATTTTTTTTTCACAACAACCCTATCTATACATTCATAAAAAATAATTCAATTATCATTCCAATTCATTTAGAAAAAAATTTATAAAAAAGAGAATTAATGGTTCATTGAACCCAATCTAAAGACAGAACAAACTACCTTAAGTTTGGGACACACACTTCCCACAATGGGATAGACATAGAAAAAAGAAATGTAACTAATGATCAAGTGTGAGGACCTAAATAATGCTTCCAAGAACATTGAATTGTGTTTCTTGAAGCAAAAGGATCAAAAAAGAAATTGAATCAACAAATATATCAAGAATCACTTGCGCACCAGAATAGATGTGAGACCTAGGCTCGGGATGAAAAACATTGGAAGGATATAGAAGATATGGAAGAAGGACAAAACATGAGAAATAGATCCCAAAAATACATCCTAGATTTACTTCCATACCAAAAGATCATGAAGAAACATGAGATATTTGATCAAACATACTGATCCATTGAAAACTACTAAATCTAGGATCAAAACACCATGTGGATAATTTTAGATGGATTTGGATAACCAAAAATCAACTAAAAAATACCTATGGTTTGAGGAAAGGTGAAGAGAGGTGAATGAGAAAGTTTATGGGTGACCAAAACATTTAATCTGATGTAACATACATGATTCATGATGTGAAACATTGGTTCATGGTGTAAAATTTTAGAATGGATGAAAGGTTGAAGAACACATCAAATTAGCTTATAATCCTGAAAGGCCAGTTCCTAATAAGAATTATATCTCATTTCATGATTTTTTTTAAATCAAGAACCCAAAATCAGGGTTTTTTTCTTGAACCCATTAGTGTCATGAATATACATCCATGATGTGAACTGAATGCTTTATATATTTCCCTTGGTTTTGGGTTATCTCCTCCAAGAAATACTCCAAAAATACCGCAACACATTTTATCACAACCTTCACGATATGTTAAAACTTAAAATGTGGTGTTACTTAAAATCAAGGATGTTATAATTCTCCCATTTCATAGGAATTTATGTCCCCCATAAATTCATATAGAAGAAGGATGATCTAGAAATAGGTGAGGCTATTACTCCCTTACCAATGATTCATGTTCCCAAGTATCATGAGAATCTGATCCATTCCACCATAAAAAATTGGTCAACAGAATTTACTTCTCATAAATAACTTTCATCTGTTATCAACAATCTCTACTAGCTCCTCTAAAACAAAAAATTCCATCTCCATCTCAATATTCTACCAATTAAAAACATGGGAAGGATTAGGATGGTACTTATTAAACTATGGTATGTGTAAATTATTAAGAATTCTTGTCAACTGATCTAGTAACTCTAACCTATAATAAAACGTTCCATGCTACTATGTGATGTAAAATCATCCAACATATATTGAAGCCAACTCTCGTTATTCCCCAAGCCAATAATGACCCAACCAAGGAGTAACTTTCAAGATGATTGTTTCACCAATGAAAAACTCCAATGGATGATTATAATAATCCACATTTGATTTATACCAACTGAAATATATAACCAATAATTGATATATATTTCGAATACGCATCGACATCTCATGGATGAGACTCGATCCCACAAGAGAAGGTTTTCCTCATTTTACCAACAAACATGTGACCTTCATGATTTACCATAAAAATACTTGAAGTTAGACATTTTGATCAATTACATGTCACTAATAAAATGTAAAATCTCAAACATTCCTTGATGGTTGTCCCATGATCCACAGAAATCCAAGACACATGCATGAATCATATCGTAGAGAAAATGTATATAATTATTTTTCTAACCTTTAATCTAAGAATGATATGTTGTACCAAGCCTTACATGAGTCCCCATCACCTATTGGAGGCTCTTCCATATACAGTAGATAAACTGGGGATCAATATTAGAATCAATGGAAATGGGGACCCCATGAAACCACATAATATTTTGTATATATAGATTACCAAGATCTTCAACCCTGGTGATTTCCTTGATCCGAATAAAATAATCCAAATTCATCAATCGTTCAATCACCACCCATATAGAATTAATTTCTCATGGAGGCTACTTTAATCTAATGATAATGTCCATACACACCTCATCCCATTTCCAAACAATCATAGGAAGAGGATAGAATATTCCATAAGGCTTCAGGTGCTCTTCATTTAGATACTATTAGGTGAAACATAGGGGAACATATTAAGTGATCTCACACTCATACTAGGCCACTAGAAACATCTTATCAGGTCATAATATATCTATGTAGTTCCAGGATGAATGGACCATGAAGAGCTTTGAAAATCATGAAACAATAATTTTATAATATACAATGGGATTAAATAACAATTCCCAATGTTAAGAATTCCATTAGAAGGAGATAAAAATAAGAAATTATCTCCCCACCATAGAGAGATTCTCTAAATCCTTTGAAATCATCATCCTCTTATTAGTCCTATAAAAATGACTCAATGAGTTATTAAAACTATTGAACACTGGTCAGAACCATACGTGAATCATCCTCAAGCATGTATAGATGTAAATTAGTGAAAATTCCCCTAAGGTTATACTCATCCCTTGATTCAAAGAAAACCTAAGATGGGTAAATACTAGTAAGGGAATCCCTAATGACATTCCCCTTCCCAAAGTTATAGGTGATTTAAATGTAATTTTTTTTAGGTATTCCAAATATCCTATCCATCTAAGGTTCAGATACTTTTGATAATGGATATTACTCCGAATTTTGTGATAAAAAAAGATTGTGAACCTCTATCCAAATAGATAGTGTCTTCATCACTTATGTGAATGCATAATAGTGTCGAGATTAATGTTTATAGTAGGTTAGTTACTCTCATGTTTCTAAAGCTAATGAGAACCTTATGCCGCCAAATAATCATCCAACATCAGCACACACTCCAAAAAAGAACCAAAATAATTAAAATATACCACGTAGAACATACTATGTTTTGGTGATATCAACATAAGAGCTGATGTTAGATACTGTTTCAACTCATCTAAGTAAATCCAGCACCAAGGATCCAATTTGAATTTACCCCCTTTCATGGTAATAGAAGTAAAAGGTGATTCTATATTTGATAAATCCATGAAAAAATATCAATAATATTTCTAGAGACTTAGGATGATTCATATCTCAAAAAAGATCCTGGGTTATTCCAATGAAAATACAACCCTCACTATTTTATAGTTAATAGAAAAACCAGGTTTTGAAACCATGTGTTTCAAGAAATTCACTTCATGGATCTATAAATTTCATTTTGAAATTTTCTTATAAAGGAGGTGAATCCTTTGGATTATTAAAACCAAGTTTGATGGTTCTCATGATCATTTGTAGATCTTGAATAAAATATTATATTATCCATTAATACCATAACAAAGGTATCTAGAGGCTGGTGGAATATCCAATTCATCAAATCCATAAGCACATTAAGATTGTTTGTTAGTACAAAATCATTACAAGATATTCATAATGGTCATAACTACTTATAAAAGAAGTTTTCAATACATATAACTATCGAACTCTAATATATTGATACCCTAACTGAATATCAATTTTACAAAACCCACTTTTTCCCATTTATCCATTCAAATTTGTCATTCCCATGAAGTAAATGGTACTTATTCTTAACTCGTACCCAATTAATCATATAATAGTCGATGGAAATATGAACAAAATATTATGTAATCTTGGAAAAGTGTTGTTGTTATTCCCATGAAAAAACACATGAATGGATAAATCAATTCTTAAGAATACTTACCAACTGAACTGTGATCTTTTTCATCTCTATATGATCCATACTATAATAGGGTACAAAAATAGGGTGTCTACTTTACACCAGATCGATTGAAAACTCTAGTTCCCTCTCTAGAGGAATATCGGAGAATTTTTCTAGAAAGACCCCAGGGAAATCATGAACAAACACCATATTATTAAAAATATATAAAACATCATTAGACTCAAATAATATGGTAGTCAACATACTCCTAATTCATAGGTGAGAAGCTCCCGCACCACTGGACCTCATATCCTAGTCTTTATAGAGCACTTAAGAGATACAGTCAACAAAAAATAATGTGACACACTAATGATAACAATCAATCTCGTCTTGATGAGAAACAAAAAAATCCATCCTAGTGATGAATTTTAAAAAATATAGGCCAAGAATCAATAATTCTCATACTAAATCCACATCAATTATCGAATGAAAACAAGATGGACAATGTAACCATTTCTCTTTAATCTATCCAAAAGGAATATCCATATCCATAAAAAACTACATGATATCCATTTGTAGTTTCATAACATCAAAAAAATAAGTAGATATAAATGATTGTGATAAAACTATATCAAATAGAGAAATTGGTTTAGAAGATTCAACAAAAAATTGTACGTCTCACTGTTGTATGGAATGCATCAACCACTTCTAGAAACTCATTCACTACATGAAGGTGATTCACTCCTGAGCCCTATAACTAGATCCATATAGACATTAAATCATCAAACTATGCCACTGTATCCTTTATTGATGATGACCCTGGACCATGTTGGGGTATAGGCAAAGCCTGGAAGAAAATTTTCGGATGACCTCAATGGCCACAAATACTACAATTCTTCACAGGTATGGGAAAATAACATCACATGTTCCTTACCATTACACAATGATCGAATGTCAAGGGAACACTAATCGATGCTGCTTATGGTTCCAAGTATTACTTATACTAATAACCACCTCCACATCCCTTATGATAATCATTCCAATTCCTCTTATTTCCATGTACTCTACTAAAATTTCTAGGGGGTTAAGGAGGAGAGCCAGAAAATACAACCTTTCCTGCCATATCCATTTTCCAATAATTTATCTATCAACAATCTCATCATATATGGTGATTTTAAGCATACATTCTTATAATTTAATGTCATTTAACCATCCCAATAGGTATTTATCATCCCATAACCAATCATTCATCACCTCCTCTGGAGAAAAACGAACTAGATTTGCAAAATGGTTTGTGTATTATGTCACCGAACAATATCTCTACTACAAAGAGAAGAAATATAAATACTTTACTATCATTAGGTATCCTAGGTAGAAATACTATGAAAAATGTGTCTTCAATCCCATCTGCTCTAATCTCGCGTGTCGGTTTTCCTAAAACATGGAATCCCAACACTTCTTTCTAGGAACCTCAATATTCAATGTGTCATAGTTAACATTAATGACATTAAATGTCTCTAATAATTGAATTAAATGGTTGTTATTTTCCCACCAGTTTTATATATATTGGGGTGAATTCATACCATTAATGTATGAGTTATTCTTTTGTATTAACTCATGAAATCAATCCTTATCTTCTCCAACTCCTAGTTGTTCCTCAACAGCATGATATGGACAGACATTATATTCCAATCAATGACACGAACTACCTGAACCAAAGCCTCTAAGATATTCTAATCTATATGAGGATTACTATTGAGAGAGTATACTATAGAATCCTCATGTGGAACCCTTTTATGATGTCTCTAAGGCATGTTACTACAAACCAAATATCAATGGAAATAAATAGATAATGATACATAGTTAATTTGAACCAAAAGATCAAAAATAGAAACTATGGTCAATGTCAAAACCTAAGCTAGGAGACATACATCCCAACATATCATGGTGACTTAAGGATTTTCATTATAAGTGTTGTCCATACACCCATCATAACCTACCCCTAAAGACCCAATAATCCAATATCCTCTCATTCAACATCCTAAGACTAAGTACAAACTCTCATTGATACTAAATTTTCATTACCCTACCTATAAAATTCATCTATCTAGGCTTCAAATTAAACTACAATAACAATAAATTATTATTACAAATCCCCATGGGATAGAGGCTAGGATGAGGCATCCAACAATATCCCAAGGGAACAATTTCCCCAACCTAAAACAATAAAAATAGAATATATATTTATAGAGAGAGATAGAGAACTAGACAATAAAAATACCATAAACCAAAGAGTTCCAATGATAGAGATTCAACCAAAGGTTTAAAAATAAACCCCAAGGGAAATGTCCAAAAAATAAAATAAAGGACACCCTATCTATCCACTATTACACCTTATGATATTTGGGAAACATCTAACCATATCACCACCAGCTACCCATTCCCATCTGACCAAAGACCTCACCGCCTGACTATGGAACCTTTCCCTTTCTGGTATTATATAAAATAACGTCTACATGCCAATGAGGGAGTGTGAAGTGTGTGATATAAATTGGATTAGTATGATCCCACCTAGGTGTTCCAAAAAATTCTCCATAAAATAATCCCAATATGATTAATTTAATGAAAACATGGCATTATAAGTATTTACATAGTTTTATATCAAAATCATTGAAAATATTTTCAATTTTTCACATTTCTAAAACAAAATCTATGTAATAAAATTTAAAATCATAATTTCAATAAACGTTTTAAATTTATCAAATAATGTATCATATACTGTCAAATAAAAAACTATAAAAATCCAAATCATAATGCTAAACACCCTTAGGATAAGAAATGTTTAGCTAGCGAGATCACCTGAACCCAAAATAAAAACTTTATTTGTCTTCTCTCAAGTTTCTAAAGTCAATGCATATGTAAACTAGTGATAAAGGGACAACCCACAAAGTGAGCCACTTATAATGTTATGATCAATTTCCTAGGTCTAATGTATCTATGATCTAGGAATAGAACACACCCCGATAAAGTGAACCACCTTAAAATTTCAATGAAAAGGAAAAAAACTAAACCCTCCAGCTAAGTACCAAGGATACCATGTGCAGAATATATCAAATAAATTTCAAAGGACTTATCACATTTAAAAAACAATTCCAAATAACAATTATTCATTAAAAAAATTCTTTGAAAACAAATTTTAAAAAAAATTTAAAAATTATTCTAGAAAAAAAATCTCTTTTTCCAAAATAAGGGTAAACCCATGTTTTATCAAAAAATATTTTTACACATCCATAAAAGAAAATTCAAGGATCAAGCTAGTCTATTTAGAAACCCATTTCTAAAATACATATAATTAATTATTCATATAATATAGTATAGATACAAAACCACTCACCTCAATTTTGGACTGTACACCACCCACAACGGGATCATCACAATACAAAGTAAGTGAATTAAAGATAAAGTTATATGCGGAAATTAAAATAGAATCTAAAAACATAGAAACATGTTTCCACATGAAAAAGGGTTCATAGAGAAGTTCTATTGGCACATGCCACTAGAATCAAATGCCACACCATAATGAATGAGAGAAGTCACTGACTAAATTCAGACACGTGAAGGATCAAGAAGTGGTAAAATAAGAATCAAAACATGATCAAAAGATCCCAAAAAACACATCCCATATATTCTTCCAAACCATGATATAAATAATAAAAAAGATATATTTGATTAAACATTCTGATATGATGACAACCAATCAATCTAGGAATGAAACACCAAGCAAAGGAGTCTAGAAGAAGTTGGATAACTCAAAATCACAAAAAAAGACCTTGGGTTTGGGGAAAGAGAAGTGAGGTGAATCATAAAGGAAATCAATTACCAAAAAAATTTTATCTATAAGAATATACATGATCTATTACATGAATAATTGGTTCAAAATGTGAATCATTGATTCATAATGTGATATTTCGAAATTGCTGATACACTGAAAACCCATTTCCTTGGTTTAAAATCCAAAAATTCCCCTTCATGAAATGATTAATATCTCTCATCAAGAATAGTTCTCATGTATTATACTAAAAATAATTTCTTCATACTAAAACCCATTCACATCATGAAAATAAATTAATGGTGTGAATAAAATCAACTAGGAACTTTTATATCTTTTGAGTCATCTTCTCCTCAGACCACACCTAACGTACTTCAACTTGATTTATAACATACTTTATATTGGTTCAAAGAATAAAATAGAGAATAAAATAAAATTTAGGATGTTACAGTCACCCCATAGGTAGTTTCTTAAACAAACACGCCATATATCCCTCATCTTCAACATCATGCCAAAAATAATGAACACACAATGTGTGTCCTTGAATATAAAATCATGTGATCATGTTTTCCCATATAGTAAACCCCCCATGAATCCCTTAAAACCCCCTATATCCCCTAAAAAACATAACATTGGTCCACAAGGGGTCCATGGAAACATGAAAAAAAGATTAAAACTTAAAATAACTAAAAATGGGGTTATATGGAATAAAATGAAACAACTACCAATGTTGGGGCACAAAATGTTGATGCTTTGATCAATATCTACTATCCATAGACACCAAAATCTGATTCAGTACTGAGAAGAACCCCTGATGGTGCCTCCTACCTATCAATATCCCTCTTATCTCTTGGTCACATGACACCCACAAGGGGGTGGGTGAGACTGCAAATGTGATAAGACAAAGGGGAAAGAGGAAAACAAAAAGAAAAAGGAAAGAAAAGTAAATTGAAAAGGAAAAGGAAAAGGGGGATAAAGCCTGGGCATGATTCCCAAGATGATTTTACACCTGTCCTATGATAATCCCCTCATTCTATACTCACCCAAAAAGTCATAGTTTTAATCTATGACTATATTCCGAAGATATCACTACTCACGCATATGCAAATGAAGAAAATTTAATTAACTAAATAGAATTTTTTTTAAAAAAAGAGAACGAATTAGAATTCCAAAAATCATCTTATCTATGGTTAACACCCTATTCTGGGACCAATAGAGTGGCCATAATAATTATTGGAGATCATCTCCTATGAAAATTTTTCTTTTCCCCCAAAAAACAATTTTAGAATAAAAGTATCATGTTTTGCCTGATTTCCTAAACCCATATGGATAGAGTTTGTTAAAAACACCACAACATAAATATTTTCACACTCTTTAAGCCTTAGTGGTCAACTCACCACTATGATTTAACCCCGAGTGCTGGAATATCTAAAACTACCATTAAAATTCACCAACTAATCTCATAGCACCCATGAATATCTCCACATTAGGATTTTTCATCAAAACCCAATAAGATTATCCCCTCCATATGTGTATACTTATCATCACCCCATAACTAGGAACTAACCTCCACGTCCCATGTTTCCTCCACTTCTAAATATAGTGACTAGATGTGTCCAAATCTCTCACATTGGGTGCTATGTTGAAACACCAACCACCACCCTTTCTTGAATCACTAATAATGAATACCGTTATGCTCAAAATACAACATAAAACAAAGATCAAAACCCCCCACGTCCAATAGTTCACTCCCCCTATATGGTTTCCCTTATATCACTCTTCGAATTCCAAACTATACAAAATATACCAAACACAATACTCAAAAGTTCTCATGAAACTCAAATGAAAATAGGACTCACTCCCGCACAAAAAAAATCCCTAATGAACTTTGGATATTGTTATTAAAACCTAGACCATTCTTATATCACATGTCAGTTCATCAAAAATAGAGCAACCTCGATGCCCATATTCAATAATGAGGCCTCTCAATCATTCCACCACTAACATTATTTCCACTCACCACATGAGAATCATTCCAAAACCAAGTGAATCTTACCACACCCCCACCATTCCACCTAAAGTTAAAGATGAAACAAGCAAGCTAATAATCCATCCGAACCTTCCCTCTCAACCCATCCACTAAACAAAAAGCACTCCCAATTCTCCACTTCTCAAGACTAAGGAAATCACATTCCTAACCACAAAAACAACTTTAAGAAACCCATAATCTTAGGGAAACTCGAGCTTGATCCAAACAACTCTCAGGAATCATACCCTTATCAATCCACCATTGGAGAGTCCAAATCTTACACCAACCCACTAGGGTCTCCACACATCCCTTAATGAATATAAGACATTCCCATCACTAGAGAACATATCAATATAAGAATCACATTACCTATCATCAAAAGAAAAATACCCATAGTTTAGTTATTTAATATTATAATAAATAGATACAAGGGACAAAAACATATAGGATGATATTGATAATTTTAAAAATTCAACAACCATTGTTACTGAAATCACACACAAACATGTACACGTCATCTAAACGTATGTTTTTAAAATGATTCATGTACATAAGTCCCTCTACAATAAACCAATAGAAAGAATAAAAATAAATCATAAATATTTAAGCCCATGTGTGTCACCCAAGATGAAATCATAAAAGTGTAATATCAAAAACCATGAATAGAAATCACATACCCAAGTAACATGGACTTTCTATCAGAAAAGGTTCTTTTGATGTAGCAGTATGATATCCATCAAAGGCTCTGACACATTCCTAAACCACATTTGTAACACCCCCTAATAATAAGACATGAAATATAGATGGATTTTATTCCATTTTATCATGGACCAGCACGGTTTAGCCTCACCTATCACCCAATCTGGATCACTGTAAGGTCTAAATCATGTCTCTTTATACATCAAAGGATTAAAAATAGTTGTAATGTCCTAGAAAGATATAATGGGGAGACAATTACCATGAATAGGAGTGAAATTAAAGTATAACTAAACAAAAAACATACACATTGATGAAAATCAAAGTATGAATAATAAATAAACCAAACATAGGAATTCTATATCAAATGAAATTCATTATACAGACTCATGGTCAATCTATACACATCAAATAGTTTACCATTTGGCTAACCAAATATAAAAAAAACATAAGGATCTACTAACATCCATGGGCCATACATCAAACTCATTCTCCATAACTACCAATTTGGTCCATCTAGATCCTCAAACTCCACACAAGCAACCCCCCTTAATCATGCAATGTTAGGCCTCCAACTAATACAATGGGAATCTTGAGCTAAAATTAAAATAAAACATAAGGGTATGCACATTCATGAAGGTGAACATATAAGTGGTGAGAAATAAATCTTAGTGGGACTCCCCCAATGGTGTAACTATAATCTACTATCATATGCAAGTGTGTACACACATGTTATATCCAACCTAGTTAGGAAAAAATTATCATAAAAATAAAGCAGTAAATAAATAAAAAATTATAAAATAAATGGTAAATACAACCAAACAGCCACTATCAACCCTCTGGATCTAATATGACAGTTTATATTGACCAAACCATCTCTGGATGAAGCTATAGGCCTTTAAACACACTACACACCAAGACACAAAAATATATGAATTTTACAAAAGATTACAAGATGATTCTAGACATAAAACATAGAAAAAAATCTTTAATTATAGACCCCAAGGTGTCCAAGGAAACAACCACCTCAAACAGTATCTAGGAATACAATATTAAAATATGAACTAGAAATAATAACATATATGAAGACATAACTTGGGAATATATCAAAGCCTCATGATTTTTACAAAATTGGTTCAGATATAAGAAGATTTTCAACATGAATTTATTTATCGAGCCCAAACATACTCTATGTGTGTGTCCATTTTTGTAGTCTATCTCAAGAACATAATATTATCTAGTTAACCCTAACCTAAGAATAGTGTAATACTATATTAGGGGGTAAGTGAAAAATCATCCAAAACATCCATTTGCTCTGTGGACTCCCCTATCATTAGGAAACCAATAATGGACTGAATCCAATAAATTCCAGGTCCAAAACGCAATCCAAAATAGCTTAAAGGTTTCCTCCACCATAAAAAACCTAAATAGGAACTACATCAACATCCTTGTTAAAATACATAAACAACACTTAATTACCAATGACCAAACATCTAATAAACACCTTATGAAACTATCAATGGCCACCTCTGGGTCAATGGCTTATAAGGAACCCTCAGGGGACCTTTGAACCACAATAAGAAAAATATACCCTATGGTGATATCCTTTTGGATAATTAAAACCTCAACACATTAACTTTATAAGAAAACTTAATCACCATCTCTAGTACTTGACCTAACACTTAGAAACAATATTATAACAAGGGAAACTTTAAACCAAACCAAACCTATAATGGAATCCTCAGTAGGCCTCTCACACCATCCTCAAGATCTAATCAAAGATAACCATCTATGTTTGGAAGTAGATGGTACCATACCATCCTAGAGGCTCTAAGTGAACTAAACCTCAAAAAACAATATTACAAAATCAAACTAAGAAAATAATTGGTTCTCAATTTTGGGAACCATCCAAAGAACCTCAAACCAAACCCCACATGGAAATCCAAATCAAATACAACCAAAAAATGTACAACCCTCACCCAATAATCATACTGCACTAACTTCCATCAAAAGGATTCTAAAAAAACCTCCAAAGAATATTCTTAGTAAACATAGAACTATCCAAAACCATATAAAAATATATCCATATTACCTATACTCACCCCAAGGTCCTTACCATCACATCATGCATGGGAAACAACATTGAAATTAATCCTTATGATTCCAGTTTTAACTCTGGGGTGAGAAACCTAGAGGAGCACAACTAAGTGTAGAGTACACGGTGTGTCTGTCATGTACACGAAATGTTTCCCCAAATGTATCCTCAAGTTATGAACCTCACCTAAAATCAATATTCACTTTCCAAGTAAATTTTTCCCACTATCCTTATAAAACATTTGTATCACATGTGGTACCAAATCTTTCACTCCACATGGGTTGTCACCAAATATCCCACATGTCCTAAGGTCATTCCCTTCGCATGGGGTCTAGTTTTGTACACTAAATAGCCATGTGCCCTTAAACTTGGTGTTTGGAAAAGTAACTTGGACATACCCCAATAATCCATATATGGTATCTCCCGAACACATATGTTATGTACCCCCTTCATCAACACCACATACAAAATAAAGGGAACATGGTGTGTGTTCTTGAATTACACATTGTGTGATCTAGTTTACTCAAACGGAAAACCCCTATGAAGCCCTCAAAACCCCCCCTTTCCCCAAAAACACTTAAATTTCACCACAAGGGGTCCCTAAATAAAAAAAAACAAGATTAAAACAAAAAAACAAAAACAAAAATTCATGTGGTTTAAAAGTAAAAGAAATCCAACATCGTGGTGTAAAACACCGAATATTTGATCCTGGATTTGTGCCCTATAGCCACTGAACAACGATCAATGGCTTATTAGAACCCCTAGTGGAACCTCCTTCCTCTCCACCTTTATCTTCTTTCTTTTCACATTATACCCACAATAATAAAGAATTTATAATAATCTAAAGGGGGGAGGAAAGGAGGATGAAAAAGTGAAATAAATGAAATGTAAAATGAAAAGTGGAAAAAGTAACCCATGCTTGAACTCAGCCCTCAAGATGATTTTATACCTATCCTAGAAAAATCCCTCATTTAGAAATCAAATATGGAATTTTTATTTCAATATAAGACCCCATTAATAATATATCATCATTCATAAATGTTAAAACAGTTATTAATTAATTAATTTTTAAATATTCTATGAAAATGTTAACAGCTCAAAATTCCAAAAAAAATCATGCCTTAGGTAAAAACTCTATTCCAAAACCAATAGAGAGGTCAGAAAAATTATTTGAGTTCATATACATTTATAAAATACCATTTTACCTTTCAAATATACCCAAAAACTGATGGTTTAATTTTCCACTGTATTTTTCAACCTATAACAATGCAGTTCGTTACATCCTTGTATATAGATTGATGTTTAAATCACTACAAAGGTATGACATGTATCCTATATAATACATTTTATTTTACATTGTGGACAAGTGTTATTTTTCATTTCCCATACTATGTAGTTAATTAAATTCATAAATTATTGGAATTATGTTTTATCCTTATGTATATATGTTTTTTTATTTGTTTAACCTTATGGTTGTTATTATAGGAACATTTACAAGATGTTCTATTTACCTTTAGATGGATTTATGCTTCTTTGGTTCTACCCTTATGCAAGGTCCCCAAGGACACTTATGTAGCTAATATTATTAGTTATTTACCCTTCCACAAAGCTACCATTACCCTAATATAGAATGTATATTGAGGTAATTACCTTTACATAGTTGTTTTAGGGTATAATCATGTAGTAATGGTATGAACCTCACATAGTTTCTGAATTACAATGGTGTGAGTGCTACTGGTGATCCTTATGTAGCGGGTTGTTGTTACCTTCACATAGTAACATTTTGAATAAGATTTATATAGGAATTAATTTTTTATTTTGATAGTTTTTTTTTGTTATTAGGACCCACTCATTTTTAGCCTTCCATTTCTCTTATTTCATTAATATATTATAGTACATTAGACTCTAATGTGTAAGTTTACCCTATCCATGTACAAATTTAAAGAGATTTTATTGAATCACATTATTCATTTTGGAATGGGGGTATATATTTTTCTTGATGAGAGAGATTGGAAGGTTGGGTTTTTGATTCGAGAGGAGGTGGTAGGGTGATTCTTCCACTAAAGTAATATTAGAGGCAATGTTGATTAGTGTTTGAAGGAAAGGAAAAAAAATACTTAAATATTGTTTGAATATACTTTATGTGAGCCCAATCCAATTGAATTTAAGGTGTAATGAGAGGATCTGGTTTACCTTGCATCTTGGAAACCTATACATTAGAAGATTTGTTCTTTTACTTCCCATGATCCTGGAGGCAAGGATCTTTGATATATTTGTTTGAGGTGAATTCGAGTTCTTGATAAAATAACTTGGAACCATGAATTCTTATTCTAATTTTATTTCATTTTGTAAACCTCCTTTATAGATTGATTTATGGATTCTACATAGTTTTTAATATTCATTAATTTTAAAAAATAATCTATCTTTGTTTTCTTCCATAGTTCAACCCAAACCTACATTCCTCATGACTTTAGGCTAATTTGATTTAAAAATGAAATTTATATCTTTATTTAATGGTATTATTTACCTATTTTTTTTACTGATTTTGTGAACTATATCTTGTATATCTATTTTGGTTATTTTTTGAGTTTTCAATTGTAATTACATTTTTTTGGATTGGATTTTGTTGATATTGAGGCTATATGTGATATTGTTTTTGAAAATGTGGAATTATTGTATATTTTTTATCACATTCATGAATCTGTTCACATTTTTTATCTCCATTTATATTCAATCATTTTACAATTCCAATTGTTAAAATTATTATTGAATTATTCAACTTTACTGGACTTAAATAATTTCACCATTTGAACCTTTTCTATATTCTGAGTTTTCTCTAAACCAATGCACCTCTGAGGTCATTGAATACAGACTTCAACATAATATAGCCTATAATGATTGATATTAAATCATAATTGATATTTATAATGACAACATCAAAATTTGAAATCATTAAATTCAATGGTGAAAATGATTTTACTTTATATATTATTAAAATATGTGATATATTAGTTCAACATGGATTAAATGACACCTAAGTGGTACCAAGAAGAAGGTATTAGTTCTATAAAGTAGTGTAAATCCTTACATTTCCTCTAAATATGTTTCCTATGATGTGTTAGTTAAATCCTATAGTTTTTTTTGTTTTTTGGTGAAATGTACTGCATGAGGTGGCATTCAAAACCACTAAAGTTGTTATAAGGATTATGATTTAAAACCTTTAAATGCATAAATTTCTTTTTGGTAAGATCAATAAAAAGGGAGAAATTATATTTTGTAGATGAAACATGGGACTTCCATCTGTTCTCACATTGTTAAATTTAATAATTTTTTCCTAGTCTTATCCAACATAAATATATTTTTTGTATATAAGTATTGATTCATCATCCTTTTGAATTAATTAGATAGTTATTACCTGAATATTTATGATTTCAGGATGTATGATAATGAGTATTTGACAATAGAATTTTTGGTAATGATATTTGACATTAGAAGAAGAAAATCCATATCTTCATTCAAATGAATTATAGACCATGAATGGGTTTAGATAATAAGGATATGGGCTTATTTTCATGGGTATAATAGAACATATGCATCAAGGGAGGAACAATGGTAATGATGATAAGAGGGGTAAGAGTCATTCTAAGACTCTCAAGTGCTATTAGTTTGGATGGCCATGTCATTTTAAAAAATATGAACCTATGAAAAATGGTTCAAAGGGAAATAGGTCTCAACCCAATTTATTTGGGCCTGGATATGATGATGTTGATGTTATGTAGTGTATCTAGTTTTATTTAATGTGGAAAAGTTATGGGTTCAACTATGGGTGTTATTATTTTATGTCATTGGAGGGTTAGTATTCTCAAGAGGTAACTAGGTGTGAGAATAGTGATGTATTACGTAGTAGATGGATAATTAGTTTTATGGGTAGTTTCTTTATTGGATAGTAAGATTCATGTTGATGTTGTTGGGTTATTTTGAACTACATTGGATGGGTACTAGGAATTACAAACCTAATGTCATTCTTCAGTTATATTTATGGTGTCATTATCTATGTTAGTTAAGGGATTTAATTTATTATTATGTTTTTTCACTCATGGTTATAAGATATCCTTTAGGAATTAGGATGTATGGGTTTATAGTGATAACCGTTATAAACATACCTCCTTATATTTCAAGGTTATAGTAGGTTTCCTCTTGTTAGGTAAAGTGTTTTCTATGTCTTTTTTGATTCAGGTTAACTGATTGATTTTCTATATCTGGGAATTATAGATTAAGGTTTTTATGTTTTCATATTTTCATTTTTTAAATTTTGTTTTTTATTTTCTACTGCTATTTTCATATGAACTGTTTCACTTTGAGTTTATTTTCATATCAATGTATTGACATTTTCAGAGGGTTTAGTTAAGTATGGGTACTGCTATATTTGTTTGTGTATTATAGGAACTAGAGTTATCTCAGGAAACTCTGATTAACATGTTATCAATACAGAGTTGAGGTAGTTGAAGTAGAAATCTTGAGTATGTAAAGGCGAGTTTATTTTATATAGTTATGTTTAGAGGTTCTAATTCTTAGCACTTTTAGTATTATATTATATATAATTTTAAAGGAATGGTTTGAATCACAATTATACAAAATTTTGAACATGACCAGTTCATAGTTTAACTATCATTATTTGCTGTTATTTTTTGACATGGTTAGGTTTATCATGATTTCTCAAATCAATTGATATGTTAGGTGGTTCAAGGATGTTAGGTATTTATGATTCTTCATTTAATTTATATGGTGTATATTTTCTTATTTGTTTTCACTATTATTTTGTCAATCAAATGATTAAAATAATTACATTATGTTTTTCCTTTACATAAACTGGGTTTTTATTGGTTTACCCTTATGCGTGTCGTTATGGTAAACTTTGTTAGAGTTAGTTCCCTATCACCAACTACATTGTAATGTAAATTTATTTTATGTTCCTAGACTTGAATATTAATATATTATCGAATATTGAATATTCTTATTCACAACATTAATGTAACAATGTCCTAGAATATATGTCACATTTAAATGGTCATTGAAGTTCCCTACTATGAGGAAAACATAATGTTCTATGAAAATACTCATAAATATTTTTCTACAGACGAATAACATTCCATGATGAAATACACAGTATGTCGACTATCTTGTGTGAGTTCTCATATGGAGATGAGTGTTTATCTCATGGAGTTTTCACTTAGTAATCTCTAACATGAGATATTATGAGAATAAAGATGCCTATAAAAATTCCACATATTTTTATGGAATCAAATATTCATAATTGAAGTCATGTGAAATGGTACACAGATTTCAAGATTATTATTAATGTATATCATGAATCATGAAAATGTAAGCATTGTTATAAACTATGATGAGATAGTTCAATGCAAAGTTGTGTAAAATGGGTGTTTCATGAATGATATGTTGTTAATGAGTATGTTGAGGAAGTATTTATCCCTTCTATCTTTATGAATGTTGATATCTCAAAAATTTTATTGAAATTGAATTGTAACATTAATTTTCATGGCCATGGTGTAATGATGAGTTTATTTCAGTTAGTAAAAGAAAGAAATATCAAGCATATAGTTTGATAACATGAGTGAGCAACATGATTGATGAGATGTCATAGAAAATGGATTATGTTACACAATTAGTGTTCATATGTGGTTGTTGTCATTGTGACATATCCACTTCCTTTATGAGTTCCTTGACACATTTCTAGATATTAATATTAGACTTTAAGAAATTCCACCTAATGCCACTAGTGAAAAATCCCAAAAGGTTACAAAAAAGGTGTTTCTTTTCATCTTAGTTAAAAATTATATTTAATCATTAGAATAAATATTATTCTACATATGTAAATTAATAATTATTTAGTATTTACTAAATGGTCACTAATATAAAATGATATTTTCTCCCAATCTAATTGTTCATTTATGTGAATATATAATATTTATTTATCTCTTGTAATTCTCAAGGTAATAAATAATTAATTGTTCATTAATAAATAATTTATTACATAGATATCAAAATAAACATTTTATTTTCCAAACTATGAATATAATAATTATTTATTCATTGGTTGTATAATATTTATCTCTTATGATTCATATGGGAATAAGTAATTATTTATTAATAAATAATCTATTTAATTACATGAATATTATAAATAATATTTTCATTTTCTAAACCCTTAATATAATATTTATTTTTAAAATTTATTGAAAAATTCAAAAAATGTTAAAGTGGAAGTATGGTCCCAGTTATTGGTCTGGTTGTACTGGACTATAAATAATTTTTATAACTAAAGTGTCATTGTCATCCATGTAATAAAATAAAAAAATTATTTAACATGGAATGGGGTACTACTTCAGTTTAATATGTAATTAAGAAATTTTATGCAATTAATTAATATGAAACCCTAGACCTATGTCAATAAATGGGAAATTATAAGAATTGTGTGTTGTTGGTCATCATGCAGAACATTCTATTACAAATTAAATTATCTCTCAATAAAGGAGGTCTCTAGGGTTTTCTCTTAAGCTCGTGATATTTTCCCTTCCTCGATTTCTCTCAAGCTAGAAAGATCAGGAGAAAAACCTTTATATTCAAAAGGGATAATGGTTGCAATCATGGTAGTGATAAAGGATGATTAGTACCGACACATTAACACCTAGAGTATAATTTTTGATATTTCTAAATCAAAGGATTGTGAGTGGATCATTGCTAGGGAGGCTCTACTTTGGGTCCTCATCAATGCAATAAAATAAAATGAATAATGTTCATATTATTAATATCTATATATAAGAAAGAACAAAAGAAAAATGTATTTATTCATGTTTCTAAATTAATTATAACTTAACATGAAGAATATCCTATCTTGGTTCTAGTGGAAATATTTTTTAATAGTTTATGAAAAAAATTCATTGGTTATTTTTTTTATGTCATGTACATTGTGGATGATCCATTGAATTTAAGAAAATATGAGTTGCCCATAGACCCAATAGGTTCTTCCACTACACATAGAATCATAAACATTTTCTTAAGGTTCTATTTAACTTGACATGGGCCTCTTCTATATTGGTGTTACCCTCAAATTAGGTCTATATGGGCCCCTACCAACCCCATATACTTATTTATTTACTCTTCTATAGATATGGATTTACCCTCACATAGTCTGTATACTGAGAGAATTACCATAACAAAACAATTCCAGTGTACCCTCATACAGTGATGGTCTGACCCTCATGCGGCTGTTAGATTACTCTGATGTGGGTTTCGATGGTGAACCTTGCAGAGGGTACTTTTGTTTTCTTTATGTTTTCTCATTTTTATTACACATACATAAGAATTTATATTTATTTTTTCAATTTTTTGGGCAATTGGGGATCACTCATTTTCGACCTTCCATTTCCATTATTTGTTTGATCCATTGTAACATATTCAATTTTCCAAGGTATTTCTACCCATGTAATCTTCATATAGAAAGATATTTATTCATTCGAGTGATTCATTTTGGAAGCGGGGATGTGGCATCTATTCGATGAGAGAGAGGGGTTGGTTTAGTGATTCAAGAGGAAGTGTTAGGTTTATTTTTGCACTGAGGGAAAATCAATGGTAGTGTAGGTTTGTGTTTGATATAAAGGGGAAACTACGAAATTAGGCTGGTCTGGAGATGGTTTATGGGAGCCTGCTTTTAGATTAACAAAGTTTTGAAAGGAGGATCTAGTTTGTATTGTGGAAAGAGAACCATGACATTGGAAGACATCAACTTCATTACCTGAGATCTTAGCATGTTGGATCTTCAAGAAATATGCTTGATACATATAAAAGTTATTGGTAAAATAACTCAGCACTATTAGTGGTTATTTTATTATTCATTCCTTTTGGTGTCCTCTTATATAGATCAGTTTAGTGGTATTACTCAGTTGTTTTGGTTCTACTTTTTATCACCTATAATCTATTATTATTTTTGTGAATAGTTAAACCATAACATCCGTACCCCATGCACATAGGACAATTATCCAAAGTGCGTAAATTTTTTTTGAACACTTACTACTTTTCATTACTTATATTTAAAACTACATACTGTATTTCATTTAAAGTTATTTCTCTTGTTCATTATTGTAATTACCTTTTTTCTTGCACTAGATTTTGTTGATTCTTGGGGTTTCCTATTATACTGATTGTTCATTTTTTTTCATATTCATTAAACTATTCACATTGTTTGTTACATACATTTATATTTAAATATATTTGTATTCCCATTGATGGACTGATTATTGAATTTTGCCTAGTTATTTCACTTAAATAACAGTACCATTTGAACCTTTTCAAAATTTTGAATATTTTTCGAACCATCTCAAAAATTAATACACCCTTATGGTTGTTGAATATGGACTACTTCACAATGTATCCATGAAAAACATTGAATCTTATATAAAAATGTAGAATATGTTATGTTATTTGGTTAATAACATTTCAAAGAGAAAACCCACTTTCCAATATACCATATCATAACCCTTGGTGCCTACATCAGATTTTGGTGATCGAGGAGTGCTCATGAGGTTTTGTGGTGATTCAAGTTTGACCCATAGGATTCGAATTGGGTTTTCATTGACATTAATAGTGAATAAAATAAAATAATCATGATCCCATACACCACAAGGTACCAATCCCAGCCCAATAATAAAATATGGGAGAAAATGACACCTGAATCCACCCCAAATAGGCCATGGGTTGGAAACAAGAACTGAGGGTATGAAATACATGAATATGGAAGAAATTACCCTCTATGGTATGATAAATAATATAAATAAGATAGAAACCACCATATAAATAGTACTCATAATAAAAGTAAAATATCCCAATTATATATATGTGATGTTATAAAATTTAAAATAATTGAAAAAGATAATTTATATTATTAAAAGATATAATTGGTAGTTACCAAAAAGCCTAGACAAGTACTGAACAACCTCAATGAGCTAGTAATGTCCATCCAAATCAACCAGCTCCTACAGAATTGAATTTTTTATATATAAACATAGGTAAGGAATAAAATTTATACTCAGTAGGATACTCCCTAAAGAATATCATGAAAAATATAAAGAATTCAATCTAAATCATAGTGAACAACAAGTGAAGCTAACTCAATCCAAAATAAGTATGCCATGTTTCTAGCCTCACGATGGTTATCTCTTACCAAGAATTACATACATGTAAACATGTAATATAATATCAGAAGAAGCTACCCTTGCTATCACTTACCCACTAGTTTACCACTTTAGCCCAACAACACATGTCCTGAACTATTTGTCTCCAAAAGTAATCTATCCCTAAGATAACTGGGTTAATCGATCATAACATATATCTTGTGCATCATATCAACTCATTATTATATTCCATGTACCCAATGAATCACATCATCTTATCATCCCAAATTAAATCTTTAAAAATCAGTCGAGTAGTTTTTAGGAGCCACCACAACCCATATGTCATGTATTATACCTCAATCCATCACTACCCATACACATAGTACCTGAAATAATCCATGGGATAATATATATGGATATACATGAGTATAAAATAACAAAAAACCATTTCATCCCTCAACACACAAATATGGGGAAAGATAAACACTATGCATACAAGTATGTAATTCTAACAGGAGAAGAGTGTAGGGATATGGATATTCATCCATGTGTTCCCCCACTAACTTAGATGTTGTAGAAAACACTCTCCCAGAGTCCACTAGGTTTCAACCACCCTGTTGACATGGTTATTGTAGCATATGAAATCATAAAACAGACATGATATAATATAGCTCATAACACACTATGGGAATCAAAATAGTCTTATGATCAACTGTATAAATTGTCACTCAGACACCCAGATTCCACTACTAAGGACTAGATATCATATAAGTACACAATAATTCAAGATGTCTTATATTTAATTTTTCATTTACTTTTTAAATTTCAATTTATGATAATAAATTCATTATACATTAATTAAAATTATTCTATTCACATTTCATTAACGACCAAGTGAAGTCCATTCCCTCCAGGCATAATCCAATTAATTACATGGTCCGACATGATTATCAAAATTGGAATTCCATTAAATTACAAACCCCATGGGTTAAAACATTTATTACTCAATATTATTATATAATTATAGTTACTCTAGGAAACATCCCAAGATACCATAAAATATATTCATAAAGTAATAACAAACAACTACCTTAAGCGACAGGGAATGAAATGTAGGTAAACAAGTTACCCACCCATCTGACCATTAAAGCTGAAAATTAACAACCAATCATCCTATATTTTATCACAATAATGGGAATTCACATCATTAAACTATACCATCAATCTTAGTACCACATACCAGACCACCATGAATTCATCATACAATCACCAATGTCATCAGTTGCCAAAAAAATTGGACTTCCCCATCAATATATGTTCAATAATCAGCCATCCCAAGATAAAATTTTGTAGTATAGTCTGTTTCACATCTAGAGTAACATAGAAATAATAAAACAACAATCAAAGTCAATACAGAATCTAGTCCCTAAAAAAATTCATCCATATTTCAAATGAAAACAATATTTTTTGGCCCCAAACATTTATCTTTATCAAAAAACAATTTAATTATCATATCAAATTAACCAATTCATTGAACACAAGTTTCAACAATAGGCATCCTAAGGCATCAGCTATTAAAAGCTATAAATTATTTAAACATTCTCTAAATCATAAAATTCTATTTCAACAACTTTAATGAATAATAATTCCAATAACATGCCTCTTTATTATTATCAATATTAATCATTTATAGATTAATGTTATCTAGTCAACTCCCAAAACATATAGAAGAACAATTTCTATTAAACATTAATCATACATAATTTAATTTCCATAAAATTAAATGAATCAACATATTCAATAAACATTCCTATTTAATACTTTATCCAACCAACATTAATTTATTTAAATTCTTTAAAAATTTCCATTAAATTTAATATCCTAAACCATGAAATAAATAGCTTGTTAAATACTGAAAAAACATACATAGAAAACTATCTATTAAAACAAGAGGAAAACTTTTATCACAATGTGAAACACATATGTTCACTATAACAACAAAAAAAATTATTAATCTATTTTATTATTTATTATGGTTAATTCCACCATCACCCAAATAAAAACATCAATATTACATTAGGATTTTAAATAAAATAATATGATAATAAACAAATCATCTTCCTCAAGGTTTCAATAGACTTTGATAGAAAATGTAATAACAACGCATAACTCTGATCACCTCTCCCATACAGAAACTACAACCCTATATGAACTCTTCACTGCAATCATACCAAAAACAACAAAATAACTTCATAATAATTAAAGAGATCATCTTATGTATAATGGAAAGAGAGAATGAGAAGAAACAATAATGATTGAAGAATAAATCACAAGATAAAGACTAAAACACACATTGGATCACCATCAATCTTCCATAGGAAGTCAATGGTTAATCCCTTTCGAAAGGTCTTAAAAAACCATAAAAAAGTACCTCCAGTTTCCTAGCGTCAGGAGAGAATCATATTTTTTTGAGAAAAATAAAGGGTTTAATAGGATTTATAAGAATAATTCTAGATATAGTTTCATGATGTAAATGGGTCATTCATGTTTGTGAAATTATTAAGTTTATGATCTATTCAAAAAATAATCGCCCTAGTATAATAAATAGAGATTAATTCATTTCAAGAAATTAACATTTACATCATGAGTATTTTGAGATAGGTTCACCAAATCTATCCCATCATCCCTTCATGTCATCAACTAGTAGTACACATCAGGAATCACACACAAAGAACCTATCTTATCCAGCCAAGAATTCTTATTTGGCCTGTGAACAAGACTCTCATGTTGTGAACTACAATTCATGTCATGAAATTATACTACTTCAAGATTCCATCTTCCAGACACCACTATTATTTTTCGAGTATTATTACAAGAACAATAGACCTCGTAAACATGAAGAGGACTGGTCAAAAGGGACCGAGGTCCTTACATCAGATACCTCTCAAACAATTATCACCCTTTAGAATACAAAACCAAACCTAAATTAAAGGAAAATAAAATGGGACATTAGAATAGACACCACATGAGATACCACTCAATAATATCACCATCATAGGAGCTCAACCACCTCACTCAGAGGAATAAGGTGCAATACTATGAAAACCCAACAACCAGCTCATAAACACTTTCTTTGGGGATATACATCTCAAATAAGATCAAGGACACAAAAAAATAATTGGATAAGAGAAAACCATCTCATTAACCTGATAAATATTAATAACCACAAAATGATAATTTATATAAGGGAAGAGATAAATGTTAAATAGCTCAGGATAGTGAGCATGCATCTATGAATCACATTCCTTAGTTCTCCCCTCTACACCATCATGCAACCAAATGACACAAACTAAAGGAATGTAATTCTGATGAGACACCTACTCCTAGCTATCCTAGATCTACATAGGCCACTCCTCGAATGATGTATAATCATTAATGTTGATATCACCCCAATCGATGATGTGAGAGATTTCAAGGAGATAACGGTAAATCTATGACACATTGAATACATCATTTATCTGGATCATATGTAAGGGAAGTTTTACCTGATATGCAATGAATCTAACATGATTCCAAACCTTGAAGGACCCAAAAAATGGGGATAAATATTACTCCCACAATGAAACCTTCACTTTCCATGATGAGGAGATACCTTTAGTAAAACATGGTATCCAACGACAAACTCTATAATTCTCATCCTCTACTCGTCTTGGACTTATAATGATAATGCACTAACTTTACACTCTTATGAATAACCTAAACCAAATCCGTCATTCTCTACACTAGTTACATCATGAGAATTGATGACTCTCTGAACCTAGACCAACATAACAGAGAATAGAAACGTCCATTACAAAAAGAGTCAAATAGTTCCATACCAATAGTGGAGTGATAACAATTATTATAATAAAACTCAACCAAAGGTATATTCCTCATCCATACAACATATAAAATCTATGACACTAGTGTGAAACATGTATTTACGTGTCTGGATAGTCTGCTCTATCTAACTATTGATATGTGTATGAAAAGTTCTATTAAGTCATAACAAAGAGTCAAAATCATTCTGGAGGCCACTCCACACCCTCAAGATAAAATAAGGATCATGATCAGATTTTATTGTCTTCAAGACACTGTGTGTAATGACCCAGAATTTTTGAATAATATTTTTCCCTAATAAAACATGTGTTAAATTATATTAAACAAAAAAATAATATATTATTAATAATGAATTAAATATAAATAAAAATGTGACCCTTTGGATTTGAATGTTTATAAATATTATTCAATATGACCATTGGGAGCTATAGTAATTATAATATTTTTAATGTTATAGTCATTGTTTATCAGTAAAATTTTCCAAATGGTAATTGATATAGAAAAAGTGTTGATGGAATGAACCACTAGATCCATTCTATTTGAACCCCTTCTGTCTGGACATGGGAGGGGGTATCATCACTAGGGTTCTCCCTTGGCCAAGATTAAGTTGAGCTTCAACAAGTGAATCATGAACTAAATATCCTACATGAGAAGTTCAAGTTAGTGGAAATTACCACTCGGCCAATGTTAGTAGAGAAACCCCATGAAACTTCCACCATTGAACACATCACTCTTTTGGAATATGCAAGTTTAATAAGGGGTTATGTTTTGAGGCCCAAATTACTTAATGTTTAATCCCATTTTATAAATAAAATTTATATTCCATCATTTCTATTTTAAGACTAGTTTTTCATAATAAAATTGAAATAGAATTTGATAAATTGATTTTTCGAATAGATATTGTAATTTAAAAAAATATATAATTATTATAGTAAGGTAAGGTATTATGAATAATTTTTATCTTAATGAAATATTATGATTAAAAAAGTTTTATTTAAAAATAAATGATAAAAAATTAATTTTTAAGGGTAAAAAATTTTACAAGGCATTTTTAATCCCCTATTATTTTTTAAAAAATAAGGATTTTTATTTTTAAAAGTTAAAATTACCATATTTAGGAAATAACTATGATAAAATAAATATCATTTTTATATCATCACATCAAAATTATGTTATTGTGAATTTATGATAATTTTCTAAAATACATTATTTTTTGGTGAATAGAAAATATACATTTGGGGAATTTCGATATGTTAATGACATCATATTTATTCAATAACGACATAATAACTAATTAGAAAATCCATAACTTAAATAATTTTATTTTATTTATATCAATTTTTTAATAGATTTTAATCAATTTCCAAACATATAATTTTCTTTAAAAATTCTAAATTGGAAACATTAAATTTAAAAATGTTATTTTGTCAAAATAAGTAATATAAAATTATGTTCAACTATTTTGGATTAAAATAACATAAAATGTATCCCGATTTTCCAATAAAATGGGAAAATACAATAGGAAGGGCCAGGTTTTTTCATTTACCACTACCAAGATTTCCAAGGCCTATGTTTGGAAATTAATAAATAAATCTTCCACTTTTGTAATAAATACACACCTATTTATCCATTTAAATGCACTCCCAATTCATCATCCCTAATGATATGATATTTTTACCTCCCAATGATTCTTTCCAAGGTTTCCTCAAGCCCCCCAAGGTCTAAATCCTCATGTTTTAGTAGTTACTCCTCAAGGTAAGGGAAATATCCTTTTTTTTCTTATCTTTTCAAGAGAATATTTTTATATATGTATTATAAATGTTCTATTAACTATCAATTATTTATTTTTTATTAATTAACTTAACGAAATTATGTTTTATAAATGGGATACCCTATCCCCTCTCATTTTTACACTTTTCTAAAACCATGTATTATACTCGTTACGCAAACAATTTGACTTCTCAAATTTTCTCTCTTCTCCTCAAGATATTCCTTTTTTATTTTCATTTATTGAATACCCAAATCTATTTCATTTATATGGTTATTTACCAAGATAAAAAAATTATTTGATATTTTTATTTACATACATAAAACCCTCGTTCTCTTTCTTTTGGTTGTAAATGACAAAAAGACTTGGTCTTTAAGAAATTTTTAAAACGCCATTATTTATATATAAAAATCATTTCTTTTATTCTCCAGGGATTTTTTAAATTGTTTAGTATGATATATATTCCTCAAATTAATTAATAAATGCTAAAGTATCTCACTCATAGAACTCCAATGCATTTGTTAAAGAATTTAATCTCTAGAGAATAAATGTTTTTCAATAGCTTGGTGATTAACCATTGTCAACTATTATGATACCTCAGTGAAAAACCTTCGTGATAGGCATAAGAATGTCTCATTTAAATGTTTTAGACACATTTACATGTTATTATTCAAGTTATTTTTACTATTATATTCCTATTTTTCCTTCTATAATTCCTTTATATGATATTACATTAATTATTATTGATATTTCTCATGATCAAATGAAAACTGTTTCCCTTGCATTAATTTACTAGGACTTATTCTCACCATGTACTTTAATATATTTCCCAAGGTTATGATATTAAATAAAAGTACATAGGATAAAAAATTTAATAATCATTTAATGTTGTTTAGAATAATATTTTATGTTTCCATGTATTATGTACCTTGTTTCCAATAAACTAAACTTTAAAAGATCCTCGGTTTTATACAATGTAATTAAAATATATTTATTAAAAATGTGGGATTCCATAGTTGGTATCAAATGATGTTTGAGTTATTTGTGGAAATTTTGATTTTAAAACATTAGTAAGAACCTTATAGACATGTTAAAATATTAAAAACATCATACTAATTTGGTTAAGTATTAAGTAGGTGGTCTCTGAGAAAAGAATTCCCTATTTGGATATGAACAAGTTGATGTGGATCTAGCATAGATTTATCTAGGGGTAAAACAAGAAAACACTAATTTGAGATAGACTCAAATGAGAAGTGGTGCAAGACAAAAAACCTTGATTCACCCATGGTTTGACACTCCCATAGGATATGTTGGGTTAATCACAAGAATTTTACAAACAATTATGTAGTATTTATAGAAAATGTTAATGTTTTTAAAGAATAAAATATTTATGCTTCATGTTTTAAGACATAAAATTCTTTTAGAACTATAATATTATAAAATTAAACACATTTCATAATACATTTTCTTATTTTAGAAAATGATTGGAAATAGGAGTAACCATGTAATTGGTGAGTGCAATGGACCATGAGCCGATGGACCTCTGATGGAAGACATAATGGAAAAAAATATTGAGAATGGTGAATCAATTGACTCAAGTTATAAGAAATAATGAGAATCATTTTGATAAACTAGATTCACCTCAAAGGGAACAAATTTATGTTAAAACCTTTAGACATCAATGAAATTATTCTTTAATAGTATCTACCAACCCATTAATTTCCGAATTATTGATAAGATCTATATAAAATATCATTTTGTACTTCGATGTTCGGATCAAGAGAATGTCACCCTAGCTATGTACCTCTTAGAGGGAGAAGCTTGTTAGTTGTATACACTGGTTAAAAAAAATGAAGCCAAGAAGTTAGATTGATGATATAGATTGGGAAGAGTTTAGGGGAACCTTTTTCCAAAAATATTTCCTTAATTTTGTGAGAGAAAAAATTGGGAAGGTATTCCTAGGGATGAAGAAGAAGGAAAATGAATCTATGAGAATCTATGTGATAAAATTTACAAGGATTTCTCACGACAACACTAGATATTTTTTATAGATCATATTAGAAAATTTTGAATGATTATTTGGTTGACTAAGACCCTGTATATATAATAATATAGTCAATTGAGACTATGAACGTAATGAAGAGATAGTGTGAAGTGCTATGAAGGTTGAACATAAGTTCAAAGAGATGAAATGGTCCCACTAATTGAATAAACAGAATCAATATTTAGAGCTAAATCTTGGGAGGAACTTGTTCATGTATGATGAGAAAAGAATGTGAAACATACCACAAGTAAAAAATGTAATAAGAAAAATTTGGGGATCTTCTTGCACCGAAGCGGGAAATGTTCAAGTGTGGAAGAGAAGGAAATATTACTCAGAAACATCATAGTGAGGTGAGGCCTAAACTTTTCAACAATAACGACAAAGGGAAGATGGCGGAAGCCTATCCTTAAGTCTAGTGCTTCAATTATGGACAACTTGTGCACTTTTACAATCACTTTCCAAATCCAAAGATAATAGAGGGTAATCACCCTCAGCCCCATTATAGACCAAGATATCAATGTTTGGAATTTTCTGTCACAACGGATGAAGTTGGAGCTCCAAATGATGTAGTCGCATGTACTCTCATTGTTCTCTATAATCTAATAATTACATTGTTTGATTCTAGTTCTATGCATTTCTATATTTCCTCTATGTTTGTAATGAATATATGATCAATCCCTAAACTTCTAGAAGTATAGTTATCAGTCAAGACTCATTGAAATATTATCAATGCATTGGAAGTATATAGAAACTCAAGTATTTTATTTGGAGAGTACAATTTCATCACAAATCTAGTATTCATTTCCACGTTGGAATTTGATATTATACTTGTAATGTATTGCTACTCAAGGTATATTGATAATATCAATTGTAAAAGTAAGGAAAACTTAGTATTTCTGAATAGTAATCCTACAGTAGTTTTAAATGGAGATATATCTCTATTACAGCTATTTCTAGAAGCACCTCCAATAAACTTATTTATGGAAATGATTGTTGAATATGAAGAAGGAATATAAAGTATACGTATATAAAAAGTCACAATCATTTAGGAATACAATGACGTATTTAAATAGTAGTTACTTGGGCCTCCCCCAGAAAGAGTGGTATAGTTCTCTATTGAAATCATGCATAGATCCATGATTATATCAAAAACCCCATATAGAATATAAAATGTGGATATGGAGGAATCATTGAAACATCATTAAGATATTTTTGATAAGGGGCTTATCTAACAATGTGTGTCACCATGGAGAGAACCTATTTTGTTTGTGAAGAATAAGGATGGATTAATGTGGATATGATTTGATTATAGAGAACCTAACATGATCACAGTGAGAAAAAGTACCCTCTTCTAAGGATTTATGATTTATTTCACAAAATTCATGGGGCTCAATTCTCCTCCAAGATTGATCTTTGATCTGGTTATCATTAATTGATGGTGAATAAAGAAGTTATTACAAAGACCGCCTTATGATCTAGATATGGGGACTATGAGTTTGTTTTTATTCCCTTAGGATTGATTAATTCTAATTCTATAATTATGTACTTGATGAATATTGTATTTAAGGTCTATCTTGATAACATTATAAATATTTTTATTAATGATATTCTGATATATTTAAGAATCCATGAGGATAATGATGATCATATAAGAGTTATATTGGAAAATATAAAGAAGGACAGGGTAGTTGAAATGATTAGTAAATGTGAATTTTGGTTTCAATAAGTTTTTTTCCTTGGGGAACATTGTAACCAATGAAGGAATATTAGTTTACCTTATGAAGAAATAGTTTGTAGAGGAGTGGCCTAATCCTACAATAGTAACCATGATTCATAGTTACCTTTTTTTAGAAGAATATTATATGAGGTTTGTGAAAACAATTCATGAATATCTAATAAAATATCCAAGTTAACTCATAAAGGGGCCATGTTCATCTGGAAAAAGTAGTTTGAAGAATGTTTTAAATAGATGAAAAAGAGATTTGTTACTGAACCTGTGTTAACTCTTACCTATATCAGAGAAATAACCGTTAAATTTATAGATTCATCTCTGAAAGGGATTGGGTTGTTCCTCATGAAAAATGAAAAGGTTATTTTTTATTCATGTTGATTGTTGATGCCTCATGAGAAGAATTATATTATGGATGAACTATAGCTAGCAGTGGTTGTTTTTTATCTAAAGATATGGAGGAACTATCTTTATGGGGAGAAATGTGATATATACACATACCACTAAATTTTAAATTATATTTTCACAAAAAATTAATTCAACATAATACAATGGAGATAGTGTGAGCTTTTTAAAGACTATGATTATGTAATCCATTATTTTCCTAGAAGGGAAAACAATGTATATTGATACATAGAAAAGAACCTATTGTGCTGTAAGTGATGATGATTTAAGGATATACTTTGATCAAAGACCTTGATAAACTATACATGGGAATCACAAGGGGAGGGACATCATCATCCCTATCCCAAATAATTTCACAAACATAATTACTAGAGAAGAAAAAGAAATCTCAAAGGTAATATCCCTTATTATAGAATATGATATAGGATGCAACGAATGAGATGTTTTATGAGTTTAATAATGATCAAGATGGTGTTCTAAAATTTCAAACATGACTATGTGTTCCATATATTCTTGAAATAAATAAGGAGTTGATCAATGAAGCTCAAAGATCTAAATTATCTATACATCCAGTAAACACTAAAATGTATAGGGACCTTCATGATCATTATTTCTGGGATTACATGAAAAGGGAGATTTATTGATACACTATAAGGTGCTTGATCTATTAATAAGTGAAGTCAAGGAGAAAAATTCGTAATGGGGTATTACAACCACTAACCATAATGTCATGAAATAAGATAGAATTTCTTCCAACCCAATATCTGACCCGGTCTATGACATGAACATAAGGGTGTTATCAATACCCACAGGCTATAAACTAGTATCAAGAATCAAAGTAATCACTAAAGGAATGATTTTCTCTAATGAACCAGGATCAAATAAAATAAACTGAACAAGAGGAAGAAAAAAATACCCAATTAACCATAAATATACAAACTAATCAAGATAAAATAGCTGATGAATGAAATAGAATCTAAGAAAATGAGAACGAACATGATAACATAATCTCCATGTGACCACCTGGTCACCCCCAACCACAAAGTGAACACACTCCAAGTGAAACAAAAACAGAAACATGAACTTGCAAAATAGATTGGGTATATCGATATCGAGTGGAACAAGTAGGGTTTGAGGTTAAACAGATCAGTAGGAAATCACCACAAAATCCATACATTTTCTTTATTGAAATATTTCAAAAAAACTTATTTGGAATAAATATATAAAAATAGAGTTTTCTCATTACAATAAACTAACATATCATTCCCTTTTTCAAAACAAGACACACCACATATCCATTTTTAAAATGGGTTACCATTTTAAAACCAAATCCCAAACCAAAATCCAAAAAAAAATAAATAACAAGCAATGATGCAGATATGAAACTAGGTGAAACATAAAACAAAAAAGAACACATAGATAGAAACCAAGATAATTTCCTAAAAATAACTAGAGATATCCGAATATGTACTATGATTGGACTCACATACTAACATGTGGTTCATATCCATAGTTAATAACTAACTTGTCATTACAACTGCCAATCTAGTGGCACATCCCACCAAGCACTATAATGTCAAGGGGGTACCAACCTGTCTAATCAGGTTGAAAAATAAAACATCACTCAATCCTTTAAAAGACACCCAGGAAACCCATGGTAAAAGTATATGGTGAAATTCAGAGGCCCTCACACGCGTGACTCATCTTACTTGCCACCACCACACTTGCCTACCCCAATCACCGACACAACCCACAAGATTACCCACATAGGGAAAATCCTATAGAGAGCTTCCCATCATGCAATAATCCTTTCAGAAGTTCCAAATCGTACATCATATCACATAATCTTTCAAAACATTTCTCAAAATAGGGTAGGGTACCAAGTGGGAATTTACACCTCCAAAATCACTATTACTTTCACAAAAAATTATAATGTTCTGTCTGGAGATTCAATATTATTAATTCCAATAAATTACTAAGATGTTTCCTAACTAATTAAAAAACCACATAATTAAAAAATATTATGTTCAAAATGCCAAATGTCTTCTTTAATTTAAAATCTGATTCCATTCCCAACACCACTTGAATCCAAAGTGAAAACACACAACATACTTAAATATCCAAAACATGATTTCAAATCATTTAGAAACCAACCATATATTACAAGGTACCAAATGGTCTATAATTTTGAACATAACTTTTAAAACTATATTAGATCCAATTTGAGACCATGAACCATTTAGAAAACATGTAGGATTAATTGAAATTCAAAAAAAGGGGAAGAGGAAAGGTAGAGTTTTTTGAAAACCATGTCTTTAAGTTAATCAAAGACACTATTATTTTATGGAACATCCATATGTGCACCCTGTGAAAATATATATGTGACTACATATAATAGAAAACCCATGAAATGCAATGTAAGCATCAAAAACAATTTCAATGAACGAAATTTTCCCCGCAAGGTTCATATCACCATCAAACTAAACAATAAAAATGTACCCAAGGAAAAACATATTCTTAAACCACTAAATTTGATAAAAAGGGACAAAGATACATTTTATCAAATACCATTCACTCATGAACACATAATCATATTTTAGAAAACCCTTCAAAAACCAATTCACACAAATTTTCCATCATAACAAAACCAACTCAATTTATACTAACACATAAAAAGAAAGATTATATTACATTGGAAGTAACAAAGAAATATAAAAAAATAAATGGAATGTTTTGGAAAGGAAAACACTGAATACACCTACCTCAACAGCATGTGAACTGAGTTAGACTTTGGGAGAAGTAAGATCTAATGCTGAGACACAATCCACACACCCTAACATCCATGAAATCGAATAAAAATCATCCATCACTAACCGTAAGGTTATTATGAGAGATAAAACCACCTATAATGAACAATGAATAAAGTTATAAGTGAGAGGGGAAGTGGAAATCAACCAAAATCCCAAATAATATTACCCTGGAATCTTGGAGGAACATCAAAGGAGGGAGGAGAACCAAAGAGAGAGGGGTTTTCAGACCCCTTCATGCCCCAAAAATGACCAAGAGGGGGGTTTATTTAGGGTAAAAAGGGATGAAAGAAGAATATGAATATTAATATATAAAATTTATAGGCAACTTGCATGGTTTAGAAGAACGGTTTACCAAACTGTGCACAAGCCATGTGGTCACCACTGTCCAAATGGACAGCCCCTCACACTTGGTAGTCACATAGTTTCCCAAACCATACAAAAACTGTACACCTCGCCCCTAGACCCAAAAAAAATTTCCACAGTTACCTGGGATATGCGAAATGGTTTCCCATAACAATTTGTTTCCCATAAAACCCTTTTTCCATGGAAAAAAATCCATTTTTTGAAAAAAAACTCAAAAATTCAATTTAAGAATCAAACATAACCTCAAAAAATGATTCAAATCCAAGATAAGAATAAAATAAAAGGATTTACAAGGTCATGGTGTGACAATTATTTCTAGCACAAATAATTTCTACCCCTATAATGTCATCAATCAAAATGAAAAACAAAACTCGATCCCAAATTAGGAAATATCCAAACAAGTCTATAAATCTTTGAGTTAAATTTCACTTCACAAGTCACTTTAAACTGATTCGATAGAAACAAAATCATGAAAAACAATGGGATAACATGAGAGGGTTTGACCCATCACATGATCTTGAGTTACACCACCAACATTGAGATCAAAAGATAGTAACACCGACATGAAAATCCCACCACATGGAAAACCAGGAACTCCCAACCTGAGCTAGACAAACATTTCTACACAGACTAAACAACACTCTGACCAAGTCTAAAAACACAAAACAAAATCAAAACCCATCCACTACAAGAGGAAAAATCAAAAACGTAACCCAAAATGATAAATGAACCCAAAAACAAACTAAAATCAATGGTTTCCACAAGCACATATATTTCTAAATAAGATCAATAGAAAACTATAATTGGTTTAGAAAAAAGTATAGCCATTAAATGATCCATATTTAAGGAACAAAATGGGATTATAACAATATAGGACCACCGATTATCTTATATATATCAAATAAACTCACAATGAGAATGAAATTATGATGTGAATATTAAATTGTATCTACTCCAACATTGGTTACATAAACTTGTCCATGGTTCCCTATGCCCTCGTAAATTTATAACTGTGTAAGAGATTCAATATAGGGGCTATGGATGGAGCCCAGATGTTTGTAGAATCTATTATGTCACAGTCAGAAGATGGAATCCTCCAATCAAGACTTTTTCCTACAGAAACACTTCCTAAAAAACATCTCTAAATGACCCAAACGACTACAATGATGTCACACCATTGAGGATTGTGACAAGACAAATTTGAATGTCTAAACTAGCCACACTCAAATAATTTGAGTTAATGGTCTAACAAACCAATATACTAGAACATGTAATAGAAATTTTTCATGGATATCTTCCTCAAACACACATCTCTTTCTAGATGGGGAACCTTTATAGGTGACAAGTGATTCTATAATTCCAACTACCTTGGCTTCAGGAACCAAGCCATCCAATAATTATTTGTCTACCAACTTCTATAAATAAAAATCTTTGAAGGAGAGGGATTTATCCTAGATCTAAAAAAAAACCCTTATGAAAAGTAAATCCTTTAAAAAATATTACGAAGATACTTTTAGAGAAATGGAATCCACTATTTAAGGTGGTAAAAATTGGCTTTCATTTCCCATTAGCCTTTTTAAATACTCTTATGCTCTTCAAAATTCTTTATCATCAAATCCTAAGGAATAAAAAATTGGAAAAAATGGACATGAACACATCCCATGTCATCGAAACATGCATCTATAATGTAGAAATCACCTTCCATTAGTCAAAAGTTAGACCCTCAATCAAACATAGAACATCACACACTCTCATAGATTTGGGAGTTCACATTGATATGAAGACACTCTCAACTTTCTGAAGCCATTACACTACCTTTAATAGACCTCAATCACCATGATAGACGGGAAATAATTGAGAATAGCTAGAAACTTGGAATGACTCTCTATAAATTTTTGGGACCATTCTGGGAGGCATATTCTTAATAGAATAGAAACACATAACGAAAATCAACATCATCCTAAAAAAAATCCTATATGGGTAAATAATTCCAATAAAACATGTTCACATGCCAGAAACACACATGAACAACCAAAAACTCTGTTTTCAAAAGTACCCATTACATTTTATTTTCAAAACTAAATTCATTAAATTACACCATTTTAAACCAAAATCCACTTTTACCAAATAAAACTCACTTCCAAAAGAAAACAGATTTTTGAATTCATTTTTCCCTCAAACACCATTTTGGAGAATCATGTAAAACCATTCATTTTAAGCACTCACCCATGGAATACTATGAACCATCGCATATGTGTCCATCCACTTCTATTTACTTCATCCATACACACATAACAACATGAAATTGCCATACATACCCACACATATGTGAACATTTATAAGAAATACCAATGGTTACACATACCACTTCATCATCGACCCTAAACATTTAGCAAATTCTACATTCCAATCACATTCTATTTTAAAAACCATTTTTCGAATCCAAAACCATTGAAATAATAATTTTCATTCAAAAAACCATTTTCATTTTAAAATATCACTTACATCAACTGAAACCAAAACATAACACAACCCATGATGCACTATCGAAATGAGGAACTAGTTTCCATACCTAACATAGTGACATGGTTTGTGGTCCATTACCCAAGTATGCATTAAAAACTAATAAGACCTTGAACTGTGGACTTGGACTCCAGATGGGTCACTACTCTTTCTGAGATCACAACATTACAGCGGGTCTCCTCCATTTTCATTCCTATATAAAAAAAACAATAAACTCAAATCTTAGACAACCATTGCAAACTTGAGGATCCGAACGAGCAGGGGTTTATAACGTCCTCCTCGTACCAACCTCTTGAGTCATGAAAGTCCTAATATCTAACTACCTAACACCCGAAATAGCAATTTCCTCTTCTAATACCATTTCTTGATGAAGCAAGCTGGTATTCCATCCAAACTGGCATCAGACATAGTCTAAGACATGGCCCGAAGGTAGTTCCCAATCCCAACGGGCTGGAAACTAGTGTTGGGAATCAATGTAATCACCATGGGAATGATTGTTTCCAATAAAATGGGATAAAATTAGACAAACTGAACAACATGAAGGACTAAAAATAACTGAATATCCATAAATAATATAACCAATCCAAATATAACTTTGTAAAATGAAATATAAACTGAAAACAAGATGAGACCAAATGTGCTAACACAATCTCCACATGAAAACCTACTCACCACAAAACAAAATATGAACACGCTCTAAGAGAAACCAAACCAAAAACCTTCACCTAAACAACATCTCATGTCTGCTGACACCAAGTTTCACAAGTAGGGTGTGATCTTAAATAGCTCAGTAGGCAACAACCAAAGTATCTATACATTTATTTCATAAAACAGTCCATAAATAGTATCTTTTAATACATATATAAAAATAGTTTTTCTAATTTTAATAAAAAAATATAACTTTCCCATTTTTCAAAACAACACACACCACATTATTACCTTCAAAATGGATTGAAAATTTATAACTGAATGCCGAACGAAAATCAAAATAATGAAATTCCAATCTATGATGAAGATGAATAATTAGTATAAATTGAAAACAAAGTGTAATATATAATAACATATAGATAGAAACCACGATCATTTCTTAAACACCCCTAGAGTGAACCCTGCACATACCAGATTAGAATCACCTATCGTCATATGGTGTATCTCCAAAGGCAATAACAAACTAGTCATTCTAATTGTCAATCCTTTAAAACATCCCACTAATCCCAATTAATTCAATGGGGTTACAAACCATATAATCAGCGTAAAAAAACTAGTCACTCAAACTTCTAAAGACACCTATGGAACCCATGATAATAGTACATATTGAAAGGAGGGGCACCTCACATGTGTCACTCACCTTATCTATCGACACCATTATTTTCAATCCCAAACACCGACACCCCCATCATGATAACCCACATTGAGTAAATCCTCTATAAGGGTTCCCATCACACACAAAAACTTTCTCACGTTCCAACTAGGGTGTCATATCAAATAGTATTTCAAAACAATTCTAAACATAGGCTAGGGTACCAATTTAGAATTTACACCTCCAAAATCACTATTCATTTTCTGAAACATTATAAAGTTCCAATTAGGCCTTCAATATTATCAATTCCAGTACATTACTAAGAAGTTTCTTTGCATTTCCAAAACAATAAAACCACTAATTTTGTGTTCAAAATTCAAAATATTCCCTTATATTTGAAATACGATTCAATATCCAACACTACTTCAAGTTAGAGTGAAAATGCACAACATACATAAAGATTCCAAATGGGATTTTATATCATTTAGAAACCAACCATATTTTCTAAGGTACCAAACAATCCAAAATTTTGAATATAACATTTAAAACAATATTAAATACACTTTAAAACCATTAACAATTTCATGAACAAGTAGGCTGAATGGAAATTGAGAAAGAGGGGTGTCGGAGATGTTTACTGTTTTGAAAACTGAGTATTTAAGTTAAAAGGTCATTGTACTTTGTTGGCACATTCATACATGAACCCCATAAATATATAGATGTACCTATATCTAATGGAACACCCATGAAATCCAAAGAGAGCATCCAAAACCTTTTCAAATAAATATATCTTCCACTCAAGGATCATATCCCCATAAAACTTAACTTCTATAATGTATCCAATTCTAAAAATTATCTTAAACTAGTAAATTTTACAAAAAGGTACTAGGAAATATTTTATCACACACCTTTCACACATGAACACATAAGAATATTTAAGGAAACCCCTTAAAAACAATTATTTCCATTTTTCCATCATAAAACAACAAATGAATATAAAATAACACATAAAAATCATGATTATATTACTTTTGAAGCATATTTAAAAGCTTAAGTATTAAATGGTATATTCTATAATAGAAAATAATGAAGGCACCAACCTCAATGGTGTGCAAATGCAATGATACATTGGGAGAAGGAAGATCCAAGCCCAAGACATAGTTTCCACACGCTAAAATCCAAGAAATTTTATCAAAATCATCGAACCCTAACCATAGAGTTCATCCAAGAGAGAAAAACACTATAAAAGAACCAAGAACCAAGTGAGAAGATATACGGGAAGATTAAATCAACAAAAAACTCAAATAATATTACCCTGGAATCTTGGAAGAGCATAAAAGGAGGGTGGATAAATAAAGGGAGTGGGGTTTTGGGACCCCTTCATGTGAAAAAAACCAACCAAGAGAGAGGGGGCTCAATTTAGCATAAAACAGGAGGATAATAGAATATCAATTTAAAATTTTCAAATTTCTAGGAGACTCACACAGTTTGGGTACATGGTTGCTTCACAGTTTCCCAAACCACACCCCACCCGTACGCCTCACCCTTGGACCCCAAAACAAGACACATTAATACCTGGTCTAAGACACATGGTTTCTCATAACCAGGCAGTACTTGTGTGCCACTTACTACCAAGGACAAACCATCCATTTTACAACAAAAAAATCATAAATTAAAACAGGGACACAACCTGAAACTCAATGAAATGATTCAAATATAATAGAAGAATAAAAAGATGATTTACAAGGATGAGGTGTTATACATACCAATAGGGAAGATGAAAAATATCAATATAGAAATTTTCATTGTTCTCCCAAAAACAATAAAAGGAAATAATGCTATCTGGGTTATATTTGATCATCTCACCAAGATAGACCATTTCATCACTATTCAAGAAGATTTATATCTTGAACAACATTCTAGGATATACATGATAGAAGTGGTAAGGCTACATGTGGTACCACCATCTATCATATTTGATCATTATCTGAGGTTCACATAAAAATTATGAACAAGTATTAAACATGTTATAAGCTCCAAATTGATATCTAGTACATCATATCATCGCCAAACTGGTGGTAAATCTAAAAGGGATATTCAGACACTTAATGAGATGATGAAAACATTCTCAATAGAATGTAAAGGCGAATGGGATCAATATATCGCATTAGTTTAGTTCTCATACAGTAACAACTTCCATTAGAGTATACAAATGTAAACCTATGAATATATATATATATATTGGAAATGATGTATAAATCCTATTTGTGGGGATGAATTTGGTGTGAGAAAGCTTTTTGGACCCGATATTGTGCAAGTGATGACAGAAAAGGTTCATTCCATCCAACAAAACATTAAGCTGCTCAGAGTTGGCATAAGAGAAATGTTCACACCATTCGAAGGGAATTGGATTCTGGTGTTGGTGAAAAAGTTTTCCTTTGAATATAAACATGGATGAGAGTCATATAGTTTCAGAAGAAATGAAATATTATCCCAATGTATATTTTACCCTAGGAAATCATTGTAGGTAAAAGGGTAGTGACCTTTCAACTTGAACTTATACCAAATATAGATCAGGTTCATGATGTATTACATGTATCTCTCTTGAGGAAGCACATACCTGACCCTTCAAATGTACTGAATCCTAAGGTGTTACCACTATAACATGAAATCTCTTATGAGGAGTAGCCTATAGAGATCTTGGACCATAGAGACTATGTTCTAAGAAATAATACTACCCACCTCATCAAAGTGTTTCGGATGAACCATAAATATGAAGAAGTCATGTGGGAACCAATGGAGAGAATGAGGCTTAAGTACCCCCACTTTTTATCAATTTATAGAACAAGTTGAAATTTTGGGGATGAAATTTTTTAAGGGGGGAGAATGTAATAACCCAAACATTTTGTATAATATTTTCTTCTTAGGAAAATGTTTCCAATATTGTCATATACATAAAAAACCATATTTTTTTAATAATTAATAAAATATAAAGGGAAATTTTACCCTCTGTATTAGATCGTTATATGATCATTGGTTAATATGACCATTGGTAACTATACCCTCGATAATAATTATCTACATTATAATTAGTGTTTATAAGTAAAATTTAACAAATGGTAATTGACACAAAAAGAAGATTTGATTGACTCAACCAGTAGATGCATTTAATTTCATGTCCATATATCAGAACTTAGTAGGTAGGTATCATCATTAGGGTTTTTCCTTGACTAATCCAAATTCAATCTTTTACATTTGAAGCTTGAATGAAATCACCTACGTGAGAAGTTCATATAAAAGACTACCACTCAGTCAATGTTAGTTGAGGCACCACAGAAAACTACCACCATTTCACACCTTACTCTTAGGGAATATTTGAGTGTAATAATGGGTTATGTTTTAATCCCTTAGTTCCTTAATGTGTAATTACATTGTATGAATAAAATTTTTATCCCATCATCTCTATTTTGAGAATAGTTTTACTTAATAATATTGAGAAAATTTTTGATAAATTGATTTTAGGATAGAGATTATATTTTTATAAAATATATAATTACTATAATAAAATAAGGTATTATGAATAGTGTTTATTTTAATAAAATGTTATGATTAAAACACTCTTATTTAAAAAAATTGATAATTTAAATTTATATTTTTCTAGTGTAATAAATTTTTATTTTCATTTTCAATCCTCTATTAATTTTAATAAATAATGGTTTTTATATTTAAAAGTTAAAAATATTATATTTTTAGAATTATTATGATAAAATAAATATAATTTTGGAAATAATTAAGATGAAATTAGGTTTCTGTTAATTTATGATAATTTTTTATAATACTATATTTTTGTGGTGAATAGTAAAAATATTGTTTGAGTTTTTTAGTATTTTAATGAAATTATAATTGATTCAAAATTATGTAATAACTAATTAACCACATTAACTGACTAAAAATATGTTATTCTATTGATATAAACTATTTTTATAGATTTTTATCAATTTAAAAATATATAATTTACTTTCTAAATCCTAAAATGGAAACATTAGCATTAAAAATGTTATTTTGTGAAAAATATAATTTTCCATACCGAAATTAGTAATATAAAATTATTGTAGACTCTTTTATATTTAAAGAACATTATATTTTTTCCAAGAGTCCAATTCCATGGAAAAAACCATGGGGAATCCCGTGGTTTTTAATTTTCCACTACCTAGGTTTTGAAGGCCTATATTTCGAAAATGATAAACAAATCCTCTACTTTTTCTATAAATACCAACCCATTTCTCCATTTAAATTCACTAAAAATTAATCCTCCATGAATATATAATATTTTATCTCTCAAGGAGTTTTCTTGGGTTATCCTCAAGCACCCATGTACCCAATCCCCATGTTTTTGAAGTTAGTCTTCAAGGTAAGGTAAACATATTTCTTTTCTTTTTATTTCAAGAACCACTTTTTATATATGTCTTCTAAATGATATGGTCAATATCTATTTTTTTATTTATTACCTTACTCACATATTTTATTTATCAATGGGTGACCCCTATCCTCTCACTTTTTTCCAAAATGACTTGAAGGCCTTCAATTTTATTGATTTTTGATAACACCCCTTTCATGGGTTGAGGGGGAACCCTTACAAGGCCCGTAGGCTTAGAGATTACATGGCCCATAGGATTAGGATATTACACGACCTGAAGGTCTTAGAGAATTCAACCATACTATCTACAAGGAACTGCCCCTCCCTAGTATATGCATCATGATAGTAGGTCTCCAGCTTCGCATGGCCGTTTGGCTAGGCTTCCCATGCAAGCACATGCTGCTCTCGATGGCATAGACATACCCTCTCATTCTAACAAATCCATTTGGATCTACTCTGGTGAGTTCCCCTACTCTGAATCCTCTTCTAGGGCTGATCCTTTTTAGTAGTGTGTCTGGGGCAACTACATGTGGCCCGAAGGCCTTAAAGGTGGCCCGAAAGCCCTACTGACCCGAAGGTCTGGGTGGCCCAAAAGCCTTAAGGACTCCAAAACCAAACCAGTGGCCCAAGGTGAATAGTTCCAGTTGCTACAGTACATAACATTATCTAGTACAATAACTGCTACAGTGCCTACTACAGTGCTCGCACAGTGTACAATTCTTCTATAGTACCTAGACACTATACAGTTCTACTACAGTACCGCACAGTGTACAGTCTTCTATTGTTTCTGCTATAGTACTGCTATAGTACCCCCAAAAATATGCCTCTACCTGGTTTTGAACATGGGTCTAGTTGATGTACTTAAGGATACCTCACCAACTGGGCTGAGGCTCATGTGCCCAATCCCCTCTCTTTTTACTATTTTCTAAAACCATGTTTTATACGCATTATGTGGCTACTTTTACATGTTGAAATATGTCTATTCACATCAAGAAACAAACTTTTATTTTCTTTTGGTGAATACCCAGAATAATTTAATTTTTTAGGGTATTCGCCAAGGTTTAAAAATGATTTATTTTATTCTTTTATTGACATAAATTAGACCCTCATTCCCATTTCTCTATGTTATAAATGACATACAGATCTTTTCTTTCAGAACTTTTTAAAATTACCTGATTTTTATATGAAACTCATTTATTATATTCTATATAGGTTATTTATGAAATGTTTTATTATGATATATGTGGATCACATTAATTAATACATATCAAAGGTTTTTCTTGATACCTCCCCAATGAAATGGGTACTTAATTTAATATCTATATATGAGATTTTTTACAATACCTTGGTGATTAACCTTGGTAAATGTTTATAACAGCTCAATAGAAAAGCATGGTGAAATGATTAATAATGTAACATTTAAATGTTGTAGAAACATTTCCATGTTATGATTCATGTTCTTTTTTATGATATTTCCCATTTTTTTCTCATTCCATAATTATATTCCTTGTGTTCTTATTTATATTTCTCAAGATCACATGTAAACCTTTTCCCTTGGTTTAACTTATTGGGAATTATGCCCACCCTATCCTTTGATATATGTCCCTAGGTTATGAGATGCATTAAATGTAATTTGGATGAACCAATGAAGAATACTTTTATGTGGTTTATAATAATTTCTTATGTTTTCAGTTATTATATACCTTGATTCCAAGAAACTAAACTTTAGAAGATCATCTATTTAGTAAAATGTAATTAAATATTTATTTACTAAAAAGGAAGGATTCCATACTATAGTGTATCACCACCTAATTAATGTATGTTTTCAATAAATCATACCAAGATCATGACTTCATGATCACTATAAAGTGGAATTATTTCTTTAAACAATCCAATGTCACTTATATAACATTAAAGCCTCCCTGAGCTTGACATAATCTAGTGAAAAAAATCTATTGATGTATACTCCCACTCATACCAATGAACATCCAATGGATTGATAAAACCATTGGAAACACAGTTATCAAGCTTCACCTTTTGGTAGATCAGACATTGAGATAGAAACTCTACAAAAAAACAAATAAATCTAGGACACGAAAATTGTACTCTCAAATTATGGAACATATTTTTCACACCATGGTGTGATGCTAAGGGTGAGGTATTTAACACATATAGAACCACCTCAAGAAAAATGGAAGGAATGAAAATCCTACCCTAGAATAAACCCTAATTTTGTTCATCCTAAGACCGACCATCAGGGGCATCACCACAGACAAATCAGTCTCATCGTACCTCCATATCAGAGTTTCATAGATGGAAATCCTCCACCTTGTGCTAAAAAAACTAAAACATCATTTAAAAAATTCATCCTCTACAACCATTCTATCCCATATAAAGATGAATCATTGATAGCTCTTAAATCAATCTCCATGAATATCTATATTCACACATGGTATCACTGTCTGACTTCTTACTTAGCACATTACCTACAAAATTAACCTTTAACAGTTTATATGAAATATTGAAGTCATAATCTTGTACGAATTATATCCACCATTTCTATCAGAAGTTCATGCCATGCTGGGAGAAGACATTCCAAAAAATATTATGATCAATGAAAACCACAAAACAATCATTGATGATGGAATGTCACAAAAACATCAAGGAAGCATGATTTTTTATGACTAAATATCATGGATGGTAAAGTTATGTTCACGAGAACATTACCATTAGTGGAAAAATCATTTAACATGTTGGTATTTTTCATTTCAGTTCTATAAAAATGATGTTCAAAGATGTAAAATAAATTTATCACGTCGGTTATACAATAACCGATGTGATAAATCGATGAGAATCAATTTTTTACATTAGTTATAAAATAACCAATGTAAAACATACTATGATTTGTTTTATCATGTCGGTTATTTTATAACCGACCTGAAATATCGAATATGGGCTCTTTATCACATCAGTTATTTTAGAACCGATGTGATAAAGAAAATCTCAGGAATTTATGACGTCAGTTATAAAAAGAACCAATGTGATAAAGATCCTTTTATAACATCGTTTATATTATAACCGATGTGATAAATAATTTTCTATGTCGGTTATATAATAACCAATTTTATAAACCTAAAGAAAAGTTTATCACATCAGTTATTAAATAACCGACGTGAAAAATATTTTAAATGATTCTTCACACCCTTTATTCAGTCATTCTATTTTCTTCAATCGGGAAACCTGCGACTCGTCTCCCTCATACAGAAAAACTTGAAAGGATTCTTGGAATTCATGCCCTCCTACCTTGGTTTTACAACATCATTCATCGCCTTTATTATCACCAGATCTATCAGGTCGACTCACAACACTCAAGTAAGCCATACGCTGCTCGGTTTCATTTTTTATTTTTTTGATTCCCTAAACTAATTTTTTTTATATTTTGTATTTCTATCTGTGTTCTTCCTATAATGGTAAGTTTCATAGTGTTTTTTTATATCGTGCTAAATTTTTATTTGGTAAAATAAACCATGGATATGATATCATGAAAATTTACGGTTTTGGTGAGTTCTATCATGTGTATGTGCATGTACATGGGGTTTCCAAAGGGGTGGGTGTTGTCCAAGTGGGTGGGGGTGTCCATGGGGTTGTCCATGGGGTGGGGGAGTCCATGGGGTCTCCAAGAGGGTGGGGGTGGTGTCCAGGGGGTTCAGGGGCTATCCAAGGGGGTTGGGGTGTCCAAGGGAGTGGGGTGGTGTCCAGGGGGGTGAGGGGGTTGCCCAATGTGGTAGGGGTGTGCAGGGGGTGGGGGTGGTGTCCGGGGGTGAGAGGGTTGTCCAAGGGGATAGGGGGTGTCCAGGGGGTGGGGGTGTCTAGGGGTGGGGGGGGGGGTATCTAGAGGAGTGGGGGTTGTCCAAGGGGTGGGGGCTTTCCAGAGGGAAGAGGGTTGTCCAGGGGGTGGGGGATGTCTAGAAGGGTGGGGGTGTTTTCCAAGGGGTTGGTGGTGTCCAAGGGGGTGGGGGTGTCCAGGGGGTGTCCAAGGGGGTAGGGGGTGGGGGTGGTGTCCAGGGGTGGGGTGACTGAGCAGTCTAAGGGGGTCGGGGGTGTCCAAGGGTGGGAGTTGTCTAGAGGTGTGTGTGTGGGGGGTGGGGGGGCTGTATAGAGGGGTGGGGGCTGTCCAAGGGGGTGGTGGTGTCCAAGGGGTGTCCATGGGGGTGGGGGTGGTGTCCAGGGGGTGAAAGGGCTTTCCAAGGCGGTAAGGGTGTCCATGGGGTGGGGGTGTCTAGGGGGTGAGGGGCTGTCTAGGGGGTGGGGGTGGGGAGGGGGTGTTCAAGGGTAGGGATGGTGATGGTGTCAAGGGGTCTGGGTGTCGAGGCAGTTGGGGTGGTTTCCAGGGGGGAGTGGGATGTCCAAGGGGGTCGGGGGTGTCCAGGGTGGTGGAAGGTGTCTAGGGGTGGGGGCTGTCCCGGGGGTGGGGGGCTGTCCAAGGGTTTGGTGGTGTCCAGGGGTGTCCAAGGGGGTGGGGGTGGTTTCCAGGTGTTAGTGGTATTTCTAATAGGGGAGGGTTGTCCAGGGGTGGGGATGGTGTCTAGGGGGTGAGGGGGTATTCCAGGGGGGTGGGGGTGTCCAGGATGTTTTCAAGGGGGTAGGGAGTGGGGGTGGTGTCCATGGGGGTGATTTGATTGTCCAAGGGGGTAGGGGTATCCAGGGGGTGGGTGTATCTAGGGGGATGTCCTGGGGGTGTTGGTGTCTAGGGGGTGTTCAAGGGGGTGGGGGTGGTGTCCAATGGGGTAGGAGTTGGACAACCCCCTCTCCCCTGGACACCACTCCCCCACCCACTGGACACCCCCACCCCCATGAATCCCCTAGATATACCCCACCCCCTAGGCACCCCTACCCCCTTAGACACACTGGACAACCCCCTACCCCCTTGGACAACACCTACCCCTTGGACAGCCCCCACCACCCCTCTAGACAACCCCTACACCCTTGGACACCCCCTTGGTATATATATATATATATATCCCAACGGTTTCATTGAAACTGTTGGCATATATTAACTTCAGGCAGTCTATACTAATGGTTACTGTAGAACCACTACTATTGGGCTATTGCAATGACCATCATGGCAATGGTGTGTGAAATCGTTGGGATATTATATCCCAATGGTTTCAGGGGCTATCTTAATGGTTTCAAATCATTGGGATATGTGTAATTTTGACTAGTGAATGTATACATATTTTAATATTTATATTTCTTATTTCTTCTTTACGGAAGCGTAAATTTGGTATCCAGTTGCACCTGGATGTATTCTTTTGAACCTTAATAAGAAAGGATCCAATATAAATTTAAAAATGTTATATCTAACTATATTTTCCTTTTAAAATCATTTTCATGCATTTATTTTTCAAATACACATAAATTTGTTTTATATTTAAAAATTATTTTACTTTTAAATAATGATATTTTTCATATAAATATAAAATTGGCTTATCTTAACAAGATGTATAATTTAGATATTGTTTATAGGTAATAATGTGTCTATGTTGGATTAGGTCACATCAAATGAGTTATGAATATGAGGAAGGTGTTGATGCCTTTTTGGAATTTTCTAAAAGAAATGTTCCATGAACTGAAATGTTTTTATATCCATGCCTAAAATGCTTGAACATGAAGAAGTTGAAAAGTAGAGGCATCAAAGATCATCTGATTTTTTAGGGTTTTAATCCGAGTTACAGCCCTTGGATTTGGCATGGTGAAACTGGACACAATGTCAGATCTACTGATGATGATGATTTAAAAGATGGTAACTCTGATGGAATTGATGATATGATTCATGATATTGAAGTAGAGAAAATTGATATAGAACTGATAGTTTCACGTCTATATGGTGATACTAGAAAACCATTATTATTGGTTGTACAGATTTTACGGTTTTGTCAGCAATGTTAAGATTGATTAACCTGAAGGAGAAACATGTATGGAGTGAAAAAAGTTTTACAGATCTGCTTCAATTGATGAAAGATATTCGTCCAAAATGCAATGATCTTCAAGATTCACATTATAAGGCCAAGAAAAAATTATGCCTGATTGGATTGGGAAACAAGAAAATACATGCATATCCGAATGACAGTATGATATATAGAATAGAACATGAATTTCTCTCAGTGTGTCCTAAATGTGGGACATCGCAGTATAAGTTGAAAGAAAATTCATAGGATTATGTTAAGATTAGAAAGATCCCTGCCAATGTATTTTGGTATCTTTCTATAATTCATCACCTGAAACATTTATTTTATAATTCACATGATGAAAAAAGGTTAATATGTCATGCTGATGAGCAAATATGGGACAAAAAAATACAACATCCAGCTAATTGTCCACAATGAAAGAAAATTGATGAGAAATATCCTATATTTGGAAATGAAATTAGAAATCTTAGAATTGGGTTTTGGATAGATGGAATGAATCCATACCGAACCCTCATTAGCACACATAATTCATGGCCTGTTTTATTGACAATTTACAAACTCTCTCTTGAAGATTATATAAAGAGAAAGTATGTTATGTTGAGTATAATTATCTCTGGTCTGAGGCATCCCAAAAATGATATTGTTGTTTTATTTTCACCACTAATTGATGATTTGAAACTTTAATGGGTGGATAGTATTAGAGTGTATGATTCAAATAAAATTGAATATTTTCAACTACTTGCAATTATTATGTTCACTATAAATGACTTCCCTGCATATGGAATTTTTTCTAGATATAGTGTTAATGGGCATAAAACATGTCCAATTTACAAAAAAAGGCTTCATATTGTCAATTGCATTATGGGAGGAAAATAGTATACATGGGTCATCGAATGATTTGGCCTATGGATCACTCTTATAGAAGACTAAAAAAGGCATTCAATGGTGCACAAGAATTTGATATTTCTCTAAAACCTTTATTCCCTGATGTGTATTTTGATATGGTGAAAATCCTTGATGTTTCATTTGAAATGACACATAAATCTGGTAATTATAGACAGATTTGGAATAAAGATCAATATTTTTCGAGTTACTATATTGGATATAGCATAAAGTGAAACATAATATTGATTTCATGCACGTGGAGAAGAATATCTACAATAGTTTTATTAGAACATTATTAGATATTAAATGAAAGAAAAAATATTGGTTGAATGAAAGATTAGAATTACTATCAATGGGAATACGTTTAGAGTTAGTTCCCAATTATAATGTAAGATGGAAATTTTATTCCCCATGGAGACCCCATTATTTATTCTCCACCTCCGCCAGTATCTCCCACTCCCCCACCTCAGCCTACGAACCCCGTTTTTTATCCCACTCTTCCACCACAGCTTCCTACTTATTGTGAGTTGTATGTAAATGATCTTTACAATCATATAGTTTCATAAGGTCTTTTATATTGTATATAATATATAGTTCATCATCAATAGTTAGAGGTAGAAAATCATAGGGTCACTGTACAAGATATTATAGATAAATCAGCTCAACTACCATTACCTATAGATGAGGTGACAATAGTTGGACATAATATCAACCACTTTATAGTTTGGCCATCCAGAATTTTGTGACTCATTACCATAGAGGTATGTATGTTATAGATTTTATTTTATTTTTATTAAAATTTTAACATTTACAAACTAATATATTTTTTATTTATTTTTACAGGAATACTTAAAAGGTAAAGAAATACTGTATAGACAACAACCAAGACAAATGGCTATGACAACATATATAGATTCTAGTACTATTGATAGATTGTCAAGATATTCAGATTTGTTGGTGGATCATTATGAGTTTACAATAAATGCTCATGTTTTTGGATGTGCAATCAATGTGGGGATTGTGAAAAATTATATCATAGAGCTTGTTTCTAAAGATAATTTGGGCATCAATGTGGTGTAGATTTTTTCCATGTAAGTCTTAACACCTTCCCCTGCATTATATTTATTAAAAATGTATACTTATGTCTGTTTTGTATTAGGTATATTTATAACATGTGTGAGAAGAATGAGTGAATAGATTTATATAGATTAATGGACCATCAATTTATTTCTCCTGAAGGACATGCATTTGATGAGGAACAAAGAACACTTTATATTGTTGAAATATTTGAATAGAATATAATAACGCAATGTTGGATGATGTATTTTTGTGAGGGTTATAAAACATATATCGGTTAAAGTGTTCATTATATTTTAACATAAAAAATCGTTATCCTTAAATTTTCTTTTATATCAGTGATCATTAGATGTTAGGTGTTTTTTTCCAAGGGAGAAATCACTTTATTGTATATGCTATGTCCAAGTTGATTTTCAGGAAAGTTTTTAGAATATATTGGTAAAGTAAGTTTCAATTTCTTAATATTTGTTTATATTATAATGAATTTTAAAATTTCCCATTATTATTATTTTCTAACAAGGGATGAGTCTACTTTCAATAAAACAAAGAAAAACAGTTTCGAGATCAAATATTTACAAATAAAGGAAAATATCCATTTATAATTTTTACTTTTTGATGTATTACATAAAAATTATATTTTGAATTGACACTAATTTAAACATAATTTTCAAGAACAACAATTCTTCATCGAATGTGGATATTATATATTAAGATTTATGTATGAAATAATTACAATGGGAACACTTGTGAAGTTTGACCTAGTAAGATTTCCTTATAAACTTTTCCATAATATTTCATTTGATTTATTCATTATATATGTAAACTACTATCCTTTTAATTTTTAGCTATTTTATGGCCCTCAAACCTATAGTTCTCAAGAGGTCAAACACTTATAAGTGGAATGGTCAAATTATTTTACAAGTTTGATTGGATTTTAGATTTTTTGTAGGGTAAAATGTAATTTTGAATATTGTAATTATAATTGTGTATTTGGTAGTTTTTTAGTTGGATTAAAGTTTTTTTCTTTGAAATTGTATGTTTTGAATGTTATATAAGTTAATGTTTAATTTTTCTCTAGTTCTTCATATTTTGGTCTAGTTCTGGTGTTTTTCTAGTTTGGATTCTGGTCTGGTTTTGGTTTTCTTTTGGTCCAGTTTTTGCTTGTTTCATACATTGGCCGAGCATAGTAATAGTTTCATGGGGAGTGGGGGTGTCTGGGGGGAGGGTGTCCAGGGGGTGGGGGTGTCCATGAGGGTATGAGCAGCTGTCCATGGAGGGGTTGGGAGTCTATGGGGTGGGGGTTGTCTAGGGGGTGGGGGCTGTCCAGGGGGTTGGGGTGGTGTCCAGTGGGTGGGAGGGTGTCTCGTGGGTGGGTAGGTGTCCAGGGGGTGGGGGGTTTCTAGGGTGGGGGTGTCTAGGAGTGAGAGGGTCTGTCTTTTGGGGTGGTGTGTCCAGGGGGTGGGGGTTGTCCAAGGGGTCGAGGTGCCCGAGGGGGTGGGGGTTGTCCAATGGGGTGGGGTGGTGTCTAGAGGGTGGAGGTTTCCCAGGGGGTGGGTGGGTGTCTAGGGGGTGGGGACTGTCCAGTGGGGTGGGATGGTTTTCAGTGGGTGGGAGGGTGTCAAGGGGGGTGGGGGCTGTCTATGGGGTGGGGGCTGTCTAAGGGGTTAAGTGGTGTCCAGGGGTGGGGGATATCTAGTCGGTGGGAGGGTGTCTAGGGGGTGGGGGGTTTCGAGGGGGTGGGGGTGTCTAGGGGGTGGGAGGGGCTGTTCAAGGGGTGTGGGTGTCTAGGGGTGTGGGGGTGGGGGGTTCCAGGGTGGTGGGAGGATGTCTAGGGGGTAGGGGTGTCTAGTTGGTGGGGGGCTTTCTAGGGGTTTTGGTTTGTTTTCTGGTAGTTTCAGGTCCACATTGGAAGAACATTGTAATGGTTTAACTGTATTATTAATAAAAAATTGGTTTTCATGTCGGTTATTTTATAAACTATATAATAAATGCATGGGGATGGTTTTTTACGCCTGTTATTCAATAACCGATGTAGTATATATGTTTTCACATCTGTTATTTTTTAACCGACGTGGAAAACCAATTTTTAGATTGATTTATTAGGTCAGTTATGAAAATAACCAATGTGATAACCTTGTTTTTGAGTCAGTATTCTAATAACCGACATGAATAATGCTTCAGATGTGTTTTTCATTACATCGGTTATTTAATAACGGATTAAATAAATAACATATTACAGTGGTTATTTATAAATTGGTGTAATAAATCACAACTACGAACCATTTTCCACGTCGGTTTTTTAGGACCCAATGTGAAAATTGCTTCATATTTATGTCTTTTACGTCAATTTGAAAATAAATGACGTAAAAGATAATATTTACAATGTCCCTTTTAATAACGTCGGCCAATAACGGACATAAAAAAAGAAAAATAACGACGTAAAAAACATTTTTTCCACTAGTGTACTAATGATTGTAATTAGAAAAAACATATCATATATGCATAAAAACTGTCCCAGACGAAGACATTAACCATTATATAAAACCAAAACTTGAACTCCATTTTCTCGAAAATAAATAACTGGAGCACTAACCTACATAACCTTCATGTACTACAAAGATAACTAACACTGATCAGTCCACAAGAACACCTAATACTTTATAGTCAAGGATTTTTGATGAATAATAACCTAAGAGAAATAATATATGAATCCTATATAATATCATGAAATAACAGGGAAACTCAGAACCTATACAATAGTCTTAATAAATTCACGATAAACAACATCTTTGATATTTGAAGGATCTATAGCTACACTATGTTGGGACATGATATTACCCAATAACAAATACTTCATAAGCCAAAAGAAAACCCTTTTATAATTTCATGAATACCTTATGATGAGGAATAACTCCAAAAATGGTGCACATATGCTATGTGTTCTCCTCAGATATGGAGTACACAATGATGTCATCGATAAAAACAACAACAAATCGATGTAGGATATATCTGAACACTACATCAATGAAACCCAATAACATTGATGGAAGATTAATTACATTTGACAACATAAAAATGAAATTGTAAATCCCATATCAACATCAGAAGGTAGTCTTTGGTATATTCTCACCCTTCCCATATATATGATGATATAATGACTATAGATCGATCTTGAAGAGCCGACTAGATCCTTTTATTTGATTGAATAAATCATCAATCCATAAAAAAGGATAGAATTTCTTCATTTTCACCTAATTCAAGTAACCTTAATCAACACTAATACATATAATGTGATCATCCTTCTTTACAAACAAAAATGGTGTGCCCCAAGGTGACACACCCAGCTGTACAAAACCTCACTACAAAATATCATCAATATATAACCAAAACACCTAAAACTAAAAAATTTCCATTAGATAATGATACATAGAGATTGAAGAAGTATCTATCTATAACATTATCTAAAAATTGATCTCCCATCGGAGGAGTAACACCAGAATCTACCTTGGAAATACATCAGGGTGTTCTTTCACAACTCTGAAAAACACCGTCTACTGAAAATCCAAAAAACTCATCATCATCCCTATCATCAATGAAGATAAATATTGTGCACACCTCTCACCCATCATAGGGTATCAAATACCTATGAACATGGAAGAATATCCATTAAAATCATAGAATACAATTTTTCTTTGAAAACAATCCACGATGGATTATACTGAATACTAACAGTCCACACAAAGCATGGTGTCATATGGTTGTATCCATAGACATATAAAGTATCCCCAACAGAGTTTATTCCTTAATACTATATTACAATCTCTACAACATTTATACATATATGATTAACCTCAAACTTGTGTATTCAACACCAAGGGAACTGGAATCCTCTCCACCTCAATTATTAAAGCATGAACTAGTGTTAAAACTATTAAGTACATATTAGCTCATAAATAAAAAAATCATGAACTGTATTAAAAAAATAATTAAAGGGTACTTAATCAATGATTTACTCTCTCGGTTCTAGAAACTCTAAAGTATATAGTAGACCATAAACTACTGTATAACCTCACAAACTCTGATGAATACCCCCAAGATGATCTTGATACTCTCTCTGAGGATGAAAAACATATTATGGATGTATTATGCCCACCCCATATCTTTTATACTAATCCAAATATGAATAACCCTACATCATCTTCCTTAGCTAAAGCTTATATAATGGAGGAACCTGTAAAAAAACCTTCTCATTGATGTTCACTTAGAAATTTTTCCCACTCTCAAGACTAGTGACATTGACCTCCACAATAAAAACATCCGTATGATCCCTAGTGAGGGAATGTAGATCTTCCACACATGGAGAAATGAGATAATGAGGGACAGGACCAACCCTCAACTCTTTGAAGGGTATTCTTTCCAGGAAACTAGAAACCCCAGAAAACCACTCTTCTATGTTATGAATCCTAATGATTCCCCTCTCAGGATGATTTGGTCCTAGAAAATGTCTATCAATGACTTCTATAAAGGTGTCAGTGTAGTAGTAGAAGCTGGTGGGCTAGGTTTTTTAAAATTTATCATCATCAGGATGATGAGACTTGTCATCATTGATGATCTGATCCTCGGTATGGTACTAGGATCTCATTTGAATGAAATATAGTACATAAAATAAAAATGAACATATACCTCATTATAATCGAAGTTCACACATTAATCACTCATTTTTTGTAACTATATTTTGAGGGATCCAAATAAAAATACCTCTAGACTATCCACTTGCACTTATGTAATCTACCCTATCTCCATTCATTGAAATATGGGTGATAGTGCAGGGCTCTGATAAATCCTTTAGCACTGCATTGATCACCTCAATCATGTACCTTCAATCTGTCAAAGTCACCTCAGATTGATCTCTCAAAGAAAGAGACTATATCTCTCTAGAAAGTGGTACGAGATAGAATCTCTCAAAAATTGTAATGAATATTTCTCACATGATCTTCTCCTCTCCTGCTTATATAGTGGGTTGAGAAAATACCCGAAAGGGTTCCCCACCCTTTAAAAATAAAACAACCACTAAATAAGAAAAAAAATCATGACAAATTAAACTACCTCCTAAATATTATTAATACTCTATCACATACCTATAATAAATATTATACATATTACGTGATAAAGCAAAGTAATTTAGCTTGACTCATAATTCCTGCTAATATTAAATGAACTTGGAATATTAAAATAATATTCATTGATATAATATTTTTTTTATTCATTGAATACCATGTGAATACTTTTAAAAAATAAATTCAACCCAGTTAATATTTAATTGAAAAATAATGATTTTATTTATTTATCAATGATCGATAACTTAGACAAATCTCAGACCCTGTGGTGTGACCCACCATATCCAATATCACTATTCACCAAAATAGGGAAAATTATTGAATGATCGATTTTATGCGAAAACCTTTTAACACCGACTATATAATATAATCTATTTGGCATTCGTTATCTCAAAATGCAGGACACACACTCATGTCATTATCCTTTCTTGCTTCATTTTTTCTTAACCGAACTATATAAATTTAACTCTAACTATATTGGCCAATGATTTATGAATCTAATACCATCCTGATCCACTGGGACTGAGATATATGACTTACATAAAATAAAAGAAAAAAATCATATCTTGACCATTCAACCAATTACATACCACCAATGATGCACTGAAAACAAGTTACCTTGACACGATTTCATTATCATGGTTTTTTCATTAAATCAAATTATGTTATCAAATGGAACACGTTTATAATTATCTCAATTCAAGAGATAAAAAAATAAGTATGTAGATAGAAAAATACATTGACACCTAAAACATGTGGTGTTATTATTAGATAGTGTGTCCTCAAGATCTCAGCAACTAGAGATCTTAAAGTGTGAACATCATGATATGAAGTCTCAATGCTTATAATACCCCAACACCTGATAGTAAAAATTTAATGTGTCTGATCAGTGTGATTTATCTAAACCATATGATTTTGTTCATTAATGTCATAGTTTTTATAGGTTCTCATTATGGCATGTGATCTTCTATAACCATTTCATATAAAAATTAATCTATGTACATTACAATTTATATAGTGAAGGAAAAACTGTCTACACTATAACGGTAAGATATCTTCATGTATACCTAATTATATACATGAAATGGTCATAAAAAAATATTTTATAGTGGTTTCATGGGAACTCACTATTTCCACAATCCCACTTGCACTAGAGACAACACTATGACCATTCATGTTAGCTACCACATACTTAATATCATTTTTCTACTGAGTCACGACTTTAGTTGTTGGGTCTTCCACATCTCCACTACATGGAAATTATGCTACGTGTGACCTCACATCCTTTAGTAAAACTTCTCAAGAGATGGAATCCTTGAGTATATCACTTTTTTATACCATAAAAACATGACATGATGGCTAGTAGTAGAAATTGAATTATCATAATGGTGAAACATTACATACTAACATTGATTCCAAGAATTGGAAAAAAATAATTTCATTTAATAACATCTTCTTAGCTTCCTTAGAAGCTGCAACGTACTCGGTAATTGTAGGGATAACTACCACTAGCTTGTAAGATCTTTTCTCACAAATTCAATTAGCCTGGATGTGATATATGACCATATTGACCATATAAGAAGAAAATTTTCTATCCCATCAAGACTAATATCTTTTTTTCTACATATACTAGTTATATACCTTTTTTTAACTTACTCTATTAATATTAGATTGTCATGACTACTTCTTTTGTAGTTCTCATGGTTATAATTGATATTTTCCTAATATTAAGTATATGTGGAGATATAATTTATTATATATATCATGGAATTAATGATTAATTCATCATAGAAGAATATGAAATTGCAACTTAGAGCATTAATATCATCCCATGTATCATACATGTCATCTTGAAAAGATTTATACCATGTGGAAATAGTAACAATTCACTCTTGAATTATTACAGCTTTTATCTTTCTATATCATGTCATTATATGAAAAATTGAATTGGTCTAAGAAAATTCTTATTCAACCTCAGTAGATCATCTTAAAACTTAGGTTTTTAATTTAATTCAATATTTGGAGGAATACATTCATTTTGTTATTAACTAACCATACGACCAATAGTTGTTTTCTATATGTTGAAAAACATACTTTACATTGGAAAAAAGGGTGCTCCCACTAACCTCTGGTAGACACACTGGAAAGATTCATCCAAAATAAATATTCTTTGATATTGTTTCCTAATTCAATCCTAAACTGAATTTTAGTAAATTTAACCCCTTATTGGAATTTTTTGATGTCACCATTTCTTTCTAGTTTCATTGTATAGATTCATTCCACTATTGGTAGTCTTGAAATCGAATTCCCAATAAAATTATCATATAAATTATCTATGAAAAGTAAAATTCTATTGGATTTTTTCATTAGTACTATTTAGTACCAATCGATCCTTATTGGTACCTTTCTTATACCGTCCATGTATCATATCACTTGAATACCTTCAACGACATTTAAAATAATAATCCACTGTTCATTGATACATGGAATTTATTATTTAATTTTAATTTATCATGTTAGTATTAGCTAATTTATATATGCTTCCTAATTGTATAAATTATTTTTCTAAATGAATAATTTATCACTATCCATGATTAATATCAGACTGTCACAATTTTTATATTCTTCTTATGCATTATGTGTCTCTGAAACAATATTTTTCTACATTATCTTGTGGAAATTATTCATATTCCTACTATTTGTGCATATTTGGAATTCACTAAACTCAAGTCAGTCTTGCTCCCACTACCTCAAATATACATGAGCACCTTTTTTTAGAATAGTAGACAATCACTTGACTATATCTTTTATATCATTGGGATTTTTATAATATCTTTAGAAAACATTAGGATGATTTCTATATATGTACATTTTATTTCTCTTGATGAATGGTTGTTTATGTCCAAACAAACTCTTTAGTCTAAACACATTTTCTTATTAAATTATAGATTTACATCACATTATAACTTATATGATATCTTTTTTTCATTATTTTTGGACTATGTTTATGGTATATCACCATTATTTATGAACAACATCATTAAATTTAATGGATTATTATGAAATGAGTATATATTTCAACATTGATGCTTCTTATACTAACATCATGTCTCTGATGTGGATAAAGAAATGTGTGTTTAAGAAATACCCAATGATATATTTTATTGATCAGTTTTAGTTTGTAATAATCATCATTGATTTTCCTTGTCAAAATAATATCCACAATGTTGATACGTTAATGTGTGTTTAGGAATTACTCCATAATACATTATATTAATCGATGAATGCATGGTTAAGATATTCAACAGTATTCTTACCTAAACCATCTCATATATTCTGACCATTCATATAACATAAATCACTATGAAATTCTATAATAAACACTTAAAGGAATCCAATGAAGTATATCTATGACTATATTTCCCTTGGAATTGATCAAGCTCTCTTGATGAACTAATTCAAAATGATTTGTGGCATACCTTTACTGCTAATGTTTTCTTTTTCCAAACTAAATAAGCACATATATATAAATAACAACTGTGGTGTTTATCTCCACTGAGTCTAAATACCATAATATATATATCTTTGATGTCTAATTTTCATTTTACTTGACAAAGAGTTATCTTTCCAGAACTAGGTATATAAGTCTTACATTTTATATCCATATCATATTTCCAATGATTCATGTATTAAAAAACTATTTTTTTAGTATTAAACACCATATATAACATTTGTTACTAAACTATAATAATTTTTCCTTGTTTAAAAAGGACACATGAGATACATTTTCTAGTAATACTCTTTAGAAGTTCAATTAGAATCATTCACTAGGAAATATAGAAGTTGTGCACCTCCCACCATTGACTTAGGAACCAACCTTTCTCATACAATTAGAAAATATTCCGTACTTTCAATAATTTTTCTATACCAATGGGGTTACTATATTTCGATAATCATATGTGATAAACATATTTTATTTAATACCAAATAAGTATGTGAGAAAAAATACTTATAATCGATGAATGTACCTGAATACGAAGAGATTACTTTCTTCGTTAATTCAGTTCATTCCGATTAAACATACATAGTTCTATTTCATGATATATGGTGAAAATAACATCATGTTTAAAAACCCACCTTTTTTATTTGATGTGCATTGTGAATGTGTATTTGGTGTCGCACTTTCCATTGGCCTTTTCTCCTTGTCTTTCAACTTTTTCACCATAATAATTAAATGTTGTACTTTCATTAAATTTTTATTTAATTAGAAAACCTTACCTAAAAAGTAATCAACTATTTGCACTATATTTTTAAATTTTTAATCTTAAAAATACTTGATTATAAGGGTGAGAAAAATATTATAATTTATGTGTTGAAAGATCATGATTCATCTTTCAATTTACACATATCTACTGTAATTGTTATAACAACACAAACTTTTTTTAATGAATATTACTCTTGATCTAATTAACAGCCTTATTATGTAAAATAGTTATATAACATACACACTACCTTGGTTTTATGTCTTTGGATTTTAAAATACCATTAAAAATTGTGACTGTTGCTAATATAGTCTTTGAATGGTGATCACATTATTAGTATAAATATAGGGCATTAACAAATCCAATTTACTCAGAAAAATGAAATGATGGCCTCATCTAGTAGAATTGGTGCATATGAATCCCATTTCTCAGAGCTCATAAATGAGGTGGCGTCACTAAGATTCTCTCTTGACCAAGACCAAGCACATCTTCAATACGTTAAGGTTGAACAGAACCACCTAAAGGAGAAGTGGGTGTAAATAGAGAATACCACTCGAGCGATGTTATAGGTTCCACCCCAAGTGTCTTTCACCATCACACACATTACCCTTAGTACATATGTAGGTGTTTTAAGGTGTTATATAACTATACCCTAGCACTATGATTATGTGCATTATTTTTTATATAGAATATACATTCATTTTATTGGTACTTTGTAAATAGTTCTTAAAGCGTAAATAGTATTTTTGGTTAATATTCAATTAAAAAATATATTTTGAAGAATTAATAGATTTTTGAATCAAATAATATTTTAATAAAATATTATTACTAAATTAATTTTTTAATATAAATGATCATATAATTTGTTTGTATGAATACAATTGTAATTTTTATTATAGTTTGAAAACTGTTTTTAATAAAACCCATTAATTTTCAATAAATGTCAATTTTTATTTTACAAGTAAAAGTTCACATATTTATAGAATTATTTAGATAAAATTAATATTATTTTTGGAATCCGGATGTCTAAATTATGAAATGGTGTAATTTTCATAATTTTCTAAGACAGTCAAATTTTGTGGGTAAAAATTAAATACCATTTAAATATATAATACGGTTTAGGACATCATAATGACCTAATAGTGATGTAATAAAATACTATCAAAAGTTTTTTTTGGAAAATATATGTATTTTATTTAAAATAATGTGATTTTAGATTTTTTTGATTAATTTTAAATTTCCTTAGTGGACCCTCCAAGACTTATAAAAAATTTTAACATTTAAAAATGATTTCTTTGAGAGTGTGACTCCTCTACACATAATAAAGCCTAATATTTTAATATGGTTGGAAATTGGCCTTATAAAATAATGTTTTCCACTCCCCTTTAGCAAAAACCATGGTAAACCCATGGGTTGTTTTGTGTTTTTGATTAGTTTAATGTGTGGTGTCCAAAACCAAAATAATAAAGAATTCCATCTCTTTCCCTACATAATACCATTCAATATCCCATTTCTCTTCACTAAAAACCCTTGGAGCACGTCCCCACTCTTCCCTACTCTCTATAGTATCCTCCAAAGGCGCCCCATGCTCCCAATATTCCTCTCTCAATCCTCTCCCAAGCCTTTGGATCACATTTCCAAGTAAGAGATTTCTTCTGTTCTCATTTTTGTCCAAATTTTGTTATATTATTATACCATTTTCTCAATTAAAAATGTTGGGGTATGATTTTTCACCTCCCCCATACTGCCCTACTTATTTTTTAATTATTAGATACATATTTCTCCCTAATTAATGCCTCCCATTCACACCCATTAAAATGCATAAATTTCATAAGGATTTTCTCTCTCCTCATTTACATTCAAGCAATTATTTTTTTATTATGAATCTAAATTCTATTACATATGTTGGGAAATGTATCTATATAAAAACATACTTTAAATTTCATTTAAATATAAGGAGACACCCCTTTCTCTCCCATAAACTATTTTTAATGAATTCTTATGTCACGTCGTTATGCTGTCAAAATTACACTGTTATTTTCCAAGCCAAAGTCATTGTGTAGTGAATACCATGCCCATTTTTATATCAAGGGTATTCACCTTTACACACATTTACTTATTGATTATATATTTTCATGTATGTATCACACATTCTTTTATCATGAAATAAATTATTATTTTGAATGATTCCATGTTGTATGATCCATGTGGCGCACTTATGCATGATATGAAATGATTAAGAAGGGTGTGCCCTGATAGCGCTCCAATGCATTGGGTAAAGATTAGTATCATGAAACATCATGTGAAATGAGGGTTCAATCATGATAATTCAAGTAAAATTAGGGTTTAATCATGATACTTCATGTGAAATTAGGGTTTACTCATGCTCCATGTGAAATGAGCCTAGGATCATGTTAATATTCTGTTAATTATTGATGCCACATTTCAATGTTATGATAATCATGATATATCATGCCTTTATTTTAATTTTTCTCTTATTATCCATTTATATTTCCATTTCCAAACATGTACTGTATTATTCATGTTATTCCTTTTTTACTCTCTTATTAGGCTTTATAGCTCACCCTTTTCTTATGCATGTCCCCAGGTTTTCCCATGAAATGGTAAATATGAAGGAATGTGTGTGGTCATCTAAAAGAAGTTTTTAATAAAGACGTGTATTTTAATTTTTAAGTTATTTTGAAATGATCCTAATACCCAAATAAACTATCCCTCCTGATATCTTATTTGTATTGAGTGAATATTTTATCTAATAAATTATTTTTAAGTGTGAAATAAAGAGCAGGGTTGTTATAATTTGTATTAGAGGGTATGTTTAATTATTTTAGGGATTAGGATTATAAAACCCTAGTGAAATCCTTAGGGATAATACTAATTACAATAAAAACATCAATATATTTTGTTGAGTGTTGAGTAAGTGGTTTATCAAGAAAATACATCCCTGTATGGATACGAGCAGGTAGAGGTGGCTCTGGCACAAATGTATCTAGGGGTAAAACCTGAAAGCATCGGTTCGTGCTAGACTCGAACCAGAACTGATGCATGACAATGGTCCTTACTGAAATCTTGGTTATGACACTCCCAGGGGATATGTTTTTGTAAATTCATAAGATTAGTATGATTCATTGTTTTGGAAATAAAAAAATTCCCCTAAAAATATATGTAGGGAAGAATATCATGGATAACATAGACTGAAACATATAAATTCATAAGTTATGGAAATAAAAGTAATTTATAAGTCATCCATTTTTGTATTTGGATTAACCTTTATTTGTTACCCATAACATTTCTTTTATTCAAGCCAATGGCCGGTAATAGGAGTACTTGGGCTAACAAACAATGTGAAGATCAATATGACGGTTTTTCTAATGAGATTCATAATCCGATGGGAGTGGGAATTGAAAACTTTTTCTGATATTCTCTTAGTAAACTCAATATTTGAATATAAACATGTTTCAAGTGGAATTTTCACCCCCTAAGAAATAAAAAGTTGAAATAGAGAGCTTCATGAGACAAAGGACTCCAACTTTTAATGGATCATATGATACCTCAATTGTCGAACAATGGATCAACTACATTGAAATGATCTTCTTTATCCTTCAATGTTCAGAAAAAGAGAAGGTTATTCTGGATACATATCATATAGAGGGTGAAGCTAATAAATGGTATACATTTATCAAAAATACGAAGCCTGAGGAGGATGTTGTGGCATTGGAATGGAAGGATTTCTAAAAAAAAATTGATAAATATTTTCCTCGCACCCTCTAACTTAATATGGAAAGGGACTTCCTTGTCCTCAAGAAAAAAAGAGGATGAATCCAACAGAACTTACTAGGAAAACATCACAAGGCTTGTACGATATGACTCTGGCTTTGTTGTTACCCACGAATACGAGGTTGACTGCTTCTTTGGTGGGCTAATACCTAGCCTATGGAAAACCCTAATAATCAGCGACTTCGAGATCTCTGAGGAAAAATTTCATTGTGCCCTCAAAGTTGAAATAGAGATAGGAGAATACCATGGGTATCATGGGGATAAGAATATTAAGGTGGAAATTAATTTTGGTGGTCCGATGGTTAAATCGAATGTTTCTAATAAAATACAGCACCCCACTTTCCAAAGACGTGGAAAGAAAAACCCTTGAAATTTTCTAAAGTGGATGAGTAAATGCTTTAGGTGTGGAAGAGAAGAGAACAAGGCCATTAACTGCCGAAAAGAAAACCCCATGACTATGATATAGGAAAAGAATGCTCTATTCGAGCCTCAACGCATTTTTCATTGCTTCAACTGCATAGAATGGGGGATCTTTGGAAACCATTTCCCTATGCTAAGGGTTTTTTGAGGCAACCAATAACCTCCAAGGCAGTAAGGGGGAGAATTTTCCATCACTACCACCTACTTGAAACTCAAAAATGAAGTGGTGATATGTACTCTAGATATTCATTCAAGAATAGAGAATGTACTTTTTGATTCTAGTTCTACGGATTCATTTATATCCCAAAATTTTAGTATAACGTTCCCAACATCACCAAAAATCACAGAGGTTGAGATGTCGGTGAACGTAAAATGGGGAAATCATTGAATCCCATGTATATAACTCCTCCCTTGTCACAATTTTTGGATTTAACTTCCTGGAGAACTTCTTCATACTCCCTCTAGTGGAATTTTATGCAATTATTGGCATGGATTTTCTTTCCTTAATAAAGGACAACATAAATTGTTGTGAGATGTAAATCTCTCTCCATCTGGGGAATCGACCCCCGATTCTGTACATGTTCAAGGAGGAGGATGACTCTTCTTTAAAACCATCATCTAAAGTGTGGATATTACTTCCCTCTGAGCACACATATCTTTCTCATATTATTGATTCTAAATAATCAACCATCATTGATGACATTCCTATTGTGAGAGAATTTACTGAAGTGTAACCCGAGGAATTTCTTGGTCTTCCTCCTAGAAGAGATGTTGAAATTTCAATTGATCTTATACTTGGGGAATTTCTAATATCCAAGACACCATATAAAATAGATTTTTTGGAGCTTAATGAGATGAATAAAAAACTACAATAGAATTTTTATAAATGGTTTATATGACCAAATGCATGACCATGGGGTGTTCCAGTCCTCTTCATCAAGAAGAAGGATGGGTCAATGCACCTTTTCATTGATTATCATGAGATCAAAAAAATCATGATAAAGAACAAGTATCCTCTTCCTCGAATTGATGACTTCTTCGAGCAGCTACGTGCAACACAATACTTCTCCAATGTGGATTTGTGTTCCGGATATTACCAAGTAAGTGTGAGGAAGGAGGATATATCCAAGAAATCTCTTCTTACAAGGTAATGGCACAATAAATTCATAGTAATACATTTCAGAGTCACTAATTCTCCAGCAATATTCCTAGACTTGATGAATAGAGTCTTTAGAGATTACCTCAAAAACAATTGGTAGTCTTTATAGAAGATATTATAATATACTTTAAAACCAAGGAGGAGAATGATGAAAATCTAAAAATTGTACAAGTTATCTTGAAAAAGGATAAGATCTATGAAAATTATAGCAAGTGTGAGTTCTGGTTGATGTATTCCTCATTCTTGGGTCATATCATCACAAGTAATGGGATATATGTGGATCCATCCAAGACAACTGCAATTGAGGGATGGTTGAGGCCAATATTGCTAACGGATATTCGTAACTTCCTGGGGATAGTTGAATATTATCGTCGATTTGTGAGGAATTTTTCATGATTGTCTAACCCTCTTACCAAGATAACTCAGAAGGGAGTAGAGTTTGATTAGAGTGATGAATGTAAATATAGCTTCAAAAAGTTGAAAAGGAGGCTCAATACTACACTCATGCTCATACTACCCAGAAGTAGAGAACTTTTTGTGGTATTCAATGATGCTTCAAAGAAGGGCCTGAGCTATATGTTGAATAAAAATGAAAAAGTCATTGCCTATGCTTCAAGGAAATTGAATGTTCATGAGAAATTCTATCCAAAACAAGATATAAAGTTTTCTACTGTAATCTTCTATAAAATTTTTTTATGACATTACCTCTCTGGGGAGAAGTGTGAAATATATATGGATCACAAAAGCCTCCAGTATATATTCACATTGAAGGACTTGAACATGCACCAGTGAAGATGGTTAGATCTGATCAAAAGCTATGACTACTCAATCCCTTACCACCATGGTAATGTGAATAAGGTGGAGGATTCTATATGTAGAAAGGACCCAGTGATTCTATCATTGATGATAATTTAAAAGGAGCCAATATTATTATAATTGATGAATCTGAACATGGGAATCATAAAGAAAGGAACATCATCAATCCATTCAGAAATGATTTCTCAACCATATCTTTTTTAATGATTAAAGAATGATCAAATGGATGATATGGGAATTAAGAATAAATTGGAAACTATCAGAAAAGGGATATCCTTCATGTTCAATGTTAATGAATTAGGAATTGAGATATTTGGGTCAAGACTATATGTTCCACCAAATCCAGATTTAAAGAATGATCTTTTGGATGATTCACCAAAGTTTAAATTTATCTATTCACCCAAGAAATACAAAGATGTATTGAGGTATTTGAGAGCATTTTTGGTGGGATAATATGAAGAAGGATATCAGTGAGTATACATCAATGTTCCTGGTATGTCAGAAAGTGAAGGTTCAGAGGCAGAAGTCTAAGGGAATGATGCAACCACTACCCATACCAGAATGGAAATGGGAGGGCATCACCATGGATTTTTTCACCAAACAACCAAATACATCCAAAGGAAACAATTATATTGCGGTTATTTTGGATTTTCTTTCAAATATTGTACACTTCATTGAAATTCGAAAGAATTTCTCATTGGATAAACTGGCATGGATTTATTTCAGAGAATTGGAAAGGCTGCATGGATTACCCCTATCTTTTTTATTCGATCGGAATCCAAGATTCACCACTATGTTCTGGAAGATTCCTCAACATGATCTGAATACCGAGCTAAAAATCAGTATGGATTATCATCCTCAAACTGATGGCCAATATGATTGAACTATACAAACACTTGAGGACATGATGAGAAGATGCTCAATGGACTTTAAAGGATGATGGGATCAACATCTTCCTCTGGTTGATTTCTCTTACAATAACAGTTTCCACTCAAGAATCCAAATGGCTCCTAATGAAAGTATTTTTTGGAAGAGGTGAAAAACATTGGCATGTTGGTATGAGTTTGGGAAGTGAAAACACCAAGTTCTAGAAATGGTCGAAGATATGGTGGAGAAGGTTAAGACCATTCTGTAGCACATTAAAGCTTCTTAGTGTCGACAAAAGAGTTATGATGATAACCGCCGATGAGACCTAAAGTTTGATGTTGTAGACATGGTATTACTCCACATATCACCATGGAAGAGAGTTATGAAATTTTGGAAGAATGGAAATCTTAGTCCAAGTTACATCAACCCTTTTTAGATCCTTGATCACTTTGGGGCAGTGTCCAATCAACTATAACTCCCACTATACCCATATCAAGTAAATGATGTATTCCATGGATCACTCTTGAAGAAGTAAATACTAGACCCATCACATGTACTAAATCTAGAGTTGGTAACATTGGAGAATGAAATCTCCTATGAAGAGAAGCCGGTGAAGATCTTAGAACCTAAGTAAAAACTTATAAAAAATAAGAAAATTCCCATCGTCAAGGTGTTGTGGTGAAACCACAAGATTGAAGAAGCAACATGGGAATCATAAGAAGTGATGAAGCATAGTTACATCTATTTTAGTGTGGGAAAAGGAAATTTCTACGGGGAAATTTCTTAAGGGGGTAATATTGTAACGCCCCAAACGTTTATTAATGAAAATTACTCTTGATCTAATTAAATGTATTATTATATAAAATTGGTATATAACAAATTCAATTCCTTGGTTTTATGTTTTTGGATTTTAAAATACCATTAAGTATTTTGATCGTTGCTAATATTTTTGTTGAGCAATGATCACATGAGTAGTATAAATATAAGGCTTGGCAAAGGAAGTAATGGCATCATCCTGTAGAATTTCTCCATACGAATCCAATTTTTCAGAGATCAGAAAGGAGGTGACATCATTGGGCTTCACTCTTGAACAATCCCAATCTGAGCTTCAATAGGTTAATCTTAAACAGAACCTCCTACGGGATAAGTGGAAGTTTATAGAGATTACCATCTGAGCGATGTTATCTAAGCCACCCCAAGAGTATATTACCATCATGCACCTTACCCTTAGGTATTATGTGGTTCTTTTAAGGGGTTATGTAACAAGACCCTAGAATTATGATTATGTCCATTATTTCTGTATAGATAATATACATTCATTTTATTGTTACTTTGTAAATAGATTTTAAAGAACAAATAGTATTTTTAACTAATATTCAATTACAAAATGTATTTTAATGAATCAATGGATTTTTAAATTAAATAATATTTCAATAAAATATTATTACTAAATTAATTTTTAAATATAAATGATCACAAAGGTTTTATTATTAATACAATTGTATTTCTTATTAAGGTTTGAATGCTGTTTTTGGTAAAACCCATGAATTTTTTTATAAATATCGATTTTCATTTTAAAATTAAAAAATAACATATTTAGAAAAAATTTTAAATAAAATTATTATTATTTTTGGAATCAGGACCTTGAAATTATTTAATGGCAAATTTTTCATAATTTTCTGAGATAGTAGAATTTTTGGTTAAAAATTAAATACCGTTTAAATATATAATGTGTTTAATGACATCATAATGTCCTAATAGTGAAGTAATAAAAAACAACAAAAAGTATGTTCATCCAATATATTTTTTATCCTTAAAATAATGTGATTTTTGATTCCTTTTATTAATTTAAAAATGGATTAGTGCACCCTCCAAGACTTATAAAACATTTTAACATTTTAAAATGATTTCCTTAAGAGTGTGACTCACATTCCCATAAACAAGACAAATATTTTAATAAGTTAGGTCATTGGCCTTATAAAATAATTTATTTCTACTCCCCATTGGAAAAAACCATGGGCAAAAACCATCTGTTGGTTTTTGGTTTTGATTAGTTTAATGTGTGGTGTACAAAACAAAAATAATAAAGAATTCCCTCTCTTTTCCAATATAAACTCACCCAAGATCCCACTTAGCTTCACTAAAAACCCTTGGAGCACATCCTTACTTTGACCTCCTCTCTCTCTTATCCTCCAAAGTCACCCCAAGCTCCCAAGTAGCCTCTATCAAGCCTCTCCTAAGCCTTTGGATCACACTTCCATGTAATGAATCTCTTTCTTTCTCATTTTTTTTTCCAAATTTCATTATATTTTTATAATATTTTGTTTTAAAATTAAAAATGCTGGGTTATGATATCTAACCTAACTCATACTGTGCTACTTATATTTTAATGATTATTTACGTCTTTCACTTTCATTAATACCTCCCATACACACCCATTACCATGCTGGAATTCTGTAAGGAATTCATATTTCCTCATTTATATCAAAACAATTCTTCTGTATTATGAATCTAAATTCTGTTACATATGTTGAGACATGTATCTATATGAACCCTTACTTTAAATTTCATGTACATATGATGATATAACCCTTTCTCTCCCATCAACCATTTTTTATGAATTCTTACGTCATGTCCTTATGCTGTCGAAATTACACCATGATTTTCCAAGCCAAAGTCATTGTGTACTGAATATCATGCCCATTTTTCTATCAAGGGTATTCACGTCTATGCACATTTACTTATTTATTATACAGTTTCATGTTTTTATTACATATTCTTTCATCGTGGAATAAATGATGATGTTGAATGATTCCATGTTGTGTGATCCATGTGGCACACTTATGCATGAAATGAAATTATTAAGAAGGGTGCACCCAGATAGCACTCAAATGCATTGGGTAATGATTAGTATCATGATACATCAAGTGAAATAAGGATTTAATCATGATAATTCAAGTTCATTGAGGTTTTACTCATTATCCATGTGAAATGAGCCTTGGATCATGCTAATATCATGTTAAATATTGACACCACATTTCCATGTTACGATAATCATGCTATATCATGCCATTATATTCATGTTTCTATTATGATCCATTGATATTCCTATTACCTAACATGTACTGTTTTCTTCATGTTATTCCTTGTTCACTCCCTTAATAGGATTTATAGCTCACCATTTTCTTATTCATTTCCTTTGGTTATCCCATGAAGTGCTAAGTATGAAGGAATGTGTGTGGTTATGTAAAATACATTTTCAATAAAGATGTGTATTTCATGTTTCATGTTTTCATGTAATGATAAAAATCCCCAAAGAAACTACACCACATGATACTCTATGTTGTATGACATGATTCTTTTATGTAAAAAATTATGTTTAAGTGTGAAATAAAGAGAAGGGTTGTTATAATCATCCATTCATATCTCGCTTCACTTTCTCCTCACAATCTTCTCAAAGATGACACTACATGTGAAATCATATATCTCCCATTGTTGTAACCAAAAATAACATTGGAGGTTGATGAAAAAGTTATGAAATAACCATCATATGCATCAAACATTATTATCCTATAATAATTTTTTTACCCTCGCTTCCTGAAGTGGATTAAAAAGTATTCAGATACCAACACCTTGAATTTACTATATCGTAGTAATGTGCGCAATTTCTTGTACTACCCATTAAAAATTCATTCTATTTTTGGAATTATCTTTTTCCATTATTATCTCAGTGTATATTTTGGTGTTACTTTCCATTATTTAAAAAAATAAATAAAATCTAGTATATTGTACTTTTATCTAGATTACCGATTTAGAAATTATTGATTAATAAATTAAATCATTATATGTATCCCACTATTTAAACGAATTCAAGGAAACCTCTACACTAGAATCAGAATACTATTTCAATTGAATATTCTAGTTTAAATGATCCTTGATCTTCCACTCATTTTCTAAAAGCTATGGTTATGACACCACTCAAAGAGATCAAGGATGGAATTTGATTGGCCAACAACATTAACTTGTGGCTCCTTATTGTGAAGTCTTCACTTCCAAAATCATAAAAATGATTTACTAAAAGCATTACTATGAAGTTTTAGAAATGTAGTTATAAATGGTTGTTTTTTGAAAACATCTGTTAAGTCAACCCAGTTATCTCATAATAACTCCCAAGTAGTAGGTGGCACCCACAACTATGGATGACAGAGAACCCTGAAAAACTGGTTGAGTTCAAATTCAATTGACTAATGGTGTTTTGTGACATAATATTTAATTGTGGATTTTTTTATTTTTCTTGATGAATGTAATCTATTCCTATTAATATATTCATTCTATTTTTTCAATCTCACAAATGAAAAGTATTAGAAAAAACATCATTCTATTTTTTAGGCATTTTACTATCTATTATTTTATGTGTTATCCCCATGTCATGAAAATTCATAAAACAATAAAAAAATACATAAAATAAATAAACTACATGACTGTTGTTTAGCATCTAAAATTGGTTGACCCATTTAAACTTAATGGGACAACCTCAACCTAGGGGTATCATACTTGATTCATATCTTAACTCACAATTTAGCTTGTCCCTCATCAAGTGTGTCCACCTCTTGTTTGGTTTTTTCCTCAACTATTAATTCTCAGTGACTTACTCCATCCTCATCATAGTAAAAAAATACCCACTCTCATGTGAGGGGATATGGGGTGTAAAAAATACAGATTGATAAAATTGGATGTGAAAACACTTATACATATTGACAGAGAATAATATGGTGCACATACCATTAATAAAACTAATTAATTATTTACAAAAATCACATGCAGATAAAAAAATAATTAAATAAATAAAATATTCATACACATATTTTTTGGTTTATCATGATTAGTTTGCGGGTAAAGTAAATGCACAATTAAAATTAAATTGAATTAATTTAATTTTGAGGGAATTAATTAAATTAAATAAATTATTTAATTCAAATACTTAAATTAAATTTGGCCCACTTTTCATTAAATTTTAATTCAAAAAATTAAATTAGTTATTTAATGTTACACCCCAATATGTTAATACTTTCTAATTTTATAATAAAATTAATTTTTTCCCATATTTCTTTATATGCAACACCATATTAATCTTCTACTATATAAAACATGGGATTATCTTGTATGCAAGACATAGTTTTTTCTTCTTTTAATGGTGAACCTACTTTAAAACAAAATTTTTAATATTTTATGAATTTTATTTTTTAAGAAAAACATTCTTAAATAAAATTTCAAATATATATTAGTGTGATTTTTTGGAATTTTTCTGAGAAACTCTATTTTTTGATGAATAGTAAAAATTAATGTTATTTAGTTAAAAATAGCCTTTAAATTTAAATAATGATTAGTGTTAAATTATATTTAAAATAAGTATTTAAAGTCACAATAGATCAATAATCTATATATTAATACAGTTTAGATCATTGGAAGCATTTTTATATTTTAATTAGAAATAAATTCTTATTGAACTATTGAGCATTTTTACATTAAAAACCTGCATTCTTACCACATCTATGGGATTCACATTAATACTAATTTTCCAAAATCTATGATTTTCATTTTGAAGAATGGAAATAAAAAGTTTTAATCAAAATAATATTTTTTTAATAATATGATCAAATTAAATTTTGACCACAAATACTTGTGAGTGTGATTAAAATTAATTATAGTGATGAATGTGAAATTAATCTTAAAAAGTGACAAAACCTTAATCTTAAAGACCAAAATGACTTGGAAACCTGTCCAAAATCCATTGGATTAAAAAAATTAGAACATATTCCCTCATGGTTCAGATTTTTTTGGTTATTGGGATATCATTAAATGAATTTTTCTATATAAAAGGTTATATAAGGAAAAAGGTCAAAAGGAAACTTTCCATACCATTATCATTTATAAAATTATGAGATATATAAAAAACATCATATTTTCGGTTATATATATCATTTTTAAATATAAATGGTTATTTTTACCATAAAAATATGTCAATAATTTTTAGAGATGATGTAGCTGCTTAAAAGTATTAAGAAATGCCAACATAGTGATTATTTATATAACAATTAACTAAAATAAATGATACGATAAATATTAGAAGTGAAAGGAATTGATTGAATTAGTGTCTTTATTAATTTTTTTAGAAGAATATACAATGTTACACATCATTAAACCTAATATATTTTAATTCCAATAATAGACTGATATTTTAAAATTAAAATTAAACAAATAATGTCAAAATTGAAAATATTGTTATTTTAAAATAAATGATATTTTATAAAATGATTTAAAATTAATAAAAAAAGACCTTATGTCAAGTTATTTTTATGTTTTAATAAATAAAAAATATTTTCTATTAATGGATAATTTTACTTTTATAATAACCATATTGACCCATTTATTTTGAATAGGTTGTTAACATAGTTCAGGTTTAAGTAGTGTTTCATCCTGTCACATGCGCTTGTTTTAAAATTAATTTCTTAACACATAAGATTTTAATTTTATAAATTAAATATAATAATAATAATTAAGTGGAAATATATTTTATAATAAAACTAAACATGGTTTATTTTTCAATGGTTAAATTAATTAGTTTATAAAACTGGATGCTTTAATAAAAACCAAAATGATAAAATTGGGGAGTCTTAGAAGATAATGAACCAAATTATTAAAATGCACATATTTTTGAGTGGTGGAGGTTTTAATCAACCATAAATATCATTTAATTCGTTATTTTTTCATTTTTTAGAATCTTTAGTTATGTTATACCTCATATTAGTGAATATATTTTGGTATTTACAAAAGTGCCACTCCCCCTCCACTATAAAAAGGAAAGAACTATACACCTTGCACACACCTCTAAAACCACCTAGGTTCAAAAAATATATGACTGATTCACTTCCCATCATCCCTACACCAATATTTTAAACCTCCCTTTGGAATGGAAGGCTTCCAACCAAGCCCATTGCTATAAACCAAAAGTAGTTACCCGATTTTTAAGGTAACACATTCCAACGATCTATTTTCATTAATTTAATTTTCCACCACCTAAAATATACTTCTTATATGTTCATATAATAACACCATTATCCTATATTACATGATCCTTATCCAAATTGTTTAAGACTCCTCAAGTTCATCTACGAGACCCAAGATCAAATTAGGGTGGAGGTTTATTTATGGTACTATAGTAGTATTGTATTAGGTACTATAGAAGTTATTGTTTGGTAGTGTAGAAGCCAAAAATATTCAACCATTTCAACCCCTAGTCCATCAATGCCTTTGGACCACCCATGGAATTTGGGATAGTATGGATTTTGGGCAACCTCATGCTCTTCGGGACACCTCAAGGTCTTCTAGGCACCTCACGAATTTCGAGTGACATGTAATATAAATTCTACAAGACATATGTACAAGAGACAAGGCATCAAATAAGGATTATAGAAAATTAATTTACTAGAGAAGAGGTAACCTAATAAGGAATAATGAGAGTGTGTGGCATTTTCATTAGTACCAGGAATATACATATCTGCACATGATAGCTAACTGACCATCCATATGATGGTAGAGAGATGACATCACAATATATGCTGGGGTGGGGCAGTTCCAAGTTATCTTTTTTGGGATGATTTCCTCTAAGAACTTTGGGTCATGTAATTTTCACTAAGCCTATGGGCCTTGTAAGGGTTCTACCTCAACCCTTAAAACACGGAATATCAAAAATAATAAAAATTAAAGTCCTTCAGGACATTCAGGAAATAATATAAAGATACAAGGATTTTTTAATATTAAGGTTTTGACCTACAGTCACACAAAATTTCATCTAATGGGTAATAAATATATTGTGTATGTGAATGATGAACTACCACCTCATGAAATGGTGATTGTCCGTTCTTCCCTTACCACCTCTCATGGTGGTCATTATGAAGGACACTCTACTCATATATGACATATATGATATATATAATATAATTATGATTATTTAATTATTTTTTAACACATACCTATATACATTACATTTAGAGTAAATATCATAACATCATTTTTGGAAGTTTGGACTTTCGCCCACTCAATGTGTTGTGATTCAATAAAATTATAAATGGAACATATTTAGGATTATATTAATAAATATATATGAGATATATAAAATATATATGATTCTATAATTATAAAATATGTTTGTATTGATCACTTTTCATTCTTTTAATCCTATAAATAAATGTAATTAGCATTCATGCGTACGTATGGTCTACCATCTCCATGAAGGGTAAATTCTATTATTTATATCCAAACATTATAGATTATTCTAAACAAATATATACTAAATATATTTTATAATTATGTAATGGATTAAATTATGTATATGTTGAAATAATTATCTAAATAATAGGAATAACAAATGAGATGTCAAAACATATTTGAGAAAACTATGCATTTAACACATGAAATAGTGAGAATAATGAAAGTTTATCAACAAATGGAAAATAATATATTTTAAAAAGATGATATATGAAATTATAAACATGAGTATCATTAGTATATTAGTTGGAAATATATATCGATAAAACTATATATGATGATAAAGACCACACGACAAAAAGTAAGGTTAAGGTAATGGAATTTTGTCTCAAATTACATTCTATTGAGATGTATTTGTTATTATGAACCAATTTAGTTTTATTTTGAATATATAACAACTTTTTAAATGTTATATATTGAATATAATTACTCTAATGATATTATAAGTTTCATTTAATATTATTACTTCATGAGGATTATGATTTAAATGTTTGAATTCGGTATGGGATACTTTGGAATATTAAAATATTATTCTCCTAAAGAATGTTTTTAATGGTTATCTTTGCAATGAAAATTCTTTTTATGATATTTAAAATTCTCTTGAAATAATCAGTCTATTATAAACATTTTTCATTAGAAACTTACTTGAATATCAATATTTTACTATAATGTATAATATTATATCTTATACCGTATATCATTTTTACATACATTGTTCATTTGACAGTAATTTGATTAATTGGGGAATTATTTATAAATCTAAATCTTTTATTCAATAAAAATACTTAATAATGACTATTATTTATTTATTAAATCCATTATTAGATGTGATTAGTGCTTTGGAAAAGTATAAAATGGGTGGGGTGGGGTTATAGATATCCCCTTGATGCATCAGCAGTCTCATGAGATGAAATAGTTGGCCAAAATAGATAGGTCTTTACCCCATATATAAACTGTATTGTGAAAGGTCTTGATGGTGATTATTACATGTACAATGTAATCATGTATTACAATAATTAAGAATTTAACTCATTTACTTTCATTTATTATTCATCCATGATAATTTTTTCTGACAAATCTATGGATACATTTTATTTTTAGTTAATTGATTAAATGTCATGTGTTTTGGTTTCTTAACATTCCATATTTAAATTTACTTATATTGTTATTTTAGTGGAATGTGTTATCAATTATTTACCATTTCATGTCGATTTATTTTCATTGGTTCATTATTTATTCCTCTTTACTTACCCTTACTGAAAATTTGATCTCACCCTTATTTTGTTTTCTTTCCCTGTGTTATAAAGAGGAAATTTTCGAATAAGCATTTGAGAATGCAGTTTATTTAATTTTATTATTTATAATTATAGAAATTCATATTTACAAATGTATTTTGGGTATCATGTATGAAATATAGCTTTCCAAGACTGCTAAACTGATTAGTTCTTAGTGATTTGATTCCTTGTAATCGTACAAATATAAAAAATTTATGCATCGACTCTAGGCTTCAAGGGTTGGGGAATTAAAATTGGTATCATATGTAGTTTACCAGTAAACATGGAAACTAGATTTAGACAAAATAGATTATGGGGAACAAACCTAACATATAAAATGATGATAATTATAAAATAACATCCAAGAATTTTGGTAATATAGTGATTATGTGGGTATTTATAGAAATACACCCTTTTATGGATACTACAAGTGGATGTGATTATGGAATAGATGTACCTAGGGGTAAAAACTCTAAGAAGGTGTCCCAGGCCTAACCTGAGATAACCTTGTACATGAAAAGGGGCCTTACTGCACATATTGTTTGACACTTATGGGGGATATTCTTAGTATAATTCACATTTTCTATACCAACTATTATGAAGGATTTGCAATTAAATATTTCCCCAAAGTAACCAATGTTTATGGTTCTATGATTCATCGTGAATAAATTTATGTTACCTTATATACCATATTTAAAATTATACAATGTTATATGATCTAATCCAGTATTCTCCATTGTTATAAATGTAACCTAGTTGGAGGACAAAGAACTCAACCAATGCGCATGATACAAGGATTAAGAAGGATCATATCTTTGATGGTCTTGAGACAAAATTTTTAAGGGAATCAGTTTCCCAGGTATTCTCATCGTATGAAAGGATTTTTATAATCTTCTAATGAGATAGGTAAATAATTATCCAAGTCCTATGGTTTTAAAGGGAAGAATGTGAAGAAGATGATAGTAGAGAAAAATATGGATAAAGGGAAGAAGGCAAAGAAATATTTTTACACATGTGATAACTATGGAAAGAATCACCCTGGTAAAGGAATAAATGGAATGACAGTTTGATACAAGTGTGTAAAGAAGGGCCACAAAGATTTTTATTTTACGGGTAGGAAAAACATTTCCAATGTATACTGCTACAACTACAAGGATATGGGACACAATGAAAATCAATGTCCCAATCATCAATAGAATATATACCAAATGATGCTATTGGATAATAGTCATGTTATTCTACTACCATAGATTAAGAGGTATTATTAATATTCATATTCAAGAATAATTTAATTTGAATATTTTTATCTGTGACATAATGGTTATAAATATTATGTATTATATAAGTATTTCACTATAATAAATTTTTTAAGGATTTGAGATCATATGATGAATGGTAACAGGAAATTTTATTCAGTAAGAAGTTATACAATTAGGAAAAAAATTATTAAGTGAAATAAAATTATTAATATGTTCTTGATATTGAGATAATGATGAAGAAATAATTGATTTGGAAAAGTGATGACTACCTTGGAACTGTTTAACGACATGTCTAAAAGTATTAAATGCTATCATTGATGGATTTTACAACACTTTTGGATTTAAAGAATATATCCAATAACATGTGTCTTACTTAAAGAATAAAGAAGAATACATGTTTCCAATATGGTTTTATTGTAATTTTAGTTATTATAATATTTCAATAGGATATGTGATGAAGTTATTCACATGTTTGGAATGTGACCATTTAGAGCTACTTCATATTGATTAAATGATGGTGATAAGTTCATATTGGAAATTCAGTGACTTTATTTCTAAAGTGTTGGATCATAATCTATTGTAGAAGTTAACCGTTTAGGAAATGGTTGATAATTGGATGGTATTTTATAAGTTAATGTATTAATTCACTATATGATGCATATTATGATAGGATATGAAGTAGAAATAGTTCAAGGCATAATCAAATGAAAATATTATGTTATAGAAATGTATATTTTTCTATAGAGTTAATAAATTTGTTAACTATAGAAAAAATGTTTTTGAAAACATAAAAGTTTTCCTAGTATATTCATTTTTGATAAATCAAATTTCCCCTTATATCTTTGGGGATTTATGGCCTTGGGATAGTTAAAATTATCCTAATTGTGTACTCTAGCACTCTCCATCAGAACATGATGGTCAGATTTTTCATATGTATCTATGTTTTCAGTTCCCACATAAATTCTCATACTAGAGAACCTGGTTATGTGGGAATTTTACTTCCATTTTCATTCTTATTAAAGAAGATGTTTTATTAAAACTATTTAAAATATGGGTTTTTCAACAATAGTTTATTTTCAAATATCAATCCCTTTATTACAGAGATCATGTTTAAATTGAGAGGATGAAATTTAAATACGGTGGGGAGAATGTAAAAGAAAAATACATTAAAATTATTTCATTTTAGAATAAAACTAATTTTGTTGCTAAGATTATTTATACACAAAACCATGTTAAGAATATGCTATATAAAATACAAGATTAGCTTGTCTGGAAGACTCAGTATTACCGCCTTTTAATTACGATCCAATCTTAAAACTAAATTTTGAAACTTTTATAAATTTTATTTATAAAAAATAAAAATTATTTTTGAATTTGTAATGTCGAAATTATATTAAGGTGAATTTTTGGTATTTTTCTGAGAAACATCATTATTTAATGAATAGTACAAATCACTACAATTTAGTTAAAAACAACCTTTACATTTAAATATTTATTAGAATTAAATTACATTTGAAATTAGTTTTTAAATTAAAAATATATAAATTATTCATAATTAATCCAATATAGGTCATTGGAATAATTTTTATATTTAAATTATATATAAAATCTTATTGATATTTTGACCATTTTTACTTTAAAAACCTGCACTCTCACCACGTCACTGGGATTTGTGTTAATATTAATTTGTCCACTTATGCGATTTTAATTTTGAATGATAGAGATACATGATAATAATCCGAATAATATTTCTGTTCTAATAAGATCAAATTAATTTTTCACCATGGAGATTAGTGAAAGTTATTAAAATTAATTACGATTATTAAGGTTAAATTAAACTTGATAAATGACTAAAAATTAATCATAATAACCAAAATGAACTAAAAACATGTTCAAACAGAATTTTCTGTCAACAATTAAACCATATCCTCTCTTGGTTTAAATTCTATGGGTTATTGGGATACTATTATATGGAATTTATCTATATTAAAAGGTTTTGTAATGAAAAATACAAAAAGAGAACTTTCTTTACCATTAACATTTATAAAACATTGAGATATATAAAGAACATCATATTTTCAGTAATACATATAATTTTGGAAGAAAAATGGGTTATTTTAATAATTATAATTTATAAATAATTTTATAGATGATTTAGTTGCTTAAAATTCTTAAAAACACCAATGTAGTGATTATTTAATTTATAATTAACTAAAATAAATGATATTATAAATTTTAAAAGTGAAGTGGATTTATTGAATAATTGTACATATTAAATTGTATAGATGAATATATCATTTAAAACATACATAATCATAATATATTTTAATTTTAATATTAAATTCAAATTTTGAAATTAAAATTAAATAAATAATGTCAGAATTGACATTGTTGTTATTAAACAATAAATGATATTTTATTAAAGGATTTAAATTTATTAAAAATAATATATTCCACCAAGTAATTTTTGAGATTTAATAAATATTAAATCTATTATATTAATAGACAAATTGATCTTTTATAATTAACATATTTACCCATATATTGAAAAAACGTTTTTAACAGGGTCTGAGTTTAAGTAGTGTTTTAGCATGTCCCATGAGCATGTTTTAAATTAAACTTCAAGAAAACGTAATATTTTTCTTTTATAAATTATATATCATAATAATAATTTATTTTATCCATATTTTCTAACAAATGACACTATATTTTAATCTTAATGGTTATATTACTAATGTTGGAAAACTAGATGCTTTAATAAAATCCAAAATGATTAAATTGTATATTATTAGAAGTCGAGGAACCAAATTAATAATATACACATATTTATATTTGGTGGAGGTTACATAGAACATTAATCTTCATTAATCCGTTATTTTTTCCATTTTAGAGTCACTTTAGCTAAGGTAGACCTCCCATTAATGTATACCTTTGGGTATTTACAGGGGTGTCAATCCCCCTCCACTCTAAAAAGGCAAGCACTCTACCCCTTAATCACACATCTCAAACCACATAGGTTTGTACAATATCTGAATAAATAATATTAAAAAATACCTCCCCATGACCTTGAATCCTCCCATTGGGTAGTAATCCTTCCATGTAAGCCCTTTGGTATAAACCAAAAAGAGTTACCTGATTTTAAGGTAACTCTTTCAAATGATCTCTTTTTTTTCATTTCCATTTACACCACATAAAATATTCTAATTACATGTTCAAATAATAACAACAATATCATAAATATTCTTATATGTTTTTATATTATGTATTAACTCAATACTAACACAAAATTCTATCTAATGGGTAACAAACATTCTGTTTATGTGAATGGAAAACTACCGCCTCACAAAATGATGATTGTTATTTCTTTCTTTACCACCATTCATGGAGGTAATTATAATGGAAATTATACTCGTATATGATATATATTATATTTATATTATCTTTAAGCATATTTAATTATTTTATATCACATACTTCTATACATTCCATTTTGAGTAAATTCCATAACATCGCTTGTGGAAGTGTGGACTACTGCCCCCTCAATGTGATGTGATTCATTCACATTATACATGGAATGTATTATGGATGATATTAATAAACATATATGACATATATGAAATATATATTAAAATTTAATCACAATATAAACATTTATCAATTACTTTTCATTCTTTTAATATGAAAAATAAATGAATGTATTGTTCATGTGTACGGACGACCTACCGTCTCTATGAACGGTGCATTTCATTTCTTATCTCCAAAAATTATATATTATTATAAATACATATATAGTGAATATATATTACAATTAATTCATGTTTTAAATTATTTATATGATGATATAATGATCTAATAAATAGTAACAATAATTGACATGTCCAAGACAGACTTTAGAAAACTAGGCAATTAACACACAAAATAGTGAAAATAATGAAACATTGTTAACAAATGGGTAATTAGATATTATAAGAGGATGATATATGATATTATAAACATTAGTATGGTTATTTTATTAGTTATTAACATTTTTTAATCTACTATATATTAGGATTAATACCACATGACAAAGAGTAATGTTAAGGTCGGTTAATTTTGTCTCAAATTACATTTTATTGAGACTTAGTTGTTATTATGAACCAATTCACTTCTATTTGGGGTATATAATATATTTTGGAATGTTATATAATTAATATACTTACACTCATGATATTATATGTTTCATTTAATATTATTCCCCCATGGTTATTATGATTTAAATGTTTCAATGTGGTATGTGACACTTTGGAATTCTTAAAGATTATTCTACTCAAGAATGTTCTTAATGATTATATTTGAAATATTGATTCCTTTTGTGATTGTTAACTTTATCTAAAAATAGTAACTTTATTTTAATAAATTTTCAATGGAATTTTTTTTCCTATAATGTATATTAGTATTTCAAAAACTATATATCATTATTAAATACGGTGTTCAATTGATAGTAATTTGATTAACTGGGGAATTATTGATAAATCTGTATCATTTAATCAATACAGATTTTTGATAAGTAATTTTTTTATTTATTAAATCAGTTATTAGATATGAATAATTCTTGGGATAGGTAAGGTATGGGTGGGTCTTTGTTATAGATATCCGTACGATGTATTGGGAATCTAATGAGATGAAACTGCTTACCAAAATAGATGTGTTTTTACTTGATAGTTAAATCATCTTGTGAAATTTCATGATGGTAATGGTTCCATGTACCTTGGAAACATGGTTCCCAATAATTAAACATTTCACTCATTTATTTTCATTTATTATTCATCCATGATATTTTTCATCGATATATCTATGAATACATTTAATTTTCAGTTCTTCGATTAAATGACATGTGTATCAGTTTTTTACATTCTCATATTGAATTATCCTTATCTATTTATTTGAATTGCATGTGTTATTAGTTATTTACAATTTCATTTTGATTTATTCTCATTGATTCATTATCTCGTATGGTTTAGTTATACTTACTATGCATTTGAGCTCACAATTATTTTATTTCCCTTCCCATGTTAAGAAAACTAAATCTCTAGATAAGTGTTCCAGGGGGTTGTTTAATTCGTTTTTTATGTATCATGTCTGTAATTTATATTTCTCAATATATTATGGGTATCATTTATGTAATCATCTTTTCCAAGACTCCTAAAATGATCAGTCCTTTGGGATTTGATTACTTATAATCATGCCAATGCAATAAATTAATGCAACAACTATAGACTTCTAGGGTCATGGAATTACAATTAATTTAATTTAATACCCAAATTAAAATAATTTTCTCAGAGTATTAATGAACTATTATTTTAAACCAAAATTATTATTTAATTAAATTAAATTAATACTTGAATTAAATTAATTAACTTAATTAATTTCAATTAATTAAATAACTGTTCAGACCTCAAAACCTCGAACAAGGCTAAAGTGGGTTAGGTTGAACCCATTCAGGACCATTTATGGATGTACAGACCCCGTATAGGGGTATTCTAGGACAGGAAGACCTACCTCAACCTATTTTGGGTCAGAAAGATCCAAACATGCCTCTTTCATAGTGGATGAGGTCCAAAGAAACTATATTAGGCTATGGAAGAGAGCTTAACTAAATGCTGTGAGGACAACATGGCGTCTGGCACAAGGTTACAATGGGGAATTTGGGGGCCGATGGCTCGAGAAGGCCTATGACAACCCTGATTTTATTACAAACTTAAACATGATTGATTACATAAACCATTCACTTGATACAACATGGATGATCAAGAGGTCTAGTTTCTTTGGGGATTAGGATCATTAAATAACAACTTAAAACATTAATTACAACATCTTTTTTGAAAACATCCTTTACATGACCACTACATTCCCTCGTACTTATCATTTCATGGGATAACCTGAGGACATGCATAAGAAAAGTGGTGATCTATAATGCCCAGTAAGGGAATAAACATGGAATACATGAGGAGAAAAATACATGTTAGACAATAGGCATATCAACAGAGAACAAGAGAAACATGAACATAAAGGCATGATAAAACATGATAATCATAACATGGAAATGTGGCAACAACACTTAATATGGAATTAGTATGAGCCAAGGCCCATTTCATATAGAGCATGAGTAAATCCTCATTTTCACATGAATCACGAGTAAACCCTCATTTCATTTGAATTATAATGAGTCAACACTCATTTCACATGACGTATCATGATACTATACATTACCCAATGCATTGGAGCTCTATAAGGGTGCACCCTTCTTAAAAATTTCATTTCATGCATAAGTGTGCCACATGGATCATAAAACATGGATTCATAAAACATAATCATTTATTCCACGATAAAGGAATTTGGAATTCATATATGAAACTTTATAATCAATAATTAAATGTGCATAAAGGTGAATACCCTTGATTGAGAAATGGGCATGGTATTCACTACACAATGACATTGGCTTAGAAAATTGGTGCGATTTCGGCAGTATAACAACGTGACATAAGAATTCATAAAAATGGTTGATGAGAGAGAAAGAGGCTCCTCGTCATATTTACATGTAAAGGAAAGTAAGGAGGTCATATAGATACATGTCCCAAAAATTGTAATGGAATTTAGATTCATGATACCAAAGTATTGCTTGAATGTAAAAGAGGAGAGAGAAGTTTCTATCAGAATTTTGGCATAGTAACAGGTGTACATGGGAGGCATTTAATGAGAGAGAAAGGGGTATCTCATCATTAAAACCTAAAGAGGGTAGTATGAGGGAGGTGTGAAGCCATACCCCAACATTCATAATTGAAATTAAAAGGGAAAAACAACTTAAAGAAAATTGGACAAAAATTGGAAAGAAAAAAAACCCCTTACTTGGAAGTGTGCTTCCAAAGGCTAGAGAGAGGCTTGAGAGAGTCTTCTTGGGATCTTGGGGAACCTTAAGAGGATTCTAGAGAGATTATGGCAGAGTTTTGATGAACTCAAAAGGCATTGAGTGAGGAGGAAGTTGGAGCTTTGGTGGGTTTATATAGGAAAGGTGGAGGAATTATTTATTATCTAGGTTTGGGACCCCTTATATTAAATTAATCCAAACCACAAACCATCCCATGGTTTTTGCCCATGGTTTTTGGAAAATGGAAGAGGAAAACAACATTTTATAAGGCCAAATTCCGAAATTCTTAAAATAATGGGGTTGCTTATGTGGAGGTGAGTCACACTCCCATGGAAAATAATTTAAAAAGACAAGATGTTTAATAAGTCTTGAGCGGTCCATTAATACCTTGTAAAATTAAGTAAAAAAAACCAAAAATCACATTATTTTAATGAAAAAACATATATTGGCCGAACATAAAGCTTATAGTATTTTATTACATCACTATTGGGTCATTATGATGTCATAAAACACATTATATATTTAAACGGTATTTAATTTTTTCCCAAAAAATTTGACTGTCTCAAATTTTTTTGAAATATTCACCGTTAGATAATTTCGACATCCTGATTCCAGAAATAACATTTATTTTATCTAAAAAAATTTCTAAATATGTTAATTTTCACTTTTAAAATAAAAACTGACATTTATCGAAAATTTACGGGTTTTGACAAAAATGGCTTTCAAACCTTAATAAAAATTACAATTGCATTCATAAAATTATATGATAATTTACATATAAGAAAATTAATTTTACTAATAATAATAATAATATTTTATTAAAATATTATTTAATTCAAAAATCCCTTAATTTTAAAAAATAGAATTCTTAATTAAATAATAACTAAAAACACTATTTGTACTTAAAAAACTATTAACAATGTATCAATAATGACAGAAAATTATATTCATTATTATATACAAAAAATAATGTACATGAACATAGTACTAGCGATTTATTACATAACCCCTTAAAATAGCCGTATAAGACCTAAAGATAAGGTGAGTGATGCTGACAGACTCTTGGGGTGGCTCGGATAACATCGCTCGAGTGGTAATTTCTATCAACATTCACTTTTACCATAGACAGTCATGTTCGAGCTTGACATGATGAAGCTCAACTTGGGCTTGGTCAAGAGTGAAGCCCAAAGACGCCACCTCTTTTCTGTGCTCTGACAAATGGGATTCGTATGGATTAATTCTACTGGATGAGGCCATCGTTTTTTTGTCTGAATAAATTGGGTTTGTTAAAGCCCCATATTTATACTAATCATGTGATCACTGTTCAATGGATATAAAAGCAACGGTCACAATTATTAACATAAAATCAAAGAATTTGACATTTTTTATAAACATTTTACATAAAGAGACATTTAACTAGATCAAGATGGATTTCCATTAATGAAACTTTGGGTCGTTACAATATTCCCCCTTAAGAAATTTCACCCCCAAAATTTCCTTTTCCCACACTAAAACAGATGTGGGTAACTCAGCTTCATCATTTCCTCTGATTCCCAAGTCACTTTTTTAAACTTGTGGTTTCTCCACAATACCTTGATGAGGGGCATTGTTTTATTTCGTAGAAGTTTTTCTCTATGATATAAGATCTTCACTGGTTGCTCCTCATAAGAAAGATCATCCTCCAATTGTACCACCTCAGAAGAAAGTACATGTGAAGGGTCTGGTATGTACTTCATTGAGAGGGATACATGAAAGATATCATGTACTTTGGCCATGGTACGTGGAAGTGCTAGTCGATAGGCCACAACCCCGACATTATCAAGAATCTCAAAGGGGCCGATATACCTTGAACTTAACTTCTCATTCTTTACAAACCTCATGACCTTCCTCCACAATGATATGCGTAGAAAACCCATGTCTCCAACTTTAAGCTCAATGTCTCGTCGATGATCATCTGCATAACTTTTCTGTCGTCTCTGGGATACCTTGATATGCTGCTGAATGGTTTTCACCTTCTCCACCATTTCCTCAACCATTTCTGGTCCAGAAATATTACGCTCACCGACCTCATCCCAACACGCCTGTGTTTTTCACCTTTTCTCATAAAGGGATTCATATGGTGCCATTTGGATGCTCGAGTGGAAACTATTATTATAAGATAACTCAACCAGAGGTATATGTTGATCACATACACCTTTAAAGTACATTGAACACTCTCTCAACATATCCTAAAGTGTTTGGATAGTCCACTCAGTTTGGCCATCAGTTTGAGGATGATAGGCCGTACTGAAGTTAAGTTCAGTATTCAGAGCTTTTTGAAGACTCTTCTAAAATTTAGAGGTGAATCTTGGATCTTAGTCAGACACAATAGATAGTGGTACTCCATGAAACCTTACCACTTCTCTGATATATATCCCTTCCAGTTGATCCAATGATAAATCTCCCGAATAGTAATGAAATGTGCAATCTTTGTATGACGATCCACAAAAACCCAGATTGCATTGTTGCCTTTGGATGTCCTTGGAAGTCCGGTGACAAAGTCCATGGTGATTTTCTCCCATTTCCATTCTGGTATGGGAAATGGTTGCATCATCTCCTTAGACTTCTGCCTCTCGGCCTTCACTTGCCAGCACACCAAGCATTTTGATGTATATTCAACGATCTCCTTTTTCATATTATCCCACCATAATTTTTCTCAAAGATCTCAATACATCTTTGTGGTCCCTGGGTGAATAGAGAAATTTGATCTATGTGCATCATCCAAAAGTTCCTTCTTCAGCTCCGGACTTGATGGAACACATAGTCTTTTCCCAAACCACACAATTCCTTCTTCATTAATATTAAACTATGAGGATTTCCCTTTTTCGATAGCTTCCACTATTTCTTGAATTCACACATCATCATTTTGAGCATCCTTTAACCTTTCTAGAAGAGACAGTTGAGCAATAATTTGTGAAAGGATTGATTATGTTCCCTTCTCATTGATTCCCATATCCATCTTCTTTATGTCTAAGAAGATTGGATCCTTCTCAATTCTCATCATTGATAGAATTGTTGGATCCTTTCTACGTAAGTCATCTGCCACCTTGTTCGCTTTCCTAGGGTGGTAATGTATTGAACATTCATAATCCTTGATGAGATCTATCCATCTTCTCTAGGTTATATTAAGCTCTTTCTTTGTGAATATATATTTAAGACTCTTGTGGTCCGTATATAACTCACATTTCTCCCCATAGAGATAATGCCGCCAGATTTTCAAGGAAAATATCACTGCCTCCAACTCCATATCATGCGTTGGATAGTTTCCCTCATGGATTCTCAACTACCTTGAGGCATAAGATATCACTTTATCATTATGCATCTGCACATAGCCTAAGCCCTTCTTCGATGCATCACTAAATACCACAAAAATTTCCCCACTTGTGGGTAATGTGTGCATGGGTGTAGTGATAAGCCTCCTTTTCAACTCCTTGAATCTTTCTTCATATTCATTACTCCAAGAAAACTTTACTCTCTTTTGAGTTATCTTGGTAAGAGGGTTGGAAAATCGTGAGAAATTTCTCAAAAATCGTCGATAATATCCAGCTAACCCCAAGAAGCTATGGATATCTGTTACCGATATTGGCCTCGTCCATTCCTTAATTGCATCTGTTTTGGAGGGATCCAAAAATATCCCATTGATTGTGATGATATGGCCCAAGAATGAGACCTCCTTCAACCAGAACTCACACACTTGCTTTACTTTTCATAGAGCTTCTCCTTGCGCAAAGTCTCTAGTACATTTCTTAAATTCTCCTCCTAATCCTCCTTGGTTTTGGAGTATATTAGAATATCATCTATAAAGACTACAACAGATTTGTCTAGGTAATCTCTAAAGACTCAATTCATCATGTCCATGAAGATTGATGGAGCATTGGTGAGTCCGAAAGGCATTACTATGAATTCATAGTGCCCCTATCTTGTATGAAAAGTAGTCTTAGGGACATCTTCCTTCTTCACCATTACTTGATAATATCCCGACCGCAAATATAACTTGGAGAATTATTGATCTCCACGCAGCTGATCGAAAAATTCATTGATCTATGACAGAGGATACTAGTTCTTTATCATGATTTGGTTAAGGTCACGATAATCGATGCAAAGCTGCATTGACCCATCCTTCTTCTTGATGAAGAGGACTGGTTCACCCCATGGTGAAGCACTTAGGCATATAAACCCTTTATCCAGATTCTCTTGTAGTTGTTTCTTCAGGTCTTCAAGCTCCATGACATCCATTCTATATGGAGTCTTTGATATTGGTAGAGGCCCTGGTATATGTTCAATTGAGAATTCAACATCTCTTCTAGGAGGAAGACCAGTCAGTTCATCGGGAAACACTTCAACGAATTCCGTCACAATAGTCATTTCTTCAAGGATGGTTTCTTCCTTGGACTCAGTCATCTAAGACAAATACACGTGCTCATAGGGCAGTAATACCCATGCTTGAGATGATGGAGCTAAAGGAGATTCATTTTCCTCCTTACACTTGTAAAGAATCGGGGGTCGATTCTCCATATGGAGTGTGATTTCCCTTTCCCGACAATTTATGTTGGCTCTATATAAGGAAAGTCAATCCATGCCATGAATTGCATCAAATTCCACCAGAGGGAGTATGACGAGGTTCACTGGGAAATTCAATCCACAGATTATAACATGGGAGAACTTATATTCGTGGGATGCAATGATTTCCCCATTTGTCGTACTCACCGACATCTTCACTTCCATGATTTGTGGTGGTGCTGAGATTGTTCTACTAAACTTTAGAGATATAAAAGAATGCATAGAACCTGAATCAAAAAGTACATTCGCTATTCTTGAATGAATAACTAGTGTACCTGTCACCACTTCGTTGTCGGGGTTCACATCAGCAGAAGTGATGGAAAAAGCTCTTGCTTGCTGCCTTGGAGGTTGTTGGTTGCCTTTGAAAACCCTTAGATTAGGGCACTGATTTTCAAGATGCTCCGGTTCTGTGAATTTTAGCAATGAAAAATGTGTTGAGGTTCGAATGGATCGTTCCTCTCCTATTCTGTAGCCGCAGGTCTTTCTTGCCGATAGTTAATAGCTAGGTGCCCTTCTCTTCCACACCTAAAGCATTTCCTCATACCCTTGAGGCAATTTCCAGGGTGCTTCTTTCCGCACTTTTGGAAAGTGGGGTGATGGATCTTCTTAGCACCGTTGGATTTATCCATCGGACCGCCATCATTAAAGTCCACCTTATGCTTCTTGTCCCCATGATACCCCTGTGATTCCGCGATCTCTATTTCGACGTTGAGGGAACATCGGACAATTTCCTCATATCTGTCGAAGTCACGGATCACTAATGCTTTCCGCAGGCTAGGCTTCATCCCACAAAAGAAGCGGTCAACCTTGCATTCAGGGGTAATGACAAAGCTAGAAGCGTATCGTGCAAGCCTTGTGAAGTTTTCCTCGTACGTTCCAATAGATTCTTCTTCTTTTTTCTTGAGGGAAAGGAAGTACCTTTCCATCTTATTCTAGAGGGTGTGCGAAAAATATTTATCGAATTACATCTTCTAGAAATCCTTCCATTCCAATCCCTCGATCTCTTCATTAGGCTTCGTATTTTTTATCAAATTCCACCATTGATCAGCTTCACCCTCCATACAATAAGCCTCTAGGAGAAACTTCTATTGTTCAGAACATTGAAGGTAGGAGAAAATCTTTTCAATGGAGTTTATCCATTGTTCAGCGATCATGGGATCGGATGATCCTCTAAAAGTAGGAGGCCTCTGTCTCATGAAGCTCTCGATAACGACTTGTTCCTTCTTGGGGGGGGGGGGTTGGACATTCCTCTTGAGCCGTGTTTCCATTCAAAGCTTGATTTAGCTAAGAAAGAAGCGTGACAAAGTTCACAATTCCCGCTCCCATTGGATAATTTCGACATCCTGATTCCAGAAATAACATTTATTTTATCTAAATAATTTTCTAAAGATGGTCATTTTCACTTTTAAAATAAAAACTGACATTTATCGAAAATTCACGGGTTTTAACTAAAATGGCTTTCAAACCTTAATAAAAACTACAATTGCATTCATAAAATTATATGATCATTTTTATATAATAAAATTAATTTAATAATAATAATAATATTTTATTAAAATATTATTTAATTCAAAAATCCCTTAATTTAATAAAATAGAATTCTTAATGAAATAATAACTAAAAACACTATTTGAACTTTAAAAACTATTTACAATGTATCAATAATGAAAAGAAAGTATATTCATAATTATATACAAAAAATAATGTACAAGAACATAGTACTAGTGATTTGTTACATAACCCCTTAAAATAGCCGCATAATACTTAAGGGTAAGGTGTGCGATGGTGACATACTGTTGGGGTAGCTCGGATAACATCGCTCGAGTGGTAATTTCTATCAACTTCCACTTTTCTCGTAGACGGTCACGCTTTAGCATGACATGATGAAGATCAGCTTGGGCTTGGTCAAGAGCGAAGCCCAAAGACGCCACCTCTTTTCCGAGCTCCGACAAATGAGCTTCGTATGGATAAATTCTACTGGATGAGTACATCGCTTCTTTTGTCTGAGTAAATTGGGTTTGTTAATGCCCTATATTTATACTAATCATGTTATCATTGTTCAACGACTATAAAAGAAATGGTCACAATTCTTAACAAAAAAATCAAAGAAGGTGAAATTTTATATAAACATTTTACATAAAGAGACATTTAATTAGATAAATATGGATTTCTATTAATGAAACTTTGGGTCGTTACAAGGCCGATTTTGAGTTCCTAGAGGAAGTTGTGATGGGAATCTATTAGTTTGGCAGCTCGGTGTCACATGGTGGCGGGGGAGGAGGCTCGACCTCAAATATGGAGGATAGGGTGGGTCCGTGGAGGACATGCGGTAGTAGCCTAGGGAGGGATGGCCAATTCTAGTGACCTTGAAGTAGGAAGCGGGAGGAGTAGGATCTTGTGGATAGGGCTAGTCTATAGTAGACGATGGTCATTGTAGATAGTTTTAGCCAATGGTGGTGCTCGATCTGGTATGGGTGATGGCCAGAGGGTAGTCCATCTGGGGAAAAGAGGGTGGCGCTGCCAAATCTAGGTGGCAGTGTGGTTTGTGCAAGCCAGTGACCTAAAAACCCGTGGATGTCAGTTGTGGGGGCTCATTGTGAAGGAGACATATAAGAGGAGGCGGCTCATATGGTGGGTTATTGGATAGCGGTGCGAGCTCACATAGGCACTTTATGTGGCAATCGAGAGTTGACTATGGGAGACAGTCGGGTGTGTGCTTATTTTTGGAAGACAGGGTGGACCAACCACATTGAAAAAACTGAAAAGCTATATTAAAATTATTTATTTCTCTTATATGATAATACAACGATGTGGAAATTTCCACACATTGTTTTTAAATTTACGGGGACCCACAAACAAAAAAAATCTAGTCTCCCTTGTCTATCTAATTTTTTCTAAAAAATAATTTAATAAAATATTGTAATTATTATAATTCTATAATTCTATAATTATTATAATATTATAAATTCTACAAAACCATGGAATGATCTTAGGTTGAAAAATTTTTTTCTGACCACCTGAGTTCATACAAGATAATGTATTTTATTAGATACTCTCACCGATTATATTAACCAAGTAGAAATTCATATATAAGAAATATGGTTCAAATTTTAATACAAAAAGTCAGGCAGAAAATGATCCATATTTTTTTCAAACAGCTGTAACATTTTCATCTATGTTCAGATTGAAGTGTTTTCAAGTCTGTTGAGACCGTTTTAATATCCCCTACTTAATTTTAATGCAATTTAATTTTTATTGTCTCAAAATAATTACAAGGTCTCTTTAATACCAATTGAAGGTACTGGGGTAGAAATGAAAGTGGTGGGATGGGATTCTTAAAAATGTTCATCTCTAGAATGAAAAAACTTTTTGACTCTGATGATCAGAGCCCCAATACGATATGAGGGTCTCAGTTGAATTAAATATAGTACATAAAATAAAACAGAATTTTTACCTCATTAAAATCAAATATTTCTCATTTTTCAGTCATATTCGCCAATAATTGCTTGAAGAATCCATATAAAAATATTTCTAGATCATCCACACATGCTTTAGGAATCTACGCACTCACAATTTATCGAAGGTGAGTCAGTTCGATCACTAATAGAGAGACTTTCTCTCTCAATAAAGTGGTAAGAGAGATAATATCTCATCCATTAGAATGAATAGTGACCAACTGAGCTTCTCCACTCCTTATATACTGGGTTGAGAAAATACCTGTAATAGATTACTTATCCCCCTAAAATAAAAAACCCAGTAAATTAGCAATAAATAATTATGTTAAAAAAACTATTTATTAAATATTGTTTATATTTTATCACAAGAATATAATATATATTAAATATATTATATGAAAATCCCACACAATTTATCTCGACTTGTAATTACTGATAATATAAAAAAATCTAGAATATTAAAATAATAGTCATTCATATAATATTTTTTCATATTCAATAAATAACTTGTGAATACTTTTAATAAATAACTTAATCATAATTATTTTTTACTTGAATATTAATGAATTTATTTATTTATCAATAATCGGTAACTTGGACTACTCTAGGACCCTGTGGTGGGGCCCATCATGTCCAATATTCCTATTCACTATAATAAGGATGATTCTTGAATGTTCTATTGTGTGTTACCTTCTAGAACATTATCTCGAAAGCTATGAATTGTATTAAAATACCAAGAGTGGAATCTATAAATAAAGAAACACCCCTAAAGAAATAAGAAGTATTCTTAAAAATCACAACCAACCAACGAACATGCATAGTGTAATATAATTTCTTTTTCATTCGATATCTCAAAAATAGGATGTACACTTATGTCATGGTCCTTTTTTACTTTATTGTTTTTTGGTCTAACAATACAGATTTACCTCTGACTACCTTGGCCAATGATTTATAAAGGTACAACCATCCTGAAAAACTAGGGCTGAGATATATTACTGCCTTAACATGGAAGTAAAAATCCTATCTTGACCATTCATTTAATTTTGTACCACCAATGACGCACCCAACACAACCTACGTTTACATGATTTCATTTTCATGATTTTTTTACTTGAAAAAAAGTACATGATCAAATGATTCACATTGGTAACGATATCAAGTAAGGAGTCTAATACACATATCCATTGAAAGGAACAACCAATGACACATGAAACACGTGGTGTTCCTATTGGTGAGTTTGTCCTCATGATATCAACTTCTAGAGATCACCACATGTGAACTTCATGAGAAGAAGTCTCAATGCTTATGATCCCCTAACACATGATATTAGAACATAATATTTTTCATACTGTAATGATTTAACTAGACCATAGGACATTTTTTTAAGATTAATTTCATAGTGTCTCGAGGTTCTAATTATATCATGGGATCTTCTATAACCTTTGTTATTAAAATTAATCTATGGGCATTAACATTTAAATAGTGGTTGAATAAATGTATACACTATAATGGTACGAGTAAATTATGCATATATAACTGTATACATGAAATTATAATTGAAAATTATTGTATAGTGGGGTCTAAGGAACCAACTATTACAATACTCTTATCTTTCTAGGACATGAAGATATGTCAGTATCATAAATGGGGTAAACTGGTGTTGGATATCTGGATGCAAGGCTTCCCTAAAATGCCTCACTATATAATACTCATCTTCAAAAATGGATGAAGAATAACATATAAGGTTATGGAAATGGATATGAAAATCTCACAATTGTAACTCCCCTATCGAGGAGTAAACATCTCTAGATGGTTAGCCGTCATCACAGTCAAAGAAAGAGACTCATCATCTTGAAATTGGACTCATAAATTATCCCATGAGTAAAACAACTTTTCATAATCACTAAGGAATAAGAACCACCACTATCTTAATACACCACATATCATAATTACAAATAACTAATCCCAGTTGTCCTTTCAATCATGGATAGAACTAGAGTCTATCTCCTCCACATTTGACCATTCATCTATCACTAAGTCTAAGAAGGATCCCTCATAAATCTAAAGCCTTTATTCCTCTAATATTATTCGTCGTTGAACACTAATCTATGATGATCTACTAGAATATCCAACTGAACATCTTTAGTGTAAACCTGATGAGGATGTTAACCCGGAGTAATGCCTACAAAAGAAAAAATGTTCAAGGACATATAAACCGAGAATATATAATATTCAAGATTAATTAATTAATTATTTTTTAGGGTTAAAAATAATTACAATTTATACCCATTCCAAATATCGGTTCAATGAATAATTATAGATGATCGTTTCCTAGTTCTCTACCCCGAAACTGGTATCAAATTTCTTAAAAGGATAAATAAACATAATGGGGCATGAAAAGAATCACAGGGGGCCTAGATACCTATTTCAAAGTTGATATACCTTATTTACATTGATTAATATGTTCATCTTATACCATTTCTCAACCTACCCAAGTAGTTCTCACCCATGCTTACCTCTGAACTTCATCATATCCCTCAACTTGAACCTGTGATCCAACTATATCATGTACCCATCCTCCTCAAGGTTTGCCTCCTAGGTTAAAAGTTTGAGAAGAGATATAATGATTCCCAAATACCACCTCTATTAGTCCATTAGTTAGTGATGAGTACTGATGATATAACCTACACACAGATGATAGGAATGACCCTATAAGATATGAAAAATTAGATAGATAAGATAGAAATCGCCACAAATAACCTAATAATATTAAAAGTAAAATATCCAATGTACATGCATGAAATGTCATAAAACATAAAACAAATACAAAATTGAACAATAAGTACAAAAATATATCTTCGATAGTGACTAAGAAGACCATACAAACCATAAATAAATACCCATCGCAAGAAATCTTCTGCCAGATCAACTAGCTCGTATGGACCTGAAAAATAGTATATATAAATGTAGGGTGAAAATAAAATGTGTATTATATAGGATTTTCCTTGAATCCTCTCATGAAAATTATGACTAAAGAATTATAAATCCATGTGAAAAAAAAGTATAGATATATTTTCTCCTAAGTAGGTATGAAAATTTCACATCCTTATCATGGATATCTCTTACCAATTATCACAAACAAGTGATCATATAATATAATATAAAAATAAAATACCCTCCAACCACTTCCCCACTGGTTTTCCACTATTCCCCAACGTCACATGTCCTAAGAAACAATTATCTATGTGACACCCCAAACTTTTTTCACATGTAATAATAATTTTATAACGAACATGTATGGTTTTTAAAGTAAACATTATCTCATGTTGTTCAAAGAATAATTCAAAATAACTATTAAACAATTTTTTTTAAATAATTATTTAACAGAATATTTTAAATAATAGTATAACTAATTTACTTGTTTTCCAAAATTTGAAATATATATTTATGTGTTTATATCGGATTTGAATTATAAGAAAATGGTATTATAAAATTATAATTTTATACATGACATTGAAAATTAATATTATTTTTTTAAAAAAATCCACTATTAATATTAACATTTTAATTTAAGAAAATAAATATGTATTCTAACACATGAATGACTATATTGATTCCAGTTGGGTTTTATATTTTGGTTTACGAAAATATGATATAGGATGTAATAATTATAAAAATAAACTCATGGAATATATATATACATATATATATATATATATTATGTCAAACTTTAGGTTAAATATATTATACATACCTTTAAATTAAATATATGATAATATGAATTGTGATAGATTATTTAAATAATAATAAAAAAAGAAATCTCATAAGGGATCTGAGGGGAAGGGTCTCACGCCATAGAAGTAAGAAAATCGTGAAAGGGAATAGGGTATCCATGAAGATGGGCCCCAATTTTGGGAATCCCAATGTAGGATGTCATGGGGTCGAGCCTAGGGTTTCCATGGTGTCTGTCGTCTTCATTGTGGGAGAAGAGACCAGGCCGGTGGCAGATGGGGTTTCGCCGAGCTGTGGTCGTGCACCTAATTTTAGAAGCCTAGGCGCTGTTTGAGGTCCTTGATGAACTGATCCGAGTCGAGGTGGCTTCATCAGGGAGATCGTTTGGAGTCTAAGTCGTTGATAGGTGTGGTCTCGATTGAAGTCAAAGGTTTTAATTCAAGATGGAATCACTTCTCCAGTTGACTACGAGTCACGATTAGGGTTTCTCTTCTCCATGAGGTAGGTTTATCTCTTTTCGATTGTCCATATCTGCGTGTTTGTGTGTTTTAATGACTAAATCTTCATAAAATATGGGAAATAGAGATGTGGTTTGTCGATTTACTTCTTTATATTCATCCATAGATGTTTGATGTCACCTGTCGGTGTTTAATTTATCTTTTCGACTCTCTTGTTTGTCATGATATGGGATTTTGCTTCAATCGATACTATTAGTATCTCATTTGATATACTGAATATATCGATTTTATATTGCAGTTGATATTAATTTACCAACTGGTGTCCAATTATCTTGATGATGTGGCGGAAGAGTCAATTTCTCTTTGAACAAAACATAGTTTGAATTAAAATTATTAATCTGATTCGATGTATTGAATATTCTTCCCTGCTGTTTCTTTCACCTTTGAAAATTGGAATCTATTTGTACTGAACGCCAACCCATCTATAGGCAAGTGGGACTAAAATATATATATATGATATAGTGATGTTGACTATAAATAAATGTCTCAATTTTCCTTCTCGAGGGCAATGTCTCTCCAGCTTCTTTCCATCTGAGTACATAGTGCTCTGTGTTTCAGATTTTGGAGAATAAGATAAGTGTAAGATATGGTGTTTGAATGTGTGATGCGGGATTTAATCCATGATTTCATGTGTAAATCTCTCTAAATTATGGGTAAGGGAATTCTATATTGCCTTTACCATGAAAACTCTTGTATACTTTGTATATTTGTACATACTATTTATGTCTTTTCCTATCCCATTTTCAAGCCTTCAAAGTCTTGATTTTAATCCTTAAATGATATTTCTTTTAAAAATGTGTAAGGGGATTAGTGTTTATCTTCATGTTTTTATTTATACCCTCTATGTTCCTGTTTCGCATAAGGGTTTAATTTATTTAAACTATGTTTTACACTTCTGGTGCTAAGAACTTATTTTGTTAAAGAAATTATACATACTTGCTTTTAGTTTCAAAGAATATGGGTAAGGGATAACATTATATCCATGTTTTCAAAATCAGCTACAAGGGGAAGATTATACTTTCAATTATGGTGTTTTCTTTTCAAACTTGTATAAGTTAGAATTTATCAAGGTTGTGTTAACCATCATAAGAATTTATTTTAATTTTACAAGTCATGATCCGTTTATGTTCATGTGGGGGAATTATAATTGTCTTTCTTGTAGAGTTTTAATTTGTATATTTATATACATTTTTTATTTAAATACGCATCACCTTGCAATTCAGTTTGAACCCCTCTTTACCTTGACTAGAGCTTCGAGATTTTTCATGTTATAAAGAATTAGCGGACCTGAAGCCTATATATACCCCTTGTAAACTTATTTTCATACCACTTCTTCATGCCTTAAACATCTAAATACATATAAATATATTTTCATGTGCACATCCCTATGTATTTTCATAAAATCGTATTACAATTATTGTATAAAAATATATAATATTTCACCCGGTTCTAAATCTTCTAAATGATGATTTGCAATGTTTTAGAATGTGATGGGTGGAAGTTATCTTCAATTACAGTTTTCGGTATTCAAATTGGGAATGAGAAGAGAATTATCAAATTTATCTTATTCATTTTAATTTATACAAGTCATGTTTCATTTAAGGTGGTGTAAGGGTTATGTTTTAATAATATTCATTAAACGCATGTTTATAAGGGTTAGTTAATTAGATCAACCTTGACATCTATTTACAAAGGTATAAACATATATACTTGTGTATAAATGTGTATATGAACCTAAATAAGATATTATTTTCCGATCTGGGTTATGATTTTAAAATCTATGTGTTGAAAGGGTGTTAATTGTTTTTCTCAAACCATGTTGTTATAAAATGTTATATGTGTGTGTGTATATATACACACATATATAACTTATTATTTTATGTGTACATATGTTAAGGGTCATTTTTATTTTCTTCACATTTAAACATGTACACATAATTCAATCTATTTTTATTTTATTTTATTAAAGATTTTATTACAATATTTTAATATAGGCTTGGATGTGAATTAAGTTTTGGGTTCAAATGGATTAGAATACTTATTACACATATGCCCATAGAGTTCTAATCCACCCGGTTAATTTTCAAATGATGTAAGGTAAATTTATTTATATATATTTACACACTCTAATTTTCTAGTTCTCACAAAGGAGTCCATTTTATTAAAATATGAATTACTTTTATGATGTTAAGGTTGTAATTAGTAAACAAATTACATTTCTTGTAAGATGTTAATATACATACACATATATATACATATATATATTTAAACGTATATGTAATTTTAGTTTTTAGAATTTATAAAGGGTGCGACGTGTGTATATTTTATGTATAAATATATATATGTGTATATATATATATTTATATATAGTTATGTGTATGCACTTATACGTTTTAATCATAGTCTGAATTAACTTGTCCTATAATAAACTTCAGTGGTTAAAGTATGTTTTTGACATTTTCAATTTAATATACGATGCACTACAAATTAATTGGCCTTATATGCTATGTAATGTAAGGCATGACCATTCATTAAGACATGGTCGTTTATTCGCCCATGCTTTCAGCACAAATGAAATCTGTCTAGATTAAAAATTAATCTCGTTAATCAATAAATTTTCATCTTCATAAATCAAGGATTTTGAAAATTAATGAACTATCATTTTATGTGGTAACCCCATCCATTTATTACTTTTGTATTTTTAATTAATATCACATACCCAATGAATGTTTACTATTTTATGGATGTCATTGGGAAAATTATCATTTTAATAGAAAATAGACACATTATATTTTAGTCCAATGTCATTTCCATTTTTCACCACATGAGTTGATCATGAATATTAAGCATGTATTTTAATGCATTAAATGTTTATTACTATGGAAGAGTTGTAAAGATAATATTTATTGTGATAAGAAAACAATTTATTATTAATAATTCACCAGATAAGCATTTAATTATTCATGGTGGTATGGGACACTTTGAATAATGTGAATTAAGATTCCATGTAATATGAGTACTTGAAATGATAAGTGATTTAATAAATGAATGTGGTATATGCACATTGATTTAGAGATATGAAGAATGCATTGGACCTAGTATGTTCAGGGGGTGGGGACTGGTAAATGTAAGCCCTCTAAGTTGGGGTCCAGTTATAGCATACCCTCCGGGTTAGTGTCCGGTTATTAGAGGCACTCTGGGTTGGTGTCCGGTTATAGAGGCACTCCGGGTTGGTGTTTGGTTATTAGAGACACTCCGGGTTGGAGTCTAGTTACAGAGGAAGACCGGGTTGGGGTCTTGTTATAGTTAGCCCCTAGGTCTTGGCATTAGTCCTTAACACAGTCTAGCATATGCACTTCCCTAATCATGACTATGTAATTTAATTAACCAGAATAATATTCTACTGGTTGAATATTTGGTTAAAGAGTTTATGGATTTTGGTCGATGCTTTAATCATTAGACTTCTAAGTCGAGGCCCTGAAAAAATGTTTAAGAATGTCTGGTATATTTATGGCATGACATATGATTAGCACTCAATAAATTTAGTATTCAGTGTATGTTATTGAAGTTGTTATCTTTATGCACAACTCTGATTATTTATTACACATAGTTGTTTTATTTGTTCTTACATATTCTTATGTCATGTATGTTCAGTATATCTTTTATTCAGCATGCCTATATTCAATTCGTTTATCCTTGTGATTATGTTAGCATGTTTTAAATTGATCACATTTGTGATGTGTACATGTGTTACAAATTTTATTTAAGAATATTTTTTATGATATGGTTTAAATAACATTTTCAAAAAGTTATATTGGTTTATTTTAAAACCCCTTACTAGGCATTCGTATGCTCGTCCTAAGTTTTTGAATAAAATTTTCAGGTATCAGTTTAATCCAAGGAAGCATGACAGAAGTATCTGGATTACCAGAACTCAAACTAAAGAAATCCTATTTATGGGTCATGATGTGTGATATGTTGTTGTAAAGTTTATGTTAAAAGATTACACATCATGATTCCAAGGCACTGACACCAGAGTGTTTAGAGGATGGAACCTCCCTCTGGGCAGTTCTAGGGTTGGGTCCTTACAATCTAAAAGTATTCCATATGCATCATGATATATCATCATTAAGTTCCATGAACCCTATGCATCACATCAACTCATCATCCAATTCTTCATCTCCAAATAGTAACCGAGTAGTTTCTGGGTGACATCACAACCTTTATGTCATGTAGTATTCCTCCATCCATCACAAACCATACACATCATACCTATAATAATCCATATGATACCATATTCTAAGACACATATGGCTGAAATAACCACAAGCCATTATATCCCAGTACACACATATATGGGAAAAAATAATCGTCTTGTATACCAACACATAGTACATTCAGGATAAAAGAATGGGGATATAGTGGATAGTTGTCAATTCATTCCTTTCCAACCTAGATATTACGGAAAACACCATCATGGGGTCCATTGGGTATCAGTATCCCTACCAAAATTGATGGGGAAGTGTATGAAATAACAAAGAATATAGAAGATTATATAGTTCAAAACCACACAATTGGCACTGAACTTATCATAGGCTCAACAATATTTACTATCACTTTGATGCCCGATATCCACTACCAAGGACAAAATATCCAATAAACACATAATCATTTATGAATAATTTCATTTAATTAATTATTTACCTTTGACATTTCACTTTAAATTAATTAATTCATTAGATACTAATTAAAATTATTCCTTTAGCATTTCATTAACCACTAAGTGAAGTCCATTACACCATGAATAATCCAACTAATTCTATGGTCCTATAATATTATCAACATTGGAATTCCATTCAAGAACCAACACCATGCAATTTTCTAATCATCATCATTACATAATTATATGTATAATAGGAAACAACTTAATCTACAATAAATGTGATGCATAAACTATGCACAACCATCTTTCTCAAGTATTAGGGAATGGAATGTAGGTAAATAAATAACTAGGCCATCCAAACATTAAATAAAACATTAATAATAAATCATCCCATATTTTAGCTCAAAAATAGGTATGACCATATTCAACTTCTTCCATCAATCCCGGTGTCTGCCTCGACACGACCATGCATATTACCATGCATCGATACCTGTTCCACCTACATCTGCTACTACACTAAACTAGGGCCTCCCCACTCATATCTCATCAACCATTAGCCATACCAAGATTTCATCATGTCGCATATAAAATATCACATCGAGAGAAACAAAGATGGAAACAAATAACAAATGGGGTCAATATGGCACTTAGGCCATTAAAAAGGTACATGGTCTTCACATGAAAATTGGATCACTTCACCCCAAACATTTATATTTATCAAACAACTAATTATTTACTTTATTTAATTAATTGATTCATTTAAAATAGGCTACAACCACATGCAACCTATGTAATCATCTATTAAAGGCTATAGATTATTTAAACAATCTCTAAAGCATAACATAATGTTTTGAAAATTTTAAGGAAGTATTATTACATTATCAAGCCTCTTTATTATTATCTAAACCAATAATTTTCAACTTAATTTTATTTTTACAACTTCATTAACAAATTGGAGAATAATTTCAATTAAATATTCATTAAGAATCATTTGATTTCATCAAAATTATAACAATCAATTGATATAATAAACACACCTCTTTAATTATTAATCCAACTAACATTACCATATTTATATTAATTAAAAAATTTGATAAAATTAATCTTGATAAACTATAGAATAAAAAACATTATAAAATTTATAAAAATATATAGAATGAAATCTAGTAAAACAAGATGAAAACCATTATCCTGGTGGAAAACACATGTGATCGCTATGATGATAAACCATTTCTTTTAATTAATCTAATATGTCCATTTTTAATTTTAATTACAACATAAACCAAATACACAAAGAGTGAATAATTTATGATTTCACATAAAATAATTGGACCAGTAACAATTCTGTTGCTTCAAGGCTTCCAACATTCATTGACCATGAATGTAACAACAATGTAGAACTCTGATCACCTCTCCCACAAGGAAACTATATCCCTCCAAGAATATCATTCCACAACCACATAGGAAAGTATAAATAGAAATACATAATAACCAAGGAGATCATATTATGTAGACATAAAAGAAAGAACCGTGGGAAGCCAGATTGATTAGAGAAGAAACCTCAATAGAAATACATAAAGTCACCTTGGATGAAAACATATCGAACATAGGTGGCAATGGATAAATAAAGTGTTAAAGGGATTAAAAAAAATCATGATGAAAATCATATGGTCACCTGGGGTTAGGAGAAAAATACATGTTTTGAGGGAATTCATGGATGTAAAAGACTTTATAGTTATTCTTGTAGACACACCTTCAGAGTGTGAATGAGTTATTCATGTCTATAATGTACTAAGTTTAAGACCCATAGAAAAAAGTGTCCCCCATGTCCAAAAAACCTATATTTAATTAACCTTGTGAAAAAAATTTCAATTCATGAGTTTTTAGATATCTATTATCCAAATATAACCCCTAATCCCTTCACATCATGAACTTACATTACACATCATCAGTCACACAATAAAAACTTCTCTTATTAGGATGTAAATTTTGATTTGTTCCATGAACCTAAATAAAATGTCATGAACTTCATTTCACATCATGAAGTTCTACTAATTCAATATTTCATCTCCCAAACTCCACTGATCCTATTTTAGGATTCCTCCAAGCACCAAGATCCTTAGAAACATGAAGAAGAACGATTTAAAAGGATATGTGACCTCACATTTGATACCTCTCAAATAATTTTCATCCTGGAGAATATCAAAACAAAATTAGAGAGAAGGAAAAATGGGTCATCTGAATAGCCACCCCATGAAGTGGATCTCAATAATCTCCCCATCACAGGTGCTCAACCACTTCACTCAGAGGAACAATGTGGAAAATGACCCAATACCAAAAAATATCTCTTAAATACTCTCAGGTGGGAGATACCTCTCAAATAAGATAAAATACATAAAAAATAATTGAAGAAAAGAAAAAAATCTCATAAACTAGATAAAGATCAGTAGCCACAAAATGAAAATTTTTATAAGGTAATAGATAAACATTAAACCACAAAGGATATGAATATGCATTTTCGAATCATGTTCACAAGTGATCTACTCTGTGACACCATGTCTCTAAAGTATACAAACCGAAAGGAATAAAATTCCTTTACAAAACCATCTCATAGCAGACCTGGATTTCCACAGGCCGCACCATGGAGGTCAAATATTTTTCAACATTGATCATGAACCAGTCACAATGTGATACTCAGCATGAAGATAATAGTGAAGACATGAAACATGGAATACATAATGTATCTAGATCATCCATGAGGGATGTTCTATGTGACACACAATGGATCCAATATGATACAACACCTCTAAAGGACCAACTAACTGGGGAGAAAAAAATACTCCCATGAACAAACCTTTACTACCCATGATGAGGATACTCATTTAGGAAAACATGATCTCCAACATCAAAATTCATAATTCTATTCCTATGATTGGTGTAAGACTACCGAGGATCATCATTTTCCATAATCCTCTAAAAATTAACCTAAAATAACTCTTTTGTGATCTAAAATAGTTCCAACCAATGTATTATTTACTATCTAACCCAATTCCAGAAAATTGGATAATGGAATGGTAAACCATAAAATGATTCAAATAGTGAAAAACAAATTTTTTATTGAAAATATTATTTTTAAGAAGGTAGGTACCTCATCCAAAAACCTCAAAAAACATGGACCCATGCTTGCAACATGTCTCCATGAGTCTGGATATTTTGATCAGTCTGACATTCCCTCTATGGATAGACATTTTTGCCAAGGGAAAAACCTCTAGTGATGGATATGGTACATGATATATTCACCAACCACTCACAATATTCATCGTTATGATATTTCATCCATTCACCAACACACCAGTGATGGACATGGCTGAGTATTCATTGAGGTTCACCAACCTCTATCAATACTCAACAGATATGATACATGATCAGTTCATTTGGAAATGGACATTTGAGTGAGGATTATACGAAGACACTTAGTCTAGAGTGATACCTCTATAAATTTCTAACTATTTTGTTGTTCTAGATTGGGATTTGTCAGTTTAGAGTTTCCTAGCTATACAGACGAATACATTTGGTGATGTTAATGGGCACTCATGAGAGTGTACTTCGGTGGTAGGTATCTGACAATAGATTATGGGACCTGAACATGTAATATATTTTAGGAGGCAATACTAGGATAGAGGAACTACATTTTTGGGGTCATAATATGGATCTAGAATTTGTAGGTAGAGGTGGTTTTATTCTTGTGACCGCCAGGGACATATTTCATGAGATTTATCGACCTGACATGCAGCTAAGATAGAGATTGTGGATATGTCACCTAGCAGAGGAAACATTAAGATCACGTAGGTCCATAAGTAAAAGGATATGGAAGAAGAGTTGGGAAAGAATTTTTGGATAGAATACATTATGATTTTTTACAACCACCACCCCCAGGTAGTCCACACCAGTCTTATGGAGCTGGGAGGCAAGCTTAAGGGAAGTTGGAGGCAGTCAATGCTTTTAACCAAGAGTCTCCAGGGATGATATGAGGCACGATCTGTGTATTATATACTTTAGATACAGTATTTATAGATACATGTGTGAACTAGTCCTTTCTTTACATGACTCTATTTCAAGAATTAGAGATTCCATTTAATCCATGGCTCAACCATGGTTCTTCAAGACGCTTTACTGGAGGTGACTCAGCGATCACAGACTTCTACCAACGGTTTGAACTTACTCTTGAAGGTTATAGTTTCTTCTTGGATCTCTTTGTTGAAGCTATGATGTAACACCCCATTATTTCATAATACATTATTTATTCATAATAATTCAATAACTTGCACTACACACAACACTGAGTTCAACCACACCACGAATTACCAAACTAGCCGTTCAAAAGAGGATATGAATAGTATTAACTACATTTTGAACTTTATATAATCCTTATAAGTTTAGAATCCATATTATGAGTTTCTTAGACATAATGAAAAAAGAAATTCTTTTTTTAAATAAAAGAAGTATTGTTTTTTTAAATTCAATTTTACCACCATTTAACGGAGAACCCTTTTTAAATACTATAATTGAAACTTTTATAAATTAAATTTTACAAAATAAAATTATTCTTTAGAATTGGGACATAATAATTTAGTTTCAATAAATTTTTGGAGTTTTTCTGATAGCTTTCATATTTGGGTGAATAGGGAAGAATACTATATTTTAACTGAAAACAAATTTTTTAATCAGAATAATTTGTAGTGTTAAATTAAACATTTTAATGGTTTGGAAGTATAAATAGATTATATTTTCACCATTTAATCCAATGTTATTCATTGGAAATAATTTAACTTTGAAATTGAACATAAACCAGTATCAATCTTTTGTAAGTTATAATTTCTTAAAAACACGCTTATTGGTATAGACAACGTGAATTAATTTTAAATTAATAAATTCAACTTCTATATTTTGAATTTTGTAAAATATACTTTATTTTTTATTTCAAAATATCATAATTAGCATATGGAGAATTTTTGGTATTTTTCTGAAAACTTTCACTTTTTTGATGAATAGTGAAAAACATTAAGTTATAGTTTAAAACCGGAATTTTCTTAAATAATTAATTATTTTATTTAAATTTATTTTATGTAAAAATATATACATAATATCTATATATGTTCAATATAATTCATTGGAGACATTTATTAATAATATTAGACACAAAAAAATTATTGAACTTTTCACCGTCTTTTTCCCACCTCCTAGGAGTATTTGCAAATTTAAATAAAACATAATTTTACCACTTATATGAGTTGAATTTCAAAAATCTTATAGAAACAGTTGATATAAGTATGTAAAATGTTATTTAATAAGATGAAAATAGTTTTTGGTGAATAGTAAATTTTTTACTTTTATTTACCACGGTTAAAAGTAAATAGGGTAATTAAGGGTAAAAATGATATTATTATTACCCTAACACATGTCCTAATTCTATTGGGTAAATATAATTAGACCAAAAAAACCTTAGGAATAAAATATGAACCTCTTTGGCCCACTTTGATTAGATTAGGACATTTATTATTAATATATTTAAAGAAGAGTTAAAAGTGTTAAAATCAACGTTTAATAACTATAACATTTTTAATATAGGGTTATACATTATTTAAATTAGACTATAAATATTCAGTAAAAATATAAAATGACTTCCTAAATAATGGTATTTTATTTATAATTTTTAGAAATTAAATAATTAAATTTATTTATGACACAATGATGATGCAGTTATTACTGTATTAAAGAATGATTAAAATAATTGACATTATAAATATCAAAATAAATGTAATATGAGACTTTTTATAAAATACACTAATTTTATAGGTTAATATGACATGTTAGGGTTGGTTAGATGAATTTTTTTCTAAATATTAATGCTTTTATAAATTTAGAAAAAACAAAATACCAAATTGTGTCAAAATGAACATAAAAGAGTTTTTAAAAACAAATATTATATAATTAATTGATATTCTATTCTTAAATATATAGGGTTCAGCTAAATGTCTTAAATAATATTATATATGACATTAATGAACCACTTGAGGTTATCTTGGTTGTTTATAGTTAGTTTATTATCCATATAATATAAACACATATAGAGACATGGTAAATGTCAAACTATTTAACTAAGAGTTAAATCTAAAAGATAAAGTTAATATAGTGACCCAAACCTATCTAAAACCTATTGGTTTGGTGGTTTTCGACCCATACCCACCTTATAATTTAAAAAATTCATTTATGAGCCATTAGAAACCTAAAATTATTTTATGGTAAAATAATATTTCTAAATTTTCCAAAGGTGCCCCTCACCCCTCTTATATAAATGAATTCCACCTTCTCTCTAATTCACACCTTCAAATCCATTTGGCTCGGCCAAACCCTTCCCAAATACCCTCTACATTGTCTTCCATTCATCATAGTGGCCTTCCATTAGTAATAAAACCATCCTAAGGAGGCCTTTTTATCAAATCAAAAGGAAGAACCCGTAGAAGAGGTAAATATTTCATCAACTCTTTCAAGTTCCTTTCTTCTTACACTTCCTCTTTCATGGTTTTTTCCATTATAAAATAATAAATCTAGTATCCTCTATATACTGTGATGTTATTATAAATATGTTACACCCATATTCATTATTCTATCCATCCTTTGAATGACATGTCACCATTCGTACGTACGTACGACTTACCATCTCCACATCGTGGTGTAATTGTTATTCAATACATTTTTATTTGGATGGGTATAATAATGATGTGTAATTGATGTAAATAATAAATATAACATGATAAATATTCTATATATATTATATAACATCCAATTATATATTTTTTTAATATCAAAATAATGATATTTTCACTCGTGCGTACGTACGGATTACCATCTCCATGAACGTGATGAGATTCATTCCCCATTGTATCCATTCAAGTCTAATTTTCATTAGATGATTAAAAATAATGTTTAAAGACTTAATATCAATATTAAAATGAATAAGATACATCCTATCCATAACAAACATTACTTACATAACAATGCATATAAAGGAAAACGAATTAGTTAATACCCGAAACAAAAATAATACTAAGATATTATTAGAAAAGTAAAGTTAAAATATCATATATGATATCATATTAATGTATTTGATTCTTTTATAATTTAACAACAATTATTTTACCATTATACAGAATTTTAACCTACCCTCGACCAAGGGAATGTACAATTTAAGGGTTAATTCTAAAATCTCTTCATTATCTGAGGTTGTTTAAATGTAATTATCTAATAGGACCTATTTATCATCCACATCAGTGTTTTCGTAAAAATGTATTTCAAAATTTTTTTATTATTTACTAAAAAATGGGGTAAATTCATTTATACCCTTATTTGACCTTATATGTTTTTGAATGGAATATTTCTGTTGTTTTCCAAACAAGGTACATTTTTGACCTTTTTGAAAAATTTAAGGTAAGAATGTTTTTTAACATATATGGAAGGTGCGGATATTTTATGCCAGTATAACATCTTCAAAGATTCCCTTACAATATTATAAGAATATTTTTAAAATTAATGTTTCCTTTTATAATTATATTAATTTTAAATGATTTCAAAATAGAAATATATATTTCTCAAAAATTGTTTTGATTTCATCTTTGTCAACGTCCTTTGATGGATTGTAAGATTATTTGAAGTTTATTTATTATGATAAAAAACTTCGATATTATATTGAAGTTTTTGTGATATGTTTGACTATGGATGTGCTATTTTTATACCATTCACCTTTTATGGATAAAGTATTGAAATTTTGTAAGCTAGTTTAATACGAATGTTTATGTTATATTTAAACCTTTTCATATGAGGAATGCATTGGACTTAGTAAGTGATGGGTGGAGCCCGCTATAGATCCTCGATGCATCGATATGTCTTATTAGACAAACTAGTCTCTTGTCACAAGGACTTGAAAAAATCCTATTTGTAGTCTTGGCACAAGCCCTTGACTATGTGGTTATGAAAGTTTGGAATTATGCATTCCATCATTATGAAAGTGGATATTGATATTGCATGTGTTTATTCGACTAGATGAATATCCATTTTAATAAGTAAATGGAATTATTTGATTTTTAACTTTTCCATATTATGCTGAAATTCATGTTTAAAAGGATTTTATTTTAGTCTTATAAATTTATTTAAATGTTTATGCTTATTGATGAATGTTTCCGCTATATTGTTATCCCTACTGAGCATCTGAGCTCAACCCTTTCTATGTTTTATTTTTCCCAGGATGCAAAAAAGTATATTATGACTGACCTGTAGGGATAGTCTATGGGATCTTAGTGTTGTCTATGGAAACAATATTGTTGTAGTTTTCCATTTTATGATTTAATGTAAACCTTGTGAATTTATTTAGTTCTTCTAAGGCTACTAAAATAATCCGTATTTTGAGGCTTCATCTTTTTTTATCATGAAAATGATAGGTAATAATGCACCAACTATAAAATACTTGGGTCGGGGCATTATAGATGGTATCAGAGGTTGTTTAGTACAAACCGTGGAAACTAGATTTAGATAAACTCTGATTAGAGCACATAGTGCTAAGATAGACTTTGAGGATTAGTATAGAAGAACATCCTAGAATTTTGGTATTGTAGAGATTTTATGAGTTTTCCAAACAATACATCCCTATCTGGATATGAGAAGGTAGATGCGGCTCTGGCAAAGATGTACCTAGGGGTAAAACCTGAAAACACTACTTTGAGCTAGACTCGAACGGGAACCGGTGCACGAAAACGGGCCTTGCTGCACTCTTGGTTACAACACTTTTGGGGGATATGCTTAGGATAATTCTCATTTTCTTTACAAACCATTGTGAGTGGTTTATGAGTATATAATTCATTAGAGAAAACATTTTTATGATTATGGATTATATCCATAAACTGTTCAATTTAAGTTAGGTATTTTACAAGTTTGGAATTATTCATTGCAATTCATAAACTGACCTAGTGTATTCCATTGTATAAAAATGGTGCCCAGTAGAAGGAATGTGAACTCCAGCAATATATATGATCTAAAGAGTAAGAAGGATCATATATTTCACAGTATTAAGCCAATATTTAGAAAGAAAATAGTCTCCCATGTATTCTGAACATAAGAATAAATAGTATCATGTGTTAATAAGATAATTAAAGAATTCTATGAGTCCTATGGCTTTGAAGGGAAGTAATAGATGAAAAGGATGGAAGATAGAATGATGGATAAAGGGAAGAGGGAAAAGAAGGATTTTCCCATATGTGATAACTTTGGAATGAATCACCTTGGTAAATGCATGAAAGGAATGGGTGTTTGTTATAAGTGTGGAGAAAAAGGACACCAAGTATGTGATTTCAAGGGTAAGAAAAATGTTTTAAATGTACAATGCTTCATCAGTACAGAGTTGGGACACTACGAGAATTAATGTTCATATCATCATAGTATACCCCAAATGCTGCTATTGGATAATAATAAAGTTATGATACTACCTAAGATGAAGATGGATGAATATATTTCTTACGTTGTTATTGAAGTATTGTGTCATTTGAGTATTGTATTAATGATGTACAAGTTATAAGAATTATAGAGTATATAAGGATTGTACTGCATTTCTATTTCATGAAGGACATGATATTGTGTGAAACCAGGAAAAGTGACTCAATAGCAGGTTAAATTTTTGAAAAATATTAGATTGAGAGAAAGATAAACCATAATATGTTTCTGATACCGAGGTAGTGATTTTGGAATAATACATGATTGATTTGGATAAATTATATTAGATATTCTTGACTACATTGAAACTGATTAATGATTTGGGTATTTCATCATTGTTGGAGTTTACAACATTTCTGGATAGAAGGAATATATCCAGTATTCTATAAGGAATAAGGGAGAATGAATGAAATCAATAAAGTTTTATGGTAATTTAGGATGTTGCAGTGTTTTAAAAGAATATATGATGAAGGTTTTCACAAATTATTACATGGAAAAAGTGATCTTCATTGTGTTTATCTTCCTTATAAATTTTGGACTGTGATTTTAGACATAAGTATTTTGGATAAGTCTTGTTTGAGATTATTTTTGGATTTCCATAAAAAGGACAACCCGGAGGTCGGGCAGCAACCCGTCGCGTTCGACAAGGATGCGAGACTTGAACCCACAACTGACAGGTGACAAGGGTGTATCACCTACCACTGGACCATGTGATGTCCGAGATTGAATAATTTAGTTTTTTATGGTCTGGTAGATTAATTATAAATTCATTTTTTTTGAACCCTATACGTATAGATTAAATAGAATATTTTTTAAGTTATATTATCTTTTAGAGTGAAAAATGAGTTTGTGGTATAAATTCGTTAAAGGATGGAACTCTACTTGTCAAGTATATATTTTTTTCTTCTCTTATTATATGAAGAAATTAATTCTTAAACTTTAGGTAAGGCATCATAAACCTAAAAATGTGTTATCCTAATACCTTTGGTTTGTTGAACCGATGATATTTTAAATCACCATAGATTGATGGCTTTGAAGCCCTCAATTCAACAATTTTTTGTGACTGATGACCTCAATCACTCTTTATAAATATTTATGGTTTTTTTTCAATTATGTATCTCCAATTTCAACTAATTATCTCATAATAGAGATCATAATTTGGTGGTGACTTTTTCATTCCCTATTTCTTCTTATTAAGACTAAATTTTATTAACCCAATTTCCGATGTGGGTTTTCCCATAAAGGTATTTTCTATTTTCATCCTTTTATTTTCGAATTTTTTTTTCAAATTTCAAGGATAAAATTTATTGAAGGAGGTAAGAATCTAACACCCCAAGATTTCATAGTACATTATTTCTTCAAAGTAATTCAATAACTTGCACTACACACAACACCAAGTTCAAGCACACCACGACTTACCAAACTAGCAGTTCGAAAGAGGTTATTAATATCATTAAGTAAAATTTGAACTTTATATAATCCTTATAAATTTAGAATCCATATTATGAGTTTCTTAGACATAATGAAAAAACAAATTCATTTTTTTCAGATAAAAGAAGTAATTTCTCTAAAATGCAATTTTACCACCTTTTAACGACGGACCCTTTTTAAATCCAATATTTGAAACTTTTATATATTAAATTTTACAAAATAAACTTCTTATTTAGTATCAGGACATAAAAATTTAGTTTCAATAAATTTTTGGTGCTTTTCTGATAAATTTCATATTTGGGTGAATAGTGAAAAATACTATATTTTAACTGAAAACAACTTTTTTAATAAAAATAATTTGTAGTGTTAAATTATACATTTTAAAGGTTTGGAAGTATAAATAGATTATATTTTTACAATTTAATCTAATTTTATTCATTGGAAATAATTTCACTTTGAAATTGAACATAAACAAGTATCAATCTTTTGTTAGTTATTATTTCTTAAAAACACGCATTTTTGTTTTGACAACAAGAATTAATTTTTAATTAATAAATGAAAATTATATGTTTTAAATTTGGTAAAATAGAAATAATTTTTGAATTCAGAATATCAAAATTTTCTTAGAGTGAATTTTTGGTATTTTTCTGAAAACATTCAATTTTTGATGAATAGTAAAAAACACTAAGTTATAGTTTAAAACTGATTTTTTTTAAATAATTGATTATTTTACTTAAATTTATTTTAGGTCAAAATAGATACATAATACCTATATATGTTCAGTGTAATTCATTAGAGTCATTTTGTTATAATATTTGATATATAAAATTTTATTGAACTTTTCACCGTCTTTTACCCACCTCCTAGGAGAATTTAAAAATTTACATAAAACATAATTTTAATGCATATGTGAGTTGAATTTCAAAAATCCGAGAGACACGGTTGATATCTGTAAGTAAAATTTTGTCCAATAAGATGAAAATATTTTTTGGTGAATAGTAACTTTTTTACTTTTATTTTCCACGGTTAAAAGTAAATAGGGTAATTAAGGGTGAAAATGATATTATTATTACCCTAACACATGTCCTAATTATATTGTATAAGTATAATTCGACCAAAAACAACCTTAATAAAATAATATGAACCTATTTGGCCCACTTGAATTAGATAAGGACATTTATTATTATTTTATTTAAAGAAGAGTTAAAAGAGTTAAAATCAAAGTTTAATAAATATAAAATTTTTTATATAGAGTTATACATAAGATAAATTAGAGTATAAATATTAATTAAAAATATAAAAATATTTCATAAATAATGGTGTTTTATTTATAATTTTTATAAATTAAATATTTAAATTTATTTATGACACAAGGATGATGCAGTAATTACCCTATTAATGAATGATTAAAATAATTGACATTATAAATATCCAAATAAATGTAATTTGAAATTTTTTATAAATTACACTAATTTTCTAGGTTAATATTACATGTTAGGGTTGGTTAGATGAATCTTTTTTGAAGTAATAATACTATTATGAATTTAGAAAAAACAAAATACCAAATAGTGTCAAAATTGACATAAAAGAGTTTTTAAAACAAATATTTTATTATTAATTGATATTCTAATAATAAAAATCTAAGGTTCGGTCAAAGGACTTAAATAATATTATATATGTCATTAATAAACCACTTGAGGTTTTATTTGATGTTTATAGTAAGTTTATTAACCATATAATATAAAAATACAAAGAGACATGGTAAATGTGAAACTATTTAACTAAGAGTTAAATCTAAAAGACAAAGTTAATATAGTGACCCAAACCTGTCTAAAACATATTGTCTGGGTGCTTTTCGACCTTCCCAATATTAGACTTTAAATAATTCATTTTTGAGCCATTAGAAACCGAAACTGATTTTATTATAAAATAATATTTCTAGCTTTTCCTAAGGTGCCCCTCACCCCTCTTATAAAAGGGAACTCCCCTTCTTTTTAATTCACACCTTCAAAGACATTTGGATCAGCCAACCCCTACCCAAATACCCTGTCAACTATCCTACCTTCATCCTAGAAGCCTTCCGTTAGTCAAAAATACAACTTAAGGATCCCTTTTGATCAAATCAAAAGGAAGAACCCAAAGAAGAGGTAAATATTTCATCACCTCTTTCAAGTTCCTTTCTTCTTCTACTTCCTCTTTCATTGTTGTTTCCATTATAAAATAATAACTCCATTATCATCTATATATTTTTATGTTATTATAAATATGGTAAAACAATATTCATTATTCTATCCATCTTTTTAATGACATGTCACCATAGGTGCATACGTAGGGCTTACCGTCTCCACGTCGTGGTGTAATTGTTATTCAATACATTATTATTTGGATGAGAATAAAAATTATGTGTAATTTATGTAAATAATAAATATAACATGGTAATGATTATGTGTATATGATATACCATCTAATTATATATTATTTTAATATCAAAAGAATGATATTGTCGCTCATGCGTACGTACGAATTACCGTCTCCACAAACACGGTTAGATTCATTCCCCATTGTATCCATTCAAGTCTAATTTTTATTAGATGATTAAAAATAATGTTTAAAGACTTAATATAATTATTAATATGAATAAGTTACATCCTATTCATAACAAACATTACTTACATAAAAAAGAATTTAAGGGAAAATGAATTAGTTAACACCCGAAACAACGATAATACTAAGATATTATTAACAAAGAAAAGTTAAAAGATCATATATGATATCATATTAATGTATATGATTCCTTTTTAATTTAAAAAAAAATTATTTCACCATTATACAAGAGGTTAAACTACCATCGACCAAGGAAAATTACAAGATGAGGGTCAATTCTACAATCTCTTCATTACATGAGGTTGTTTATATGTAATTATCTACTGGGACCTCTTTATCATCCACATCCATGTTTTCTTAAAAATATATTTCAAAACATTTTTACTATTTACTAAACAATGGGGTAAATTCATTTATAACCTTATTTGACCTTATATGTTTTTGAAAGGAATCTTTCTGTTGTTTCCCAAACAAGGTACTTTTTGACCTTTTCGAAAAATTTAAGGTAAGATTTTTTTAACATATATGGCGGGTGAAACTATTTTATGTCGTTATAACATCGTCTAAGATTCCCCTACAAGATTATAAGAATATTTTAAAAATAAATGTTTTCTTTTATAATTATATGACTTTTAAATGATTTCAAAGTAGAAAGAGATATTTCTCAAAAAATGTTTTAATTTCATATATGCCAACATCCTTTGATGGATTGTAAGCTTATTTGAAGTTGATTTATTATGATACAAAACTTCCATATTATATTGAAGGTTTTGTGATATTTTTGACTGTGGATGTGCTATCTTTATACCATTCACGGTTTATGGATAAAGTATTGACATTTCGTATGCTAGTTTTAATACAACTGTTTATGTTATGTTTAAACCTTTTCATTATTAGGAATGCATTGTAATTAGTAAGTGATGGGTGGAGCCCTCTATAGCTCATCGATGCATCAGTTTGTTTAATGAGATAAACTAGTGTCTTGGCACAAGGCCTTGAAAAAATCTTATTTTTAGTCTTGGTACAAGGCCTTGACTATGTGGTTATGAAAGTCTGGCATTATTCATTCCATCATTATGAAAGTGGTTATTGATATTGCATGTGATTTTTCATGTAGTAGAATATCCATTTGAATAATTAAATGGAATTGTTTTATTTTTATCTTTTCCATATTATGCTGATGTTCAAGATTAAAAGGATTCTGTTTTAGTCTTATACATTGCCATAAATGTTAAAGCTTATTAATGAATGTTTCCTCTATATTGTTATCCTTACTGAGCATCTCACCTCACCCATTTCTATGTTTTATTTTTCCCATGATGCAAAGTAGTATATTATGACTGACCTGTAGGGATAGTATATGGGATCTCATTGTTGTTTATAGAAACAACGCTGTTGTAGTTTTCCATTTTATGATGTAATGTAAACCATATGAATGTATCTAGTTCTCCCATGGCTAATAAACTAATCGGTATTTAAAGACTTGAACTTTTGTGATCATTATAATGATACGTAATAATGAACTGACACTAGGCTTCTGGGGTCGAGGAATTACATATGAGGCCTTATGAAATCATATTATACATGGACTGGTTATCTATAATTTATTCATAGATAGACAGTTTTAGGAGGAGGGTGCGGTGTTTCTATGGATATGGGGTGCGTTTATTATTTTTAGATGAAAAGGAAACTCAGGTAGTGTAGGATGGACTCATCCATTGGAGGGTGTAGATAATTACATTCCAGTTGTCTAGAAAGACACTTGGTGTAGTGGATGCTATGAGTTTTCAGTTTCCTTCAGTTATGGTGGAGTGTGAGTATGTCTTTCCTAAGGACATTCCAGAATCACCTCCATACTGAGAGATAGGCTTCTATATTGATCTATATTCTAGGAAAACATTAATATATGAATCAGCATATCAGATGGCTCCCATAGAGTTTCGTGATATGATGGTGTAGATAGAGAACTTATAGAGGAAGTGATTTTTCATTATTAATGTTTCACCTTTGTCATCCCCAGTGTTTTTCTCTCAAAAGGTGGATGGGATATTGAGGTTGTGTGTGTATTACCTTCTCCTAAAACATCTGAATATGAAGAACAAGTATCCCCTACCAAGGATCGATGTCCTCTTCAATTAGCTAATAGGGGGATGATGGTTCATGGAGATTGACCTCAGATCAGGCTATCACCATCTGTGAGTCCGGGATGAGGATATAATGAAGTTTACATTCAGATGTTACTATGATCACTATTAATACATTATGATTCCCTTCGATGTGACTAACACTCCAATAGTGTTCATGGAACTCATGAATCAAATCATCAGTCCCTTCATAAAAAAGTTTATGGTGGTCTTCATCGATGATATCCTCGTATACTTAGCATTTGAGGAGGAGCATGCGAGACACTTGAGTATGGACATGTACATACTCTATGAGAACCCACTTTATGGGACACTGTTGAATTTCCAGTTCTGGATTTAGGAGGTCCAATTTCTAGGAACTATTTTCTCAACATAAGGTGTAGTAGTAGACCCAACGAAGGTTGAGGTAGAGTTAAATTGGGATCCACCCATTAGTGTGACAAAGGTTTAGAGGTTCCTTATGATATAAGGATACTATAAGTGACTTGTAACTGATTTCTCTAGGATATTATCTATTTTTATAGCTTTTAATTGAAAGGGGGGTAATTTTGTGTGAACAGAGAGGTTCCAACAGGCTTTCCATAAGTTGAGGTGGTAATTGATGACAACTATCATCTTATGACTGCTGGAGGAGGGTTTTGAATATGATGGGTTCTATGATTCATTAGGGACCGGTCTTAGTTTCATTCAAATATGGAGGAAGGTGGTGATAGACTATGGATCACTTTAGTTGAGAAAACATGATTATAACTACATGACCCATGATATTGATCTAGCAGGGGTACTGTTCTCACTAAATATGAGGAGAAACTACCTTGTGGGTTAGAGATTTATCATCTATTATGAACATAAGAGTCTCAAGTATCTCTTCCCTCAAAAATGATTTTATCATAAGACAAAGTTGATGGAAAGAGTTCCTCTAAGATTATAACTTCGATATTGTCTATACTCCTGGTATGGGGAACACAGTAGTAGATACTCTTATCATGGGATCTTATTCATAGCTATTGATCAAGGAATCTAAGTATATGGACTCGTTTCAGTTATCATTTTTAGATCAGGATGGAGTATCTTACCTCCAGTCGATTGTTTTTACCCTCCTCTTATATTGTGATTTTGGGATGAAAAACTATGGGATACCAACTGTGAGACTCTATGTACTCAGGTATCCACTGGACATGATCTTGGTGTATTTTTTTAAGGTACGGAACATGTCATCATTTTCACAGGACACATTATGGTATCAATGATGTTGTGGGAGGAGATTCTGGGGGATTTTCATACATCTCCATTGGTGTCACATCAAGGTGAGGGAAATATGTACTAATATCTTCAGGGCCAGTTTTGGTGGTAAGGGATGAAAAAGCGAGTTGTAGATTTTTTCTCTTAATGCCATACTTTTCAGCAAGTGAAGGATATGCACCAAGATCTAGGGAGTTTATCCCAACCCCTTATGGTTCCATAGTGAACGTGTGATAGTATATCCACGTACTTCATGGCAGGGTTACCACATACTTCCAAGGGACACAATTCTATCTGGGTAATCATAGACTAGCTCACCATGTTATCCCACGTCCAAGATCATCAAGAGTAGAGTCTAGTAGAGAACTTGGGATTCCTCTACAGGTAGGAGATAGTCTAGCTACATGGAGTTTCCTTTGAAATGACTATCAACAATGATTCTAACTTCACATATCAGTTATAGAAGGTACTTCAAGAATCCTTTAAGAATCAATTTTGTTTGAGCACGATGCTTCACCCCTAGACTGGCATCCAGATTGAGGGTACGTTTTATGTCTTGGAAGAAATGTTGCAGGCTTTCATGATGTACTTTTTTCATAGTTGGTAGGCACATCTACCCTTGTTAGAGTTTATGTAAAACAATAGCTACAATTCCAGCATTGGTATGGATACATTTCAGGCCTTTTACAGGTAATCCAATAGGTTACCTCTATGATGGACATACCGCATAGATTCATCACATATGGGGCTAGAGTTGGTTCAAGCCGTGAAAGATATCTAAGAGCAGATGAGGACTACACATAGCCAATAGAATTTATATTTGGATTGATGAAAGAGGCCTTTGGAGATTGAGGAGGGAGACCATGCGTTTCTAAGGGTATCACCTCGATGTGGATTGTAGAGATTTTTCTAGTGTGGGATGTTATCTATGAGTTTCATTATCCCCTTCCAAATACTGCATAGAGTTGGAAATTTGGATTATTATTTAGCTCTACCACCATAGTTAGACCATGTATACAATGTATTACACATGTTACAGATGAGGAGGCACATGCACTACCCATCACATGTTATCAATTGGGGTGATATAGACATTAAGTATGAAGTTATTTTATATAGTACCTGGTAGAGATTGATGATTGGTGGAAGATGATCCTTCATTGGTGAGAAATTCCTTTAGTGCGTGTCTGGGGAATCATGGGAATCTTCATGAGGTAGCTGGGAGTAGGAGACCTCTATGCATTCTCATTACCCACATCTCATTTTGTAGTATTCTTGTTTTCATTCCAAGGTGTAAAGTTCCATGGTTGGGAGACTGTAGTGAATCTAGTTTTCCATGAATTACTTTAGAATATTATATGGATTATGTTTAGATCTAAGAACTATAACGATGTGAGATTCTAAGGCCCGATGAGACTATAATTAATTATTTAAATATAATAATTATATTCAATAACATGCATGTGTGGTTTTCCTAAAAAAGATGAATAAAACATAATTAGGGGCTCAAATCATGAATCTAAGGCTTCTTTTGAGCTCAGATCATGGGATTTAACCTAGACATGACATAATATTTGTGAGTGTCAGATGTATGATTAAATTTTGTCACATGAATAAATAATAAAATAAATAATTTTATATATTTATTTATTTTATTAATTCAGTGACCTATTTTTTCTTCTTTAAATACATGGCTATGATGATATCTCAGGTTTAGTCTCTTAACCATGGAAACCAAGAGGAAAGTTGGAGGAGAGTGTTCTTGGAAGAAAACATTAGATTAGATCATGATTGAGGATCATTGCACCATAGGGGTTTAGGATCTCTCCAACAACAACACATATGTTCTATTTTTCACTAATCAATCCAACTCAAGTTAGGATGATTTTTTATGTGGATTAATCCTTATTAAATTTTTTCTATAATGATCACAAATCAATCACTTAACGAATTGATTCATGGGTCGAGGGTATTATGGGTATGAGATAGATATTATTTTGGATTGGGGATTTCATTATTGATTATGTCATATCTCTTCATTATCTATTGTAATAGAAATGAATCATGTCCAAAACAAATATTGTCCAAGCTCTATTCCTCATATTTTTGTTTTATAAATATATCTCCCATTATTCATTTGTTAATCCTCAACATTATCCTTGGTTGATGGTTCAAGAAATAGTAAAAAAACAATCATTGTGAACATGTTTATTTGTGAAATGTATTAATACCATAGATCTGGGTTTATAATGATCATGTGATCGAGCTATAACAACATATCGAGAGTTCACGATGGTGGTCTTGGTGTGAAACAATAATAAGGAATGACAGTGGGTGTATTTTTGAGTAGCAAATGTGGTCGATATGGTCAGAATATAGCTAATAATAGTGATAGGGTTCAGTCAACCCTGAATCTACAATACATGTTGTGATCGAAGTAATGATTCATGGTTGGATTAGAGGCCAGCAGGAAGGATGAAGATGCATGAAGAAAATCAGGTATTCTAAAAAATCTTACGTTACACAACATGTATTCTGGTGTTACACACCATGTGGGACCCTCATAACTATAACTAGGGTTTTCATATAGAGATTATAATCACACATCATGTGGTACCTACCACATTCCATGTAGTCTTTAGCTATCCACCTCAGCATGTACACGGTGTAAACACCTCGGAAGTTGGGTGGCATTACACACCTTGTGGTCCATTCCACATGCTGTGTACACCCTAGCAAGAGGCTCAGTGTGCATAGGGGGTATACTCCCAGAATATAGTATGGCCCACATGCCATTTGTGGTGGGCCACACACCATGTACTTAGACATAGATAAAAGCATGTGTTGTGATACATGGGTAGAACCTGATGGTGAGTAGACATGTCGTGTACTCATGGTACAAGTTGTGTACCTCCTCAAGGGAGGCTTGAATCCATTTTACTCTTCATATTGGATAATTCATTTAGGTTATGTTCTATTGATCCATTTCTTAAGGGTTGTTATGGAATCACGTCATGTAGATGGGATGTTCATCCCCCTCAGAGGAACATCAGTCATGAATAGAGTTTTTGGTATCATTCCATGAGGCTTAGAGTGAGATCCTCTATCATCATCTTCATTTCACTAGATGAGGTTCTTTGTATCGTCATGACCAATACTATGAAAGAATCAATCACTTACTTAGTTGGATAATCCAAGATGGGTTATTGGTATACCCCATAACGTTGGGTGTGATCCCCATCTTTGTCTTTTTCTTCATACATCCATTGTGTACTTATTATGGAGAGACTCGATGAGTACGACATATCAGACAAACACCATCATTTCTATCCGACTCTATGAGTGTGTTCTCCAAAACAATTTTTATATGGAACCTTTGAGAAGGAATCATAGAATGGAAATACTATTGTGATCATACTTGATATTGTGTGTCTACGATGAATATATCTAGATGTTCTTGTCATATATGTTGTTTACATATACCTGTGATGAGTAGATTATTATTCTTGATTCTATATTTTTAGTGATTTTGGGGTTTCCTACTGGTTATTATTATACTCACCATTTCATGGTATATTTCCACAGGTGTTGTGTTTTATACACATTGAAAGCTTTTTTTTGGATTCCTAGAGGGACCAGGACCATGTGGATCTTAGTGAGCCAAACTGACTGAGGTGTGTCCCAGTTGTTTTATTTAAATTAATCGCCTCCTACTTCACATGTTATACTGGTTTCAGTTTCTTTTGGAGGTCTTTTCTCTTGTACCTTGATTTTCAATACTTTTTTTGTACTCTGATTGTGACATTTTAGATGTATACTTTCAAGTTTAACTGTTGTTTTAAATTTATAATTTTATGGGATTGGAGATGTGTGTGAGTTTTTTAAGGTAAATTAGGCTATGTCCTCCCATGTGTGTGATATTCCTACTCGATGTTGGTCGCTAGACCCTAGCCTATTAGATCCTGAATTGGAGTAGTTTCTATTTGGGCCCTATTGTTCTTGGTCATGAAATATATAATATTTTCATTTGAGTGATTTTTTGACTCATGAATCTGACTTAAAATGATGTCATTATTGGATAGAGATCATAAATTCAATTCAAAGGAAGCCTACTGATCCTATTAAAGTCTTGTAATTTTCTTATTTTGTGTTTAATGACCTTCTAATAGAGATAAAATATCCATAAGATTTAATTTATTGTTTTCAAGGTAGAACCACTTGAAGGTGGAGAAGTACATGTTGAACCTACTGGATAGTGAATGGCACCGACTAGATAGTTTCATGGTGGTAGGCCTCCTGGTGTGTGGATGATACACTAGCCAGCTGGTGGGGAAGGAATTAGATGATAGACTCTATATAAGTCCACTAGGTACCTGATGGATGTTCACCAACTAACCGTTGAGATATTTCTAGTAGTAGATACCTCCAAGTAGTCCACCAGCTACCCAGTGGAAGCTACCAGATATATTATGGTGTTGGGACTATTAGTATGAGATTAAATTTATTATGGTAAAAAAGGAAACAATTTTGGTATTATTTAGCTTCAATTCCCTAATAGAATTATTAAATCTCCCCATTCCACATGGAGTCTATAAAAGTATGTCTTTGGCATCTTGAATGAATATGTCAGTTAGAAAAAAATCACTCTAATTGAATAGACACTGAATCATTAGTAATCTCAAAATCCCATCAATGAGAAATTTTCATTTCTCAATCTCTCAAATATCTCATCCCAAATTCTAATCATCCATACAATATATTTGTGAAAATATTTGTAAGGTGTTTTCCAAAACCAAATCTATCACATATCATCACCCTTCTTCAATGATTTCTAACTACTTCAAAAGTATGCGATATGTTCTCTGGCTACTAGTGAAGCTCAAAAGGGTTCCCACAAGAGTGTTCATGCAAAAAAAATTACAAGGGAAACGTTTCTTAGTCGTATCCATGATCAATTGATTAATAACATTGACCTCCCAAGTATAGAGGTGGAGACAAAGGGGCTCAAATCAAGCTATTTCTGAACTCCTTATCATATTTTCTTTTCTCTCTCATTTAATTTACACATTACATCATTCTACCTCGATTTCCATATCATAATAAAATCAATTAGTTCATTTTTTATTATGATTAATCACATAATTAGCATTGATATTAACTTTATAACTAATATTGAATATATAATTTATCACTCAATTGATTTCATCTGTTTAATTGTTTTATCATTTCCAATATTGTTTAAATTTAAATATACCTTCTCGATCTACTTTAAAATTTTAGAATGTAAATTCACCCCCTCCCCATAACCATCTACTCTAACCAACATAACACATTTTGATATCTCTATGTGGATTATTATTTTGATTCCTTAAGTAATAGCAATTTCAATTCGATCAGTAATCAGGTTGATATTGTGAAACATGAGAGAATGAAATTAGAAAATAATATAATATATGCATTAGTTTTATTAAAAAAATAAATAAAAAATTAATTTAAATTATCCTATAGAAGTATTTCAGGCCATCTCATCGAGTTTATAAGAAAAAACTTGTAAATTGGCACTACGTTTATGGAGACTCATGTTTTACAGTTATTTGAAATTGTGAAGAAATTTAAATTTCTATTTCCAGGTTCCTGTGAGAGGTAAAATGGCCATTTAACCATAAGATATGATCGTGAATATTTTTTTATCAAAAATTAATTGGTCCCAAAATATGGTTTTACCCTAGTACATGATTTTGGTGGAATTTTGAGTCGTTTTATTTTTGGAAGAATATTTAATATTTGATTAATTAAATATTAAATTATCTATTGGTGTTCAGGTGTTGATATATTTTGAAAAGAGTATTGGAATGAGATTATAATGTTGCAGTTCTGTCTTAAATGGTGATTTCTTTCTATAGAAGGTATTAACCCACATTGGGTTTTGGGTTTCAATATGGGTGTTAAATAGGAATTTTATTGATTAATTAATTATATTATGTAACCCCCCCCCCCCACACATTTGGTTGTATCTACTCACAGAATATGGGGGAGGGTTCTTCCCTTATTCACATTACATCCATACTGAGAGGAGAAGTGGAGGATATGAAGCTGGACATCATCAGTGGTGGAAACCATGTCCGGATCAAGGTACTATGGCTTCCAAGAGTGGATTTGGAGTCGAAGCTTCGGTGTTTAGACCACAAGATAAGATGGGTTTTTATGCCCCGGTCACCATATCTTAAATTTTTTCATGTTTTATAGCCCTATATTGACATATGAGGACTGAATTGAGGATTATCTGTACTTAATCAGGGAAAATAAGGGGTTTCAAGAAGTTTTATAGGGGTTATTATACAAAAAACATGACTACATGGCATGTGTCCTTCCTATTCGGTGAAGAAGAGAAAAATAATACTACATGGTGTATATTCCAGAGGACATGTTGTGTATTGTTGCTCAGTGTATGATCGATTACATGGCTAGATGACCCGTGTATGGGGGACATGGTCATGTAGGGTACACAGCCAAACCCCATGTGGGTTATAGGCCATTTAGAGGTACATGGCCAGGCAGAAACACATGGACAATTCATGTGAGGTACACAAGAAAGAAAACCATTTAATGTACACCCATGTACAGGCTTTAAACACCATGTAATAGGATTTTACATTACATGTCCGACTGGAGTACACTCTCATGTGGGGAAATGGGAGTGCCACCCTTGTACTAAAAAATACATCTCATGTACTACCCCATTCAGTTACCCTTTTGATGGTTTGGGTGTTATGGTGCCCCAAAGTCATAATTGTACCCAAGAGGAGTCAATGTTGAGTTTTTTTCATGTTAAATATGATGGTGGAGACCTTGGGGACTTTCTAGGATTCTAAGAGGTGGTTTGGTGCGAGTAAGTTTTGATAGAGGTGTTTTCTTCCAAATAGTGTGTTCAGATATCTTCTGGGAGTGAGACATGGGCTGAGACCAGAGAAAGGGTCATGAGAATGATTGGAGGGTGTAGTATGAGTTTGTTGAATACCTAATTTGGTTTTGGGTATGATATTGTCCTTGGTTAGCAGGAAAAATTTGTGACATGAGTTGATGGATATGTAGGGTGTTCAAACCAACTAAGGGATTCATGAAAAAAGGATGGATACAAGTCTATTTTCACCTGTGAGGTTTATTTATGTTGAGGACTATGAGGCCAAGAGTTTCTAGAGACTAGTTTTTTGGATGTGTGACCCCCCGAGTGATGATTATAGTCCTGAGAGTTTGGTTTCAATACAAATAATGATTTGTATTTCTCTACTTATGTTCTGACCAAGAGAATTCGAAGAGGAATGCCTTCACATATTTCATATTTTCAAGAATCTAGAGAAGTATTCCTTTGTTTATGTGTAGATTTAGATATCCAGGTGTGGTCTTGATTGTTAGGGAGACCCTGATCTAGTGTCATGGTTTGGATAGTGATAGTTACAGGTGTTCCCTTAGGACCCTAAGTGACATGTAGGCCAATGGGATAGAGATTTTTATTATGGGTATCAGAATTCATACAGTCCTTAATATGTTTCTCTATTTTTTGATGCTGGGGCCTGGTTTATATAAAAGGATTATTCTGATATTGTTAAGCTTCCTTGGTTGGATCTTGGGTTACTAAGATGGATAGTTTTGGATGAGAGAGTGGATTTTTTGTCCCATGGATATAGTTCTAGATGTATGTTCTAATGCTCCATATCCATGATTGGGTAGCTTGAAAATGATGATCCATTCTCATGTAATATTATATTTGACTTGAAAATCCATATTGGTACTGACTGTTGATATTTCAAGAGTGTAGAACAATGATTTCAAGAATATTTTCTGATATTTTTTAGTATAGTGGGATTGAAAATCCGCATACTTGTTTGAGATGTTGGAATGAGGATCTGTGAATGTGTAGTACACCATATGGATTAGCTGTCAGACTAAGGCCCCAGACACAAATAGTGTGTATTATTCTGTAGGTGCTGTAATAATTTTCTAGACACCACTAATATTATGTATAGTTGGTTTGTATGAAGGACTTATTCTCCTCTCCCTGGATTTTGATGGGATAGATTGATGCTTCTGGACTCTTGGTGTACAGTTATTTTAAAGGATGGATTGATGCACTTGACCCCAAGGGTATGGACATGATGTTCCATATCAAGGATTTAATGGTCAGACATAGATTTGTGAATACCAATTGGATAATAGGACCAATTATCCATGTATGTAGACCTATTAGCTCTATGAATTATGAATGGGATGGTTGGACATGGCCTTCTGAATCGTGATTGGATACTTAGACTGATGCTCCTTGTATGTCTACATATGACCCCTATGGTATTTTGTTTAAATGAATGGTATGGGACAATGTAGGAATGATTGATTGAGGTTATATACATAAATATCTATGGTGGTTTTCTAATTTTTTTTATTTCAATTATTTTTTGACTAGGATGTGTTTATTTAATGAGAATTCACTTATTGTAGCAGGTTATTAGTTCACCATTGGGGTGGCTTACCGAGATTTCTTTCTCACCCCCTATATGTGATCCTCAGTGTGTATGTAATACTTATTTTTTTTTCAAGTTTAGAATATATGCATAATGGATAAGATAGGGGCCTATGATTTCATGGTTCAGCGGGATTCACATATGATGTCTGATGATCAAGATGGAGTAACTCAAAAGGGTACTATAGACTGGGTATGTGATATCTAATGGAGTTTGTATTCGGTCTTGATGTATTTATTTTTCGTTTTCTTATTTGGTATATGTGATTAGACCAGTGTGAGATACATGTTGTATATATGTGATTGATGTTTGGTCTTATACTATATTTCATTCTATTTCAACATGTTTTAGTTTTATTTTATTTATTATTCTGTATTCTCTGATGTTTATGATTTTCTATTATTTACTTCATGTTGTGCACTCTTATATATTGGTATAGTCTCCTCACTACTCCACCTTATACCCATGTTGCTAGTCAGTAGCCTATGGCATATATGAAGGCATGACTGAGGTCTTGTAGTGAACCGGCTTAGGGAACCGGTTGTAGTGGCACTCAATATGGGACATTACAAAGTGGTATTAGTGGTTTTTATTTTCCTTTTTTCTTTACTATTTGGGACATGGTTGACTAGAGGAGGAATGTGTTAGATCTTGATATGAATATTGGATATTGCATCCCAAATGTATTTTTTTTAAGTTGGGGCCGAAGCCTCAATTTATTATTTAAAGCAAAGACCTATTTAGACTGGGTAGAGGGAGACCCATTACATAGCCCAAAGGCCCAAGGACAAGTGGCCCGAATACAAGGCTTGAAAGCCCATTTTTTGGCCCAAAGGACCCCTCGGTGACCAGTACTACTACAATACAACCACCGCTACAGTACCTGCTACAGTCCCTCCACCACTACAGTGCTGCTGCTGCTATAGTTCCACCGCTGCTACAATACTGCTACAGGCCCTGCTACAGTACTGCTATAGTACCCCCGGAAATTCGCCCCTGCCCGGATTTGATCCTGGGTCTTTTGGATGCCAAGCAGGAGCCTGTACCACTAGGGTACATGCATCCCGAACGTATATTCTGGTTGTATTTCCAAGTTACTAAGGCATGTGATTGGTGTTCATAGTGTTTTATGTAATAGTTGTATGTGATTTTCACCTTTTGAAATGCACATTTGGTTTGGATTTTAGGATTTATGATGGATTTTTATGGATCTTGGATATTTGGAAATTGGTCTACGATTTGGTTTTGACTCTTGTCATGTATAGTTAATAAGAATATCTATTTCATGGTAGGAACATAGGATGAACATTCTATAGGAATGTTGGTGTGTGATTTGATGGATTTTCATCTAATTAATGTTATGTGGATCTATACTGACATGCTTTATGATGAGGATGTTGATGTAGTCCTTATGAATGGAAGGTGTAGTGACCTGGGTGGGTCAGCATGTTATGGGTGTATAACAATTCAAACCTTGTGGGTGGTTTGTTCTTGAAAACATTCATGAGGCCTGGTCCTCTAGAGAGTGGTATTATGTGCATATTATTGTAGGGTATGGGTTCCCTAGTTTTTGGAGGTGTTTTTATATGTTATGTTATTTATATATGAGATCCTAGATATTGGTCTTTTGACATGTTGGTGTTTTGTGACATTGGAATGGGAAAATGATGATGCCCCATGATCTGTGGCATTTTTTGAGTTATCCAAAACCAATGTTGCTGGACATACTAACAAGTCATGTGAATTGATTGGTAGGGCTAGGTGGGGGAGAATATTGGACTTTTAAGGTTACTATATATTATGGAGATAGAGCCTTTTGACTTTTGAGACTGACCCATGAGGGGTTTGACAGAGTTATGAGTTCTTTTGGATTCCTCTGGCATGTATGGATGATTTAAAATTTTGATAGTGGTGCATGAAGGGTTAGTACTAGTGTTAGGTTTAATCATGTTGGATTCCTTTGGTTTTTAAGAAGGATAACTTGTGTACTTGTCTTCTAGGATTTTGGTTGGTCTCAAGAGGGGCAGGTTCGTTTGGGTGCCTATCCCAGGTAATGGTTTTTCCTGGCCATTATTATATGGATCAAGATCACATGAGGTGATTGAGGTTATGTGGATGGGGATTTTGATCCGATCCTTTCGGAGATGTGATGCATTGGTGTCCGAATTGGGCTCTTTGGTTGGGTTATGCAAGTGCTTGTAGTGGTTAAGCATTAATGGGGTATTGGAGTTAAGATTAAAGGTGATGCATTGTGTTGTTTGGATTGTGGATTGATAGTTATGAGAGAATACACCTGTGAGGATTGAGTTGAGCAGGAAGCTATAAGTGGGATAAGAATCCAAGTGGTTGTGATGAGGGGATTCAGGTCATGGTAACCAATGGACCTTAGGATAGAACTGTGATGTACTGAAATGGATGAGCTTGTGGTGGTATTCTTCAAGGACATCTTAACATACTCTTAGTCTACAGATTGTCATGCATAATATCTTGAAATCATTCTAAGTATACTGATAGATAACCAAGTATATTCCAAGATATCTAAATCCCATTCTTGGTTTGATAAAGGGACATTATGGTGTTGCACTCATGGAGAAATGTATGTGAAATCGTGTAGTGGGAAGTGCTCTATCACCAATCTAATAATGAGATCCTCATGATGGATGGGATGTCAGTGAATACAATGGGAGATAATATTTGATTATAGGATCAGGTGATAGTTGATGTTTTGTTTTGACAATCTTGTGGGAGAGGGATATGACCATGTCCGGTTCTGGGATTTGGCTGTGACTAGGGCATGGGAAATGGGAAAATGTGTTTAGTTTTGAGGAAACGCTAAGGTTACTCTTATAGTGGAAAGTATCATATCAAACATCATGATTTGAACCATGTAAGGGTAGGGTTGTTTTTTAGTGGAAACCACCTCAAGTAATTTAGTATAATGTTATATATGTGACTTGATAGGAAACTTTGATGGCCGAAAGCACCATGGATGAAAATATGTAGTTGTGGGTTATGTTATGTGTTGGGGAGCACCATGATATTGATGATGATTTTTAATGATATAGTGAAATCTCTGAATGGAAGAGTCTGGTCAAACCATTTCTTGGTATTTTTCTATTGGTGGAAAGTAGTTCATTAACATTTGATGGCTTGTACACCCTGTCTTATGAAGTTATGCAGAAAAACATAGTTAGTGACTTCGAGTAGATCACAATGAATTGAGAGTGATTTGATGACCAAGGTGTTTTAGGATGTGTGGTTGGATGACCAAAAAGTCTTCTCAGGGACAATAAGGTTTATCATGGGAAGTTTGTAGAGACCCGAGTTATTTAGTATTATGAAATTGGGCAGAAATTTGAATTTTTTGTTTTTGACTGCTTTAGGGAGGTAAAATTTCCATTTACCAATAATAGATGATCTAAGATATTTTTTTGACCACTATTTCTGTCTTGGAAAAGAGAATTTACCCTAGGATAATAGTTTGGTGGAATTTCAAGCCATTTAAATTTTTGCAGATAAATATTAAATTTTTAGTGTGGGTTCACTACTACAAAAACGGGCAAGGAAAGCGCTTCCCTTTTATCAAACCTAAAAAAGTGCTGATAAAGGGGTGATTTATCAGTGCTTTTTTCTACTGCCGATAAATTTCATGTTTCAAAAAAAATCATGAAAAATAAAATATTGTTCTATAATTATATTTATATTAAAATAAAAATAATATATATTTTTTAAATTTGTTTTAGATAAGTATAAATAGACTATAACATTTAATATATAATAAATTTAGTGAAAATGGATTTAAAATATTTTAAAAAATATTATTAATTAATAATTTTCTAATTATTATTGATTAAAAATAATTTAATAACAATTTAAAGACACAAAAAATCAAAAAAATTAATAGAAGATCTAAAATAAGTTGAAAATGTAACACAAACTTCAAACAACTTCAAATTTTGTTCCGGGTGTCTTTTTGAGCTCTAAAGCATACCAAATCGAAGACTATTATGTGCTCTATGTGCTAGTGACTCAAGAAAAGCTTCAGTCACACTTTTCGAGGCCAAAAAGGCCCAAAAGGCCTCCAAAACTGAGTTTTTTAGTCAGGATTCCCCAATTTGTTAACATTAAAACAAGTATAACATCTAATCCGAATCTCTGTTAGGCCTGTACCACATATCATATTGACGATTGTTTCATTTTCTTCGATTTGACTGGTTGTGGTGTTGAAACAGGTTTTTGGATTATATGTTTTGGTCATTTTAACAATCTATGGATTTTCAAATACACATATATATGTATTTATTCATAAATATATATATGTCTGTGTGTGTGTGTGTGTATGTCTATGTGTGTGTGTGTGTTGTATATATGTATGTATGTATTTATGTATTAATTTATAAACACACATAAAAAAGATATTTCATAAATGTATTTAAAACTAATCTTATAAGTATATATTAATATACATATAAATATACGGATAAAAAATTATAACTAAATAAATAAATATATAAATAAATAAATATAAATATATATTAATATAAAAATAAATAAATATATATACTAATATATGAATAACTATATTTATATTTATATGAATCTATACTAATATATGAATAAATATAACTATATATATATATAAATAGACATATCATTAAATAGAGAAAAAAATGAAATGGCTTAGTGGTAAAGGTGTAGCCGCGAAAGGGGGTAGGTTGTGGGTTCGAGTTCGGGTAGAAGAAAAGGGGTGTGCACATGTGGGGGTGTGTAAGAAGGGCCGAGCATGGGAGAGTGTTGGGGGGGGGGTCTACCTTGCACTTTTAAAGGGGTGGTCAAGCGCTGTTAAAATATCCCCCCCCGCATTTTATAGTTATTTTCTATTTTTTTAATATTTTTATACTTTTATCAGATCTTTTTAAAAGTGATAATAAAAGGAAACTTTTATCAGTGCTAAAAAAAGCATTGATAAAGGGTTCTATTATCATTGCTTTATTTAGGGCTGATAAAAGTGTCTTTTATCAGCACTTTTCAGAGTGCTAATAAATGGGACCCCCTATATCTTCATCTCGATTAACAACACTTTTTTAGTGCTATTAATCGAATTTTCTAGCATTGATAAAGGCCATATTAGAAGTAGTGGTTTGGGTGTTGAAATCATTTTAATAGATTTTTGAATTGAGATTCTAACTCAATGGTTGAGTTTGGAATGGAGAGTTTTTTCTAGGTGAGGTTTAATCCCACTTCGTGTTTGGGTATTCTGTATGTTTACTAAATGGGAATTTAATTGATTAATTAAATAAATTCAGTAAAACAGCCCCCCCCGACTTGGGTCTTTCCACACATGACATAAAGAGGAGGGTTAATCCCTTCCTTGTGCTACGGTTACACCGAGATATGGGGAGGATATTCCACTGAACATTTTCCATACTATAGATTGAGACCAGAATGAGGTGCAGGGGCTTCCAGGGATGGATTTGCACCCAAAGCATCATCATTTATGCCATTAGTTAGGTCGTTTTTAAGTTTTATGCCAGGATCCACATAGTATAGTTGTTTTCATTATTTAGAACCCTACATTGACTCTTAAGGAGCCCATGTGGGTGACCTTTAATTAATTAGGTAAAAACAAGTTTTTTGGGAGGTTTTCATGGGATTTTGGTTAAAAAAACAAACTAAACGTTGTGTGGTTTTAAGAATGAACATCATGTGTTCTTTATATTCAGGGAAGAAGAGAATAATATGACTAAATGGCATGTATTTTAGAGGACACTACAAGTAGTGTTTCTTGGTGTGTAGTTGAGTACTTGGCTAGATGACCTATGTAGGGGGAATGGTCATGTAGGGTACAATATCATATCCCGTGTTGGTTATACACCATGTAGAACTACACCACCATAAAGAGAAAAATGGCCAATCCATGTGAGCATCATAGTCAGGTACCTTACTTAGGGTTCACATTGTGTAAGGGTTCTATATGATGTGTACTTGGATTTTACAAGCCATGTCTAGTTGGAGTACACACCCATGTTAGGGTATGGGAGTACAAGACATGTGGTCGGGGATACACTCCCTGTACTACTACCTTTTTTTACCCTTTTGATGTTTTTGGTTGTTTTTATGCCTCAGATTCGGATTGGACCCAAGGGGATTCCATTTTAAGTGATTAATCTTATAGGACTTGACGATGGGGCCCTTACGGCATTTCTAGGACTTTTTGGATGTGGTTTAGGGAGAGTATGTTGTCATGAAGTTATTTTCCTAAATAAAGTGTGTTTAACTATCTCCTAAGATTGAGACATGGGATGAGACCTAAGAGAGGGTCATAAAAATGATTGGAATACGGAGTATGTGTTTTTTGGAGACCACATTTGGTGCTGGGTAATATATTTTCTTTCATTAGTAGGGCCAAGTTGTGACACGTGGTGATGGACAGGTTCAGTTGTCAGACCTACCTATGGTCTCCTAGAAAGGTGATGGGCATCGAGATATTTTCTCCCATGATGTTTACTATTGAAGAGGCCATTGCAGCTGTGAGTTACTGGAGACTAGGTTTCAGTATTTGTGACCCCCCTATTGATGAGTGTTGTCTTGAGAGATCGGTTGTGACCATAGATTAGGAGAGGGATGACTCTGCTTAGGTTACGACCTAGAGGATTCCAAGATGAATGAATCTGCAATGGTTTTTATTCTGACTATCTATGGAGGGATTCTTCTGTTTATGTGTAGATACAGAGAGTAAGGTGAGTTCTCGGTCTTTAGGGTGACCCTGAGTGGGTGTTAGTGTCTGGATTGTGATGGTTTCATGTTCCCCCTTAGGACCCAAAGTGACATGCATGATGATCGGGAGGAGATAATGATGATGAGTATTGGTGATCCACCATACCTTATAATTTTTCTATTTTTATTTATTTTTATGCTTGGTTTACATCTAACAGTTGTTATGATATGCTTGTGTTTCCTTGGTTGGATCAGGGGTCACTGAGATGGGATTATTGGGACGAGAGTGTGGAAATGAGGTCCCACAGAACTGGTTCTAGATGTCTCACATGATACTACCCATCCAAGGTTAGGTATATTGGATATGAAACTCCTTGACCATATGATATGAGGTTGGTATTGATGTTTTGTATCATTATACAGGGTTTTTATTGAATGATATTTGGAATGACGTTTTGAGTCTGTTGTTTGACACCTTTGAGTATAGTGGACTTGACGTTCCGCATACGTGTTTGAGATACTAGACTAATATTTTGAGAATGTGAAATATAATATATGGATTAGGTATTATAATGAGGCTCTATATAAATAAAGTATAATTTTTTGTTTAGGTGTTGGACTAATGTTCTAGGAACCATTGATATTTTGTATAGTTGGTTGGGTTTTTTGACTGATGCTCATCTCCTATGATTTTTGTGGGAAATACTGATGCTTGAGGCTCCCCAGTGCACTGTAGTATCAGAGCATGGATTGATACTCATAAATACAAGGGGAGTAACATGGTGTTCCATACAACAGTTTGGGTGGTCTTACATGAGGTTCTAAATCCTAGGTGGATACATTGATAAATTCCCCTTGTATGCAGACTTGGGAGCTCTATGGATTTTAGTTCATATGGAATTTCATGGCATTATGAATCCTAATTGGATATATGGATGGATTCTCCATGCATGTCGACCTATGACCCATATGGTATTTTGTTTTTAAGATTGGAATGGGTTGAAGAAATTATGATCTATCAAGTTCATTGACCCAGGGATTGATTCAGTTTCATGTATTTTATATTTCAATTATGTTTTCTCTAGGGTAAGCATATTTTATGAGAATGCACTTATAGAAACAGATTATAGGTTCACCATTGAGGGTGGCCTATTGAGTTTTATTTATCACCCCCTCTATGTGAACCCTGATGTGCGTTATGAAATTAAGAATTCTTTTAGTTTGAGCATGAATTCTCGATGGATAGGGATGGGTGCTAGGATTACATGATTGAACTGGATGCTTGTATGGAGTTTGATGATTAGTTTGGGGCATATCAATTGGATATTGGAGACTAGGTATGTGATATATCACGAATTTAGAGGTGGGGATTTATGTATTTATTTTTTAGTTGTTTATTTTTTTCTATGATTGACCTAGTGGGTGATGAATTTTATAGGTATGGAATGATTATTCAGATGATTAATTTATTTCATTTTATTATATCATGTTTTGGTTTTAGTTTATTTATTCTTTTTCATTCTCTAATGTGTTAGTTTTTTGGTTATTTACTTATTGGTTGTGTATTTTGATATGGGGGTATAGTCACCTCATAGTTTCACCTTATACCTCCACTATTATTCAGTAGGCTCTGGAGTACATGGAGGCATGCTTGAGATCTTCTGGTGAACTAACTCGGGGTGCCGATTTTAGTGGCACATGGGCTAGGATGTTACAATGTCCCATGACATCCAATGTTCTTATATCCTTTCATGATTGAGATTATATAATAGGGATGTGTAATTGACAATAAGGTGATCATAGAAACAATTACACTTCCAAGATGAATATCTATAACTTTTCTTAGAGAATATTACATATTGGATAATGTCATTGCAAAAAAATAAACATTATTTATATCGTTTCTTTTAAAAAATACAACTAATTATTTTGTTATCAATTATTTTAAGGTTTCTAAAAACCAATAATCATAACCATGTTATTATATTTAGGATCGCAACTCTACAAATCCTTAGTATAGATTAACACTTATGTTAACTTTAATAAACTATAATCTTCTTATAAAAGTGAGAAAAAGGTTTTTCATTATGTTTATCTATCCCATAACAATCAATTTGAGGTGTGTTGGATAGAGATATATATAAAGACACGAATCATATACATATGGATAAAATATTAATAAAATTCTTAAAAACAAATTCAAATTTATCTAATTTCTCATCAACGTTACACATCAAGTTGAAGAGGTTTTGTATGAGAATCAGTACACCTTGTGGATTTCATGTTGTGGTATGGAATATCGTCAATTATTTTCAATACCACCCTCATTGATGGCCTCATCTCTAGAAACCTTAATGTACAATGGATAAAAATCTTGAGAACCATCAAATCCACCTCTATTGAAGCTTTTGATTTTATAATCGGTTCCACAATAAACTCCATCCACTCTTCCCTCTCCACCTTATTCACTCAATGCACAATGTCATTATAATTTTATAATTCTACTCCAAGAGGTTTATTCCAAATGAATAATTCTATCAACCCCACCACAAAGTTGTACACCTCACATTTTTATGTTATTTCTTATGAAAACCCATACTCTAGAAATGAACTATCAAATACCATCAGAAACATTTATTGGGGTTAGGTTTCTTGGATATGTAAAAATAGTAACACTAACAAAAATTTATATGTGGAAAAATCATAGACCATGTTTATGTAGAGAGAAGATATATAGAATGAAATTGAACTAATCTAGTTTTAAAATTTAGCATTATGAATTTTTAGAATTTGAGGGGGGTTATGAGGTTTTATTAGAAAAACTAATAAAATACTATTCAATTTTGAATCAGTCTCTAAAAAAGAATGTTTTTCTTTTATTAATGTTCAATATTTTATTTAAAATATTTTTTTTCATTGAAATTTTTATTTAAATTCCTTATATATTTTAATCATACTACCAACATTTTTTTTCAATTCTCTTATCAATGATATGCGTGTCAATTTTTTTTATTTTGTGTTTACTACTTTTTAAAATCATAAAAAAATCATATTTTTTTACCAATATATTTTCATACATGATAGACATATAAATATCTATATATTAATTTGGTTGTTATAGATATACCGATTCATCAACCATCCAACTTGTATTAGAAAATTTTATGTTATTCACACAATTTCAACAATAATGAAAAGTATGACTATAACAATGATAATGGAAATTAGGGTAAAAAACCTGGTGGGAGGTAGCCAGGCGTGCCAATGATCATATGTTTGGAGTCATTTTCAGAGATAATTTTTGACATCCCAAAATCTACATTCTTATACATTAGAAACTCATCTATTAAAATATTTCTTGATTTCACATCTCTATGAATCCTAACTCTCTCCTAAATGTGAAATATATACGTTAAACCCTTACATGTTCCCACCTCTATTTCATACCTACAATAAAGAACATAGTTGTTTCATGTATTAACTTAAAAAAAATATCAAAATCATGAATTTTTATGTGAAAATAAAATTTTCATCACGACCCCCTCCTCTGGTTCAAGTAAACAATATTTTCATCATTAATAATAATAATAATAAGTAAATTTATGATATTTTTTTTAAAAGTAATAATATTATTATTTTTTAATGATTAATTTTCTAGAGATCCAAAAATGATTTTATTCTTAAATGGAATCAATATATCATATATATAATATTTTTGGGATAATGAAAAATCACCTTAGAGGCCAATGGTGTTTTGATTTTTGACCTGAGTGCAAAAAATCCAAGAGGCTTCCACTGGTTATTTACTCAAACACCAAAAGGCTACCCGGATTGGAGTTATAGAAGGATACCAGCTCCCTGATTTGAGGATTTGGGTTGCTCATGTACTTTTGATGTTCATCACGTCTCTTACAATGCTGAAGGAGGAGGACAACAAGTAAAAGGAAAGTCGTTACAGTCACTGAGATGATGAATATCATATAACAATACATCTTGGATGCTTGGGATTGTGATGGGAATCAAGTTATGTAGAAATAAGTATGGATTTAAAAGCCTACAAATATGGTTGATCAGAAATGACCCTACCAACCTGATGTTCAACATTTTGATCTCTATCATAGAGAAGTCTGAGCTTCAGCTGATTATTGTGAAATTCCACTTGAAATTCCTTTCAAAATATGCTAAGTATACTTTTTAAAATTTATCCAAGCATTATCTTTTTTACTTTATTTTATAAATTTCTTTTCCATAGTTTATGATCACTTTTGTAGAATTAATTTTCTATTTTAATAATCTATAATTTTATACTTTCATGAGGCGTTAATTATATTTCAGTTTCTTTTGAATAATATTCATTAGTGTATATTTTCTTTCATCACTATTGTTTATTTTTTTCATTATTCATGACTATAACACACCAATTTAGATTCTAAGGTTCAAACCTAAATCGATATAAAAACTATGGCGCACTCCTTGATCGCTAGAATTTGATGTAAACACCAAGGGTTAAGGTATGGTATACTAGAAATCAATTAGATCAGTTCTTAATATTACTAGGCCAATAACATAATATATTATCCATTCATATATGGGACACTCTAAAAAACATGTATACTAATGGAAAGGACTTTTACAACATATGATTCATGTCATAAGTATATATTGATTTAAACAACAATCAATATGCATGAAGACTCGACACAAGCACACTCCAAAACATATATACAACATATCAAATAGATAACAAAAACATAATCGACATATATATGGTACCTACAATGAGAATAAAAAACTTATAGAAATATGCCCTAGGGACATGGATATCATATAATAAAACAAGGCATGTCATAGAGTATGAAACACATATGGAAAAAGGCTGACCACGTAGAAAGTGGTTATGATGTATTTAGAAAAATAAAAGTGACTTAAAACTATCTTGGTCAGTAGTATTAGATGACAAGGTGACATTGAATGATGGAATTTTAAGCATATCGTAGAGTACAATATATTGAGGTTGTTGCACCAACTATCAAATTGTTTTATACTTTTGGTGCTTCCATGACTCACTCAGTCATCCGAATGATAAGAAGTTAATATTTGAAACTCCCCAACAAATCAGCTATCAATAAAAGTATGGTAGAGTTAATTCCCAAAGGTAAAATAAGATGTTATTATATTAATTAATCATAAACTTATGAAATTTATGAGTAAATTCATATCTTAGATTCATGGCTCGAGGAGCGTCCATGTATCCTACATAATGGAGTCTCATCTCTGAGCATTGGTTTTGTGGTCGTCAAAAAATAACTGACCAAAATTCTCCTTTGTCAAAGATCTCCTCCTTCCTCCACCTTTATTTATAGGATACAAGCATTAACTTAATTTTATAGAGTCCCACACAAAATGTATGGGAGATTCAATGAAATCTATAGTTACACCTCAACGGGAAAAAATATTTGGTTGTTCTTTGGTGATCATTGTAAAAACACTAATCATAGGAGAAGAGAGCATGAATTCTACGTTGTAAAGTTACATGTTTTCGTTTTTAGTATCATATGATTTTATATTCAAAATAATGATGTTTTTAATCAGTTTCTTAATCACTTCCATTATTTTGGTAAATGGATAATCTATGATAAGATACTTTATAGTGGTATCAGAGCTGTTACATGTATTTAAATTCGTGAAATCAATTTCAGAAATGATGATTTTCGAAATCATAATGCCAATAATATTGCATTTAATGAAATATAATTCATAATTTTTCTCCTAGATTGAATCTTGACTTAAAATATCAAGATATAATAACCATCCATTTGGTAGAAACCTTTGGTTTTGTACATGTCATATCATACGACATCACCCAATCGTATTCGATGATAGTGATTCTATGGGTTTCAAATACATAACATCATATAGAATTTATGATATCCTTATGTGTCGTAAAATATGGCTGCTCATCATATTTAACAATTAGATTATCAGTTGTATAGTAAGGCTGATGGCACCAAAAGAGTTTATGTGTTGTGGGATATCAATTGATGTAACCGATTTTGCATATTATTTCGGTCTGTTTTATTGAGTAAAGTGTCAATAAATGCTGCAGATATGTATTTATTTGAGTCAAATAAATTATTTGAGGACTTGTTTTCTAAATTTCACGTCATCATGGTTGAATGAATGATTTTTATATGTTTTTTTAAATAGTAAATTACATTACTTGTAATTAATAAACACATGTTTTGTACTTTTGAAGGCACACAAGTTAGATAGATGAAGTACACACCACACTTCATGATCAAGTAAAACACATCATGTGAACTATTATACATGTCATGTATGTCCATTCTATAAGTGGTTGTTTGTGAAAATTCTACTATATTCCATGTATGTCATCACTACACACCGTGTAATATCACTAACTGAAAACCAACTCATGTAATTCAATGGACGACACGGGCATCTCACCAGCTGGTGAAGAAAAAAAGGCATGATTATCTAGAGTACATGATGTGTGCCATAGTACATGTCATGTAATTCTATTTACCTATAAAATTTGTTATTGGCCACTGATTTGAAAATTTTTCATAGAGGGGGGGAGGGGGGGACGTTCTGCCATTCTTCTTACTTGACCCGTTAATATTGTAGGTGATTTATGAATATATTTCTATAGTTTTTCATCCCATGTCTGCTCTTCTTCCCTATAATCCCCCCTATATCTATAAGAGGGGTGAGTTTTTATACAAATAATTCAAAATTCACATGGTCATGAGAGGATAATGGTCCTGTGTTGGGGTTGTAATTAGATTACAGGTGCATTTTAATAAACAATTATAATGTGTTTCTTTTAATTTGTGATTTTTACATTACGATTTCTTTGATGAATTAAAATTCCAAACTCACAGATGGGTTGTATCTATCCAAGAACAAAAAAAATTTGGGGTTAACCAATGGAATTAGAATGAGCATCCCTATGACCATTTGGTGTGCTCGTTGGAACTATTTTGGGGGGTTTTGGGTTAAAATGTGTTTCTAAGGAATTAATCATCTAACCAAGGAGTAAATTTCTAAATAACACAACTATTTTTATTGGATTAAGTAATAATAACAATATATAATCCAATAGTAAATTACCGTCATAAATAACCTGAATCACTAAAGTGATGTTTTTATATTAATCCCAAATCGTGATTGAAAACCCAATGCGTTGTTTTCATTTTCAATCATTTGTGTTTTTGTTTCCTTTTTATCTTTTTTTTTCGGGTGATCATTTTCGTTAATTTTCCATCACCATTTGTTTCTTCAATATTCGGACAAAATTCGTTGACTTGTTCATAAATTATTAATTCCTTATACGATCGACCCTAATACTTCTATTTTACAATAGAGTGATGGAAATCAATTTTCTCACCTTGCGATGGGTGTGATGTTAATCATATTCTACGATTGATACTTATATCATTAAATATGATTCAATGAGTTTTTTTAGACTATTAACTGATTTATAAAATTTATTAATTATTTATAAATTATAATAGAATTTATTTTGAGATATTTATTAATTTATACAATATTTATATATTAATTAATTATAAATATTTTATAATTAATTAATATAATGTTTTTGAAGCATTTAAAAATAAATATTCAGTAATTATTTGTTTTAATATTAAAAATACCTTTTAAAATTATATGGAATGACATATCATTTAGATCTAAATTTCATATATGGAAATAGTGAGTGTAATGTATAAAATTATTATAAATTACAAAAAAATGGAAAAGATAAAGTCTATATATTTAAAAATTATAATTTTTTAATAATGTTTAATATTAATCGTTCAAATTAGATGGACTATATTTGGAAATGATTTAAATGTTATCATATAATTTTTTATAAAGCATAGGATCAAAGGATTAAATAATGTTAATATGTGATATTTATATTATATAAAATGATTATGAAAAAGTAATTGAAAAATAAAAATTTTATATTTCATAAAAAGATATCATATATCTAAAATAAATGTCATATAATGAATAATATTAGGGATTTCATATAGAGAGTAAATATAAAGTGTTTATATTTTCATAATTATGGAGTATCTATAATAAATGATAATGTTTTTATAATTTGTAATTTATTTTTTTTAAATTAATATCAGCTGTTTGAAAATAAATAAATATTTTCATGATTTATTACATTCCTTTTGAATATTACTATTTATAAAAAGATTATGAAATATGAATATTATATATGCTTTAATTTATGAGATAAATTTATTCTTTAAAATTTATCATGCCTTGTTATGTATGAAACCATAAGATTTATTTTTCATCAAATATGAATTTCATGTGTGATTAATGTTATCAACATGAATTTCATTATTGAGTATAGTTTTTACATAAATTATGTATTGGAGTTTTGATGAATTGGATTCTTTCTTGAGAAAACTATCCTTGGGTAGAAGGAATTTAGGTCTGACTTCACATTGGCCTAGAGGTTTATTGTAACACCATGACCATATAAGCCTGGAGCTGGTGCAATTTTTTAATACATTGTCATGATTATAAGTAATCAAGCCCTGAAGGGTCGATCTGTTTAGCAGTCTTGGAAAATACATTACATACATGAATGTTACATCAATCTTTCTATCAAAAAACACAGCATATACAATCCTTTGATAACATCATTATTATCCTAGCTTAACCTTGCATATCAATCATAATACACTTCTTGTAATCCTGGGAAAATAAAACTTAAGAAAGGGTGAGATTAGATGCTCAGTAAGGGTAAATAATTCAGCCGAAGCTATAAACATTTAAGGAAATTTGTATAATAAAAACATCAACCTTTTAAAAAATAAACTTTAACATAATATGGAAAAAATAAATCAAACATTACCATATAAACATGCACATGGACATTCTACTAGTCAAATAATCACAAGTAATAACTAATTTCATAATAAGGGAATACATAATTCTGGACATAATAACTACTATGTCAAGGCCTTGTGCCAATACCATTCACAAATATTTTATCAAGGCCTTATTCCAAGACACTAGTCTGTCTCATGAGACATATAAATGCATCAAGGGGCTATAGATGGCCCCTTCCGTCACTTACTAAGTCCAATGTATTCCTTATATGAAAAGGGTGAAATATAACATAAACATACGTATTAAAACTTGCTTAAAAAATATCAATACATTAACCATAAATGATGAATGGTATAAAGATAGCACATCCAAAGTCAAACATATCATAACTCATTAAATACAGCATGGAATATTGTATTATAATTAATTAACCACAATCAAGAATAATATATTGTAAAGGATGTTGACATAGTTTGAAATGATCAGTAAAACTCTGAGTGAAATATCTGTTTTTCATGAAATCATTTAAAAGTCACACAATTTTTAAAGGAATCTACTTAAAATAATTTTTTTAATCAAAGTGTCCCATAACACTTTGAAACATTTGAAAATAATTAATCTTTTAAAACAATCCTGTCCATATAAATAAATCATTAAAACCATTTTGAAAACATGGACATTAATCAAATAGATTTCAATAAATAAATATTTAAAACATATAAAATGATAATATAGTTAATGATAACCATATAGAAAAACATAAAATATTCCTTTTGAAAACTTTTCTATGAGACATGGACATGGATGCTGAAATATGTCCCAGTAAATACTTACAAATAAACAATATCAGATAATAATGAGATTGAGGAATTAAACCTTACCTTGTAATTTCCTTTAGTCAAGGGTACGTTTAAACTTTTTAATAATGACAAAATTATGTTATTAAATTATACCAGAACCATATTAATATTTATGATATCATATGTGATTCATTTTGACTTTATACTACGCATTTAGTAATAATTTTCTTATTGATGTAATGTTTCGTGTAATAAGCGCTTTCTTTATCGTACGTGTTTTAACTTGATATTCTTGATAGTATCACATAGATAATTATTAAAAAACATCCATAATATGAAACATTATTTATTTACCATATTTAGTCATAATATAAATATTTATTATAGATAGATATATGAAATGGATAAACCATTCATGGAGATGGTAGTCCGTAAGTACACATGAACGTTGTTTCCATTTTCTTATCGTATAGTATGGATGTAAGTAAAAAAATATATTTTTCTAAATAAACACATATTATTACATTAGAAATTTAATTTCATATACCTCATAATTAATCAATATATATAGTTATAAAAAATTCTTCAAGGGTGATCGTTGAAGATGAATTTCATCGCGTCATGGAGACGGTAAGTCGTACGTACAAACAAGCAACAATGTCATTCAATTGATGGTGAAATGATGTTTAATTGGATTTTATATTATATATAAAGAATCATTACCATTTTTTTCATTATTTAAATTAATTATAGTCATTATTATACCCATCCAAATAATGTAGTGTTGAATAACAAACTATACCACGACTTGGAGACGGTATGCCATAGATACGCATGCATAGTGACTTTGTCATTCATAGGATAGTTATAATAATGAATATAGTTGCATCATATTAATAATAAATTATCATAATGTATAAGGTACTATATTTATTATTTTAGTATGGTAAAAATAAATAAATACGAAGTAGAAGAAAAAAAGAACATTGAAAGAGGTGATAAAATAATTAACTATTTTTCAGGTATTTCCTTTTGATTTGAACAAAAGGCTCCATAGTTGACTTTATGATCCATGTAAGGCCTATAAGTTTAAGTTAGGAATGTTGGGAAGAAATTTGGATAGAGTTTGTACAAGACAAATTTCTTTGGAGGTGTGAATTTATGATAAGGGGAAGTACCCTTTTATTAGAGAGGTGGGGGGAACATTAGGAAAAGCTTGAAATATTAATTTATTAAAACAAATTCGGTTTTTAATAGCTCAAAATGGATTTATTTAGAGTCTAAAATGAGGATGGGTCTAAATAATCTCAACTAATAGGTTTTATACATGTCTAGGTCTCCATATTAACCTTATCTTTTATACTTGACCCTTAGTAAAATAGTTTAACTTTTACCATTTTTTCTGGTATTTTTGTAACACATCCTTAATATAGTTACTATAAAATAAAAAGATAACCTCAAGTGGTTAATTAATGACATATCCAATATTATATAAGTCATTTTCCCAAATATTATATTTTTAAGACTATTATATCAATGAGTAAAATAGTATTTGTTTTAAAAACCCATTTATGTCATTTTTGACACTATTTAGTATTTGGTTTTTTTTAATTCATAAAAAGTTGATTACTTGGAATAAAATACATTTAATCAACCATAAAATGTCATATTCACCATAAAAATTCATTTATGGAATCAAAAGATTCAATTTACATTTATTTTAATATCCAACATATCAATTATTTTAATCTACCATTAATAAGTAATTACTCCATCATCTTTGTGTTATAAATAAATTAATTATTTAATGTCTAAAAATTATAAATAAAATACAATGATGTAGGAAATCTTTTTATATTTCTAATTAATATGTATTTCTTAAATTATCTTTTGTATAACCCTATGTTAAAAATGGTTTAAAGATTAAAATTTGAATTTAACACTTTAAACTCTTTTTTAAATAAAATATAATAAATGTCTTATTCTAACCAAAACGGCTCAAAAAGGTTCCTATTTTTGTCCTAATATTTATTTTGGTCGAAAAAACACTTATCCAATTGAATTATTACATGTGTTGGTGTAATTTTTTATTATTATAATATTATTTTTACCTTTAGTTACCCTATTTACATTGAACCGTGGTCAATAAAATTCAAAAGTTACTATTCACTAATAATTATTTTCCTCCTATTGAACCAAATTTTACGTACTAATAACAATCATGCCTATCATATTTTTGAAATTCAATTAACAGAAGCGGTAAAATTATGTTTTATGTAAATTTGCCAGTGTGCCTAGAATGTGGGTAAAAGGCGTTAAAAAATACAATAAAATTTTATATATATTCTTATAATAAAAATGACTGAAGTGAATTAAATTAAAATAATATATGTATTATGTATATATTTTGACTTTTTAAAAAATTAATTAAAAATAATTATTTAAATAAAAAGTTAGTTTTTATGTACTATGAAATATTTTCACTATTAATTAAAAATTGAATGTTTTTATAAAAATACCAAAAATTCACTATAAGATAATTTTGATAATCCAAATTCAGAAATGAAGTCTATTTTATTAAATTAAATTTTTAGCAGTGTCTAAAATTTATTTTATTATTGTTCACAAAAGGTCATAAAAATTAGTTCTTTTAAGAAAATAGTTTTTTAAATATATAACCATTCTATCAAAACATATACATTTCATTATAAATATATTATATTTAGGTGAAAAACTTATAAATAACAATTAAAATTTATTTTTTAGTATTCATATTACAATATTTAATTGATAAATAAATACATTTTTTAAGTAATTATAATACTAATGTGTTATTTCGCAGAAACTCAATCTTGCATATACTGCAAACCAAGTTGGTGTGGCATGAAAAATAAACTGTTAAACTAATTTAAAGAGATCACATAATATGAAATCTTGGGGAGTTACATTTATTCCTTATTTTAGAAATTTTGGGGTAGGCTATTTGTATCCCCAGAATTACTCATGTGAAGATTTCCAGTCTCATATAATTATAGACCATTACATGAAAATTTCATGTAAACTATCCATAAGATTTATTTTGATATATATGAATTTGTTTGGATCTTATTTTGTGATATAAGAACAAATTGTGAGCCATGTAAAGAGTTACACATTAATATGGTTTGAACATATTAATTTGATGGTTATAACAAGGATTCCAAAACTAAACCATTAGAAGAATATATACATAATGGAATAAAAAATGAGATAATAAATATTTCATGTGATTAAATAACAATTTTATATGAATATGATGTATATTAAATTTTTGAGACTCAAAAAGAAAACCCCTCAAAATACTATGTGTGAGATCCCTTTAAAAGATGGCACTTTTCAAGACCTGGATCATATAACCAAATAGTTTATGCCATAAATGGATATCCCTTTATTATCTTGTGTAAGGAAAGAAAGTGATGGGTGAACCTAATATAATTAGGTGTATTTTCAATGCATTATATTTTTTGTTACACATAGTTCAGATACCGTAATAGGATTGGGTTATTGGGTGAATAGATTTGTGTTTATCTATGTGATGGATCAGGTCTAGAGTTATCCACTCAACTATCTAAGAATCATATATGATATAATTGGGATGACTCCATGCCTAAATAAATAATTGGTGGGAGAAACACTATATTGTAATCATTTATTTTTAAAATATGGATCTTTTCTTACTAGTTTGTTTAATTTAAAGGGGTCATAATTTTTGTGGGAGGCTATTTAATAAACGTCCATATTAAATGAATACAAAACAAGGAACTCATATGATAAAATATACTATTATGGATAACAAAATCATCATCACCATCATCATCATAAATTTTGATATTGAGATCAATATTGGATAAATAAAAACTAAATAGTAGTAAATTATCCAACTGGTACTGGAAGTTGAGAATAGTTCTTAAGAAAGAAGTAAAATTCTATGTGTTGTAAAAATACCATTATTAAGAAACTGATTAGTGAAACTATTCAAAAAATAGATTTAGATACCAATGATAAGAATAAAAATGATTCACTAGTAGTCTCTCTTATTATTATTGTAACTATGTAACCTAAGTTTAAAAATAAATATTAAACCACAGATGCTTATAAGATGATAAAAAACTAAAAAAGGATATATCAACAACAAGAAATACATGAGAGTTATGAGATATCAAAGGATCTCTTTCAAGTTAAAATGGGAAAATAAATCCAAAAATAAACACATTTTCTCATTATTATTGGGTACATAAATAACTATGAGAGACTATTTTAACCTCTTAGACTCGATATATCCATGAACGTCATTCTAAAATAATTCTTTGAAAGGTTTTGATATTTTATAGTGAATTACAATATGAATTTTTTAAAAAATTACCCTATCTCATAAAAATGATTAGGATTACTAAACATGAAATAGAAGGCACATGATCAAGTTCCCAAATGATGGTATAAAGGGATAAAATTAATGTTTTGTCTAGAGATATACAAAAAGAGGCTGGGGAGAGTCTATAGTGCCCCCAAAACCAAAAAAATCAAAAATTACAGTTATTTTATTATAGAAAAACTATACATTGGAAAATAAACTAGATGAGATAATTTTTGAATTTCAAGAAATCATGTGGATAGTCTAACTTAGGAATTAATGTTATTGAGTTTAATTTTTATATTATAAATTGAATATGATACCAAATGTATGTTTTACAAATATTGTAAATACATAAGAGTTCATAAGTAAATGAAGATATAAAGAAATATCATGATTTTTTTAAGTAATAGAGAAAGGTGATGTGGAATTCAGGACTTGCATAAAAGGATCACTTCAATATTGGAGGAATTGTTTAGAAGATATATGTATTTTTTATATAATTTTTCTCCTCAGAAGAGATTTTAAATAAACCTTGTTCAAATTAATGAGATTAAGATTTTGATAAAAATGGTTTATGAGTTTTCAAAATTATATAAAATTCTTGAAATATAGATATGGATAAAGGGTATTTTATCCTAGAAAAAATGTTTATTTAATAATATGAGGAAATAAAATCCCACCACCAACAATGGAATATTTTATAAAGTATTCTTTCTAGTAAATTTAAAAACACATAGAATACAATTTATGATATAGGAATAATATTTTATTTTTTAATTAATCACATAAAAATGAAATATGATTTAGTTCCTAATTAAAATGTTGTTTCTGTATCTTATCATGATATCCTAGAAAATATATTGTTTCTAATATGTCAGTGGGAGTACATTTGGACTTATAAAAGTTCAAATTTATCCATTATAATGTTATCATGATAAAAGGTAAATATTAAATTACACTTTTCATCCTAAAAGGATTAGGATATGATGGAAAATAAAAATGTAAAATTTACCTTATTTACCATAATAGAGTGAATTACAATTTATATCCTAAAATGTTGAGTTCATATTAGTGATGACCTAATGTTAATGATTCCTTGGTTACTATTATATTGCAAGAATCTTTTTTTAATGTTATTAGTTCCAAGAATAATGATGATGTACTTGGAAATGTTTTATATAGAAAATTTATGTAATTGAAATTTTATAATTTTATGTTGTGTAGTTAAGGTGTTTCAATACATTGAAGGATTTGGACATAGGAAATTTGATTCATGAGTCTTGCCATTATTCAAACTGGATTACTTCATAAATTTTACCCATTAAAGAGTTTATTTCGAGGGTTTTATTAGATAGGCACGTAGTTATGTGTTACAAATTATATATATATGTCTGTAATGAGTTAAAATAAATTCTAGAAAGTGTAGTCAACATAAGGCTGATATGGAAGTTAATAATATATTATATGATAGATAGGTTTTTATGTAGATTTTTTATAAAGTATTCATAAAAGATTTTATGAATATAAAATGTATCATACAAAGGGAAATATTTAATTTACCCTTCCTTCATGTTGGTTGTATGTATTCATAAATATAAATTTCATGAAGTATATTGATATTTAATCCTTAAAAGTATGACTTTGAGTTATCCATAACTGATGTTATTCATGGAGTATCATAGGATAAAATTAAATTTAAAGGATTGTTTGAGTATGATTATCATAATAATATATGTAAATTTCTCCTGAGGCACAAAAATGTTTTTTACACTAGATGAACCATGTAACATATGACATGGACTGTTATACACTACTTTTGGTAAAAAAGGGATGCGGTAATTATATTATGAGTCCCCAAAATTGAGTTTTATGATATTCCAAGAATGATAACTTTTATAATTTGATATTTTCTTATTTAATCATTGATTATAAACTAATTAGGTGTGATTGTGTATGTTTCTGATCATGTCATTAGTTGGAGCTCAACTCAGATGAGATTTTTCCTCTCTTATATTGAGTATGAAATTTGGGAAGTCCATTGAGATAGAATAAGAATTATTATGTCTTAGTTGTAAGGTACATATAGTTTTCTTATCTACTTTAATAAAGGTAATGTGATTTGATCATCTATTAGATGAATGGCATGTGATTTATTCATCAACCTATTTATATTATACTCAAACAATCTTGATCATTTTAGAAGGCTATATTGGATTGGTATTCTCTGTGTCCCATGGCCACTCGATTTAATGGATAAATAGAATGTGAGAAAACGAATTAATCAAGTGATTTGGTTGGTGGATAGGTGCAAAACCCTAATATTTTAAAACAAGAACATTATGTTCAATAGCGTATACAACACACAACACTGAGATTAAATGATCTGAAAAATATATTATATAAATATGACCATCATAACCTAGCAATAAAAATGGTGGGAATGAATAAGAATATGTAAATTATGAAAAATATATAATCTAAAAATTTATAAATAAATTTATTGGTTATAAATTTTTTATAATTAAAAAAAAACATTTAAATGTAAAATAATAGTTCTTTTTGAAAAATAGTATTTTTTCTAAAAAATGGTTTGGTCACATCATTCACACTTATGTAAATATTATTTTTCTTCCAATTTTAGAAAATATAATAGAAAAAATGAACATAATTTTCGAAATAATCATGTAAAAATTAACTTAGAGTGATTTTTATTAATTTAATGAAAAGATGATGTTTTTAATGAAATGTAAATGAGTGCTAATTTTTATTGAAAACATCATTTTCATTTAAAAAATTTACAAAGTTACATTTTGTTTAAAAAATTTTGAAAAGTAATATTAGTTCAATTATATTTTAATTAATCCAATTTATTTTATTTTAATAAATTATATGTTCTATTTTAATTTGAAAACTTTTTATACATATGAATACTTTTCCTTTGGAAAACTGTTTTTCATCACATCTATTTGTTTAACAATAAATTAAATTATAAAACATATGTGAATTGAAATTTAAAAAAATGTATTCCATATTTTTAATTATAATAAATTATATAATATAATAAATTAAACTTTATTTTTTGTCATAATGAATAGTATAACCAAGGAAAATCAATTACGGTGGTTAAGGGTAAAACAAATTTATCGTGGGTTAAACAAAGAATATGAGGGATATAATGGCCTAGAACCTATATAATTCATATTATATATCCATTTTTACTCTTTATATCATATAATGGTTAATAAGGATCTATTTTTGAATCCCGTAGAATGTAAAAAATGAAGGTACAATTTATTCTTTTCAAAAATTCCAAGTGTGTCCTTCCCCCCACTTAAAAATATGAATCCATTATCCTCCACTATTGACAGATAAAAATCCATTTATTTTTTCCAATATCTACCAAAATAAATTCCATCCATATTTCCTCATGATATAATCTCCATTTTTTATCATAAAACCATATTAGATAGCCATTAGGTAAAAACCAAAATTGCTTCTCTGAAAAAGAGGTATAGTTCTTAACCCCAATTTTTCATATTATTAATTCTTTTAACTCCATAAAATCTCCATTAAATATGTTAAAATAATATTAATATTACCTCCCATATACTTAGATTTTATTTTTTATATTTAATTACTTATATTCATCTTCTCTTCCATCAAATGGGAAACGAAACTTTCTATCGTGTATACAGAAGACTACCGCCTCGTGAACCGATGTATTTCATTATCCATAACCACCTATAAAGACTCGATATAATAATGTTTTTTATGTAAATATATAGTATATTTAAGTCATAATTACACTACTCTAATTATAATACAACTTCTACCTTCATAAATTCCAATCTGTTGGAAGGTGATAACTTTGCATGTGTGTACGTGTGGAGTACCACCTCTATGAAGCGATATGAAATGTTTTTTATTTTATATTGACATGGATAGTAATAAGCATAGATTTGATGAATAAATATGATATATATGATATAATAATGATTCTATAAATTCTAAATATTCATTACCTTTCTTTCATTATATCCTTTTCAAAAATGAAAACGGCGTTCATGAGTACGTTTGACCAACCTTCTACATGAATATTGTAACTATGTTTCTATATTTAACTTTTATGGATTACTCTAAATTCATATAAAATTAATAAAAATTATATTAAAATAATTATCAAGATGTTTAATATGATGTGACCATGATCATTGTACAAGGAACGAAACTACCAAACCAAAACATTCCTAAAAATGAAGTTCTTATCACCCGAAATATTTTTTTTAATAAATAATTGTTAATAAATTAGAAAAAGAAGTTATAATAAAATAATATATGGTTAGATATATATTATTAGTTTTTTTATAATATATTTATAAAAAAACTATATTAATTATATAAAAGGTTAGGAAATGTATGAAAGTAATCAGGCATGAGGTAAGAGTTTCTCATCTCACTTTTACTTTCATGATATATATTCCATATTCAAAACATAATTTTTTTGGTGTATATAATTTCCCTTTTATATATTATATAATTAATCTATTTATAGTTATAGTAATTAAATTTTCATTTGATATTATTTCATTCATGGGTATTATTATTCAAACGTTACCAAAGTGATAAAAATTTATTTCACAAACTCACCATTATTTAAGATTGTTTATGTTTAAGTATTTATTAGAAATATTATTTGATATTTCCATATTAGAACCAATATATTATCTTTTACTCTAGTTATTCATTAAATTTTCATGAAATGGTACCATTTTACACTCTCTAGAAAATATAATGATTGACAAAATGAGTTTAGTAAAATCAAACATTAATTTTTTTTTCGGTGAAAAATATTTTCTTTTTCATGTCCATGTTTCCTAATAATGTTTTAAAAAATGCTGTTAATATAAATTTATTATGTTTTTATGTGATTTTTACCAGTTATTGTATGTTTAAAAATTTATTAAAATTAGTCATCCTATCATTTTTTGTAATAGGTAATTTTTGACTTTTTACTATAATTGTAAAACGAATCTTTTTTAACATACTCTACTGGAATTGAATTTCCCTCCATCATGAATGATAAATGAATTGATTCATACTTTAAATGTTTCCATGATTATTTTATAAGAATTTGTTTTCATAATAATCTATAAATTCTTAGTTTTTAACATTTATTTCAAAGTAAAAATTCTATTTTATTTGATAATATTTCTAATGAATTTTTTTATAGTATTTATACACATCAACAAAAAACATATTTTAGTTATTCTATACTAATGATAATTTGTAATAATACCATAATAATTATATATCAAAATTATTTGTGATTATTTTGACTGATGATTGACTATTTTGATATCATTCTCTACATTACTCTGAAAGGTTTATGATTACATTTATAGAATGGGAAAATTATTATCATGTCATATCATAGTTAATTAACATGAATTTTTACATTGATTATGTTTATCCCCTTTCATATGAGTAATGAATTAGATATTTTATGTGATGGGAAGGGCCTTCTATATCCCCTTGATGCAGTGATAGGTCTCATGAGATAAAATAGCTTCGGTATTTGACTGAGAACTTACACATTATTATAAGATGTATTGAAATGATTCCTTGATGATATGGTTATGATTTCCAACATTATGAACTCCCTCATTATGATATTAGTTATTGATGGTCATGTGACTATTCAATTAGTTAAAATATATATTAATACGTTTGAAACTAATGTGATTATTTATATGGAATTATTTTTTTAATCATTTATTCTGACAATATTATTATACTTGTTCATGATATTGAATAAATGACAGTTTTTTAGTAATTTATCATTCCATATTGATTATTCATTTTTTTCATGATAGCTTCCACTATCCACATACTTACACTGATCATTCGATCTTACCCCTTATGTTTAATTTTCCCATGATTCCAAGATGTGTATTCATATTTATATGAAGGGATATTCTAAAGAAAATAATGGTTCTATTAAATTAAATACTATATTGTATTTTATATCTTTAATTGTAATGTGAGATTAAAGTATATATTATATTTACCAAGACTACTAGACGATTCGGTCCTTCATGATGCGATTTCATGTAACTAGCGCTAATATAATAAAGTAACCACCAAATCTAGGATACTAGGGTTAGTGTATTTATAGTTAGTATTAGAGGAGGTTTAGTAGAAACCAAGAGAACTAGATTTAAGATAAAATATATTAGAGAACATAAACCTACGAACAAATTTAGGATAAATCTATGTATATGATAAAATCATAATGTTTTTGTAAGGTAGAAATTACGTGGATTTTCTAGAAATAATTCTACTTCTGGATAATACAAGTTTCTGTGACTTTGGAACACTTTTGCCAAGGGGTAAAATCTCTCAAAAGGTTACATTGGTCTTTTACTCAATCATCACCTGGTGCACAACAACAGGACATGCTGCACACCTAGTTTGATACTCTTGGGGGATAAGCTTGGTCTTATTTATATTTTCATTACATAATATTTTTAAGGATTTTAGTTTAAGATTATGAGATTAGATATTCTTAAATTAATTAATTTATCTTAAGTGTGTCACTAGTTTTGAAATTATTAATTATGACTCATAGTGTTATGATCTAATCTGCTGCATTACATTATATAGAAATGGTTCATAGTGAATGGAATGTAAAATTTATCAATTCACATAATTCATGTAGGTTTTTCACTCATAGACTTGATAATGCAGCTACAACTCGAGATAAATAAATAAATACTATATTTGGGAAACTGACCCAGGTCATGTCTAATAACATTTCCCATATGTATAAGCCTATTGATCCAAAATGTTTTGTAACAATGTTAGACCATTTCATGAATTGGAAATATCAATAATTTGATAAGACTTAAAATCCATTTGTTGTCGATAAAAGTTATCTGTGTAGTGGAAGTGTGTAGAGGTTGGTGATATATTTATATTTATTTTCATAATTGTTTCCCAAAACAAAGAGTGAGGATCTTGCATGTCAAATTCATAATTTATTTATTTAATATTTGAAGATATAATTATATGGGCTTAGGAACATTCATCATTGGTAAATGGTTATCATTCAAAAATGCCCTTTTGGATTACCTTCTCTATATTGTGAGCATCCAAGAATAGAATCCCCCTAGTAGTGATACACATGGGCTCCCATGATCTCTGAGAAACACTATTCGATCTCCTAGTATTAGCGCAACAAGTCGATTGTCTTTCATTATTCATTATTTCTTTAACATTATTCAAACTTGAAAATGTCTCTCTTTCACTTCATGTTATTGAGAGGGAGAGATAAAGATGAAATGGGAGAGATTTTGATGAGCGCAAATACTTCATATTCTCAATTTTTGGATTCTCTACTTAATAAAAACATCTGCCTATTTATAGAGTTGGAATTTAAGTTAAAATATTATTTTATTTAATATTGGTCATTAAATCACATTTGTTTCTTTTAATAAATCCCATGATACATTATACTAATTATATAATTATTATTTTGTAGTGCATTCCAAATTGTGAAATAACAAATATTATGTAATGGTCATGTTAATTAATATTCATCATCAGACTTGATATTTTTCCTTTAAAATTACTCTAGAATTTATTGAAAATATGAATAAATATTTTATTCATAAATTAATATTTTATTCAAAATCCAGTGAATAAATATTTAATAAAAAATTCAATAGTTTTAATTAATATTTAATTCACAAGTTGGCGTATGAATATTATTTTAATTAATGTGATCCGTATAAATTGAATAATTTTTTTTCTCAGACTTGAGAATAATATTTATTTCAGTAATTAAACTCAAATAAAATTTAATTGATATCAATGAAAACCCTTACTGTGTGACCCTGCTGGATTCTTTCTCATTGGAATTAGGAGGGCTTGCTTAAAGTCCAAGATTACTATCTAGAAATGGGTCAAAGAACCTAGTTAAAAAATCTTAATGTCAAAATGTTGACCAGAACATATGGATTATCACTATGTAATATAATCCCTTTGTCAAAATATCTCATAAAGAAGGTTTCACATCTGTGTTAGCAACCTTTATGCTCAATATGTCTTTCCTTTACTATCTATAATAAAAACACCATTACACAATGGCCATAAAATTTAATGCAACAGTTCTATTGTAATAAAAGGGATGATATATCAGCTTCTATAATGATTAAAGGGGAAAATATTTCCTTGACTTATTCATTAATGACATGTCACTTGTGATGCACCCAACATACAAAACCTAACCATGAACTGTTATCACCATGTTTAAAAAATACATCTATGTATGTGAGTTGTAACATGAAATAATAATAATATTAAAGTCAAAGGATTATCACACATTGGAGTAGATAGAGATATATGATGACACTAAAACAAGAATAATTACTACTGCTAGGTCTGTTATCATAATCTCTCATCTTGGAGATAACCAAGTGTGAGATTAATGAGATGAAGACTCATCTAATTGTGAGTACTCACACCTAAAAATCTATGTATTATGTGTCTCATCATAGTAAATTATAGAAATACAAAAAATTATTTGAAAATATCATTATAACTCATCAAGGTTCTTGTCATAGTGGGGAACTTATGTAACCTTATTAATGCGATGTATACTGTAGGATATGATTATATTAGAGTCATCAATTACAACAAATAATTTGTAATAAGATGTTTTATAAATATTCAATAAATCGATTACACATGTAATCAAAGTAAAAATAGTTGGTACTAGGAGACCAACTCCAAAAAACCGCCACATAAACTAGAGCCGTATTCATATGACCTTCAGTCCGATGGACCTCACATGATATTCATGTTTCTAATGAGTTAATTATTTGGTCAAGGGGTTCATCGTGTTTTCTTACATGGAAATACTTCTCACTACAAATTCAACTTTATATTAAAAATACATTAAGAGATGATACTTTCTATGTATGTGATTCATTTGTTGATATGACCTAGTCTATTTTAAAAGAGTCACTGCTATAGTATTATCACAATATTGTGTGTTAGGATATTTACTTCTAGATACAACATCACACTCTTGGATGTTTTTTTGAAATCATAGTAATTCTTTAGATGCTTTATAAGCTGTAATATACTCCAACTCGGTCATATAATCTACAACCATGGCCTTATTTGATCTCTTCTAGCTCACAAAACCTCTATTAAAAGTGAATATGTACCTTGTTTGTGACTTTATTTCATCTTGATCAGTTTTGAAACTATCATATGAAAATATTATAATGACTAGTTTCTCATATCCTTTATAAACAAGGAACATATCCTAAGTACTCCTCTGATACGTATGTATATTCTTCACTTCAATCCAATAGTGGTCACCTAAATCAGCTTGATATATTCATACTGCACTTAATGTGTTTGATATATCTATCCTAATAAAATTCTTATCATATATGACTATACAAAGGCTCTTTTTCTATATAAAATTGAAAAAGGAACCTCTTTCTCAACTTATTTTCTCAATATTATTGGGTACATCAATAACATTGATAGACTAGGTTAACCTATTAGACTTAATACAGCCACAAATATCATTATACAGTCACTCTTTCTAATGTTTTTATAGTTTACTATGAATTACAATACGAATGAATTCAATGAATTTTTTCCTGATGTCTTCAATATGATAAGGATAACTGAGAAAGACATGATAGGAACAAGATTAAGTTTCAACATGATGGTATAAAATTAAAATTGTAAAAAAAATACACAGAGAGAAGAAAATATGTCAGGGAGAGTCCACAGTTCCCCCTAAACTGAAAAAAAGAAGCAAGGATAGTTCTTTCATTATAGAAAAATTGGATACTGGAAAATAAACTATTTGAGATACTTGAAGGACTATAAGTAACCACGAGAAGAGTCTAGCTTAGGTATTAATGTTATATAGTTTAGTTTTTATATTATAAAGTTCAAATGATACCAATTTTTTGGTTTATAACTAGTTTAAATATAATTGATTTCATAATTAAAGGAAGATTTGAAGAACGATCATGATGTTTTACTTTAATTAATAGATCAAGGTGTTCTTGCATTTAATACATGGATGCAAAGATCACTAAAAGATTATTTTTTTTTAATTTGTGTATTGTTTGTCTCATTTTAATCATGATAATATCTTATAAACAATCATTGTTTAAATGAATGAGATGAAGTTCTTGATACACATAGAATTTTATTTTTTCAAATTCTATAACATGATTGTAATAAATACAAGGATAAGGTGTGTTTTATCTCGGATAAAATATTTATCTAATAATATGAGGGAATAATAACCCATAACTAACAATGGAATATTTAATAAAGTCTTATTTTCTTGAAATTTATAAAGACATATAAAGACATATATAATATAGAAATGATTGTTTTTTTATTATGTATTATCATGAAAAAAATAAAATATTTTCCCAAAACACAAAGGATTTTTTGTATCCTGGCATGATATCGTAGAAAATATACAGTTTCTAGCATTCTTATAGGAGTAAATTTGAACTTATATCAGTTCAAAGATAACCAATAAAATTTTATCATAGTGAAAGGTGAAAATTACATTACACTTGAAATCATAAAAGGTTTTGGATATGATGGAAAATAAAAATATATAATTTACATTAGTTAACAAAATAGATGGAATATAACATTATATTCTAATGTTTGGATGCTATATTAGTAATAACATAATGTAAAGGTTACATTAGTTACTAGTAGGTTTCTAGGAAAAATCATGATATAAAGAGCTCCAATAATGATGATGATACACATAGAAAAAATTTAGTCAGACAACATATGTAATTGAAAATTTATAATTTAATACTCTAGAGTTAAGGAGTTTCAACACATTCAATTACTTGAACATTACAAATATGATTTGTGAGTCTCAACATTATTCAAAATGGATTAAATCATAAATGTTATCCCATAAAGAGTTTAGTGTGAGGATTTTATATAATGGTCACACAGGGACATGATAAAAATTATATATATATATATATATATGTAATAAGTTAATAAAACCCCATAAATTGAAGTCAATATAATTCTGGTATAGAATTATATCATATAAGATATGAAAGATAGGATCTTATGTGGTGTTTTTTATGTATCCATAATGTTTTTTAAGAATATAATATTTATCATAAAAAAAGGAAATCTACACTTTATAATTACTTCATGTTTGTCATATATATGTATATATATATGTATACATTTCATGAAGGGAATCTCCACTTTATAATGATGTTCGTCATAGAGTATAATATGTTATAATGAAATGTTTTGGTTATTGTTAGTATGATTCTTTTAAGGATACACAAACAATTCTCATGAGGTGAAAAAATGATTTGTATAATATATAAACCATGAAGAATAGAACATGGAGTGTTATAAACTATATTTTTAGTACACTTGGGATGAATTATTTATATATGGAGTCCCCAAATCTAAGGTCAATGATATCCTAACATGAGAACCTTTATACATTGATATTTTCTTATAAAATACTTTAGGATCAACTAATAAGGGGTGGTTGGGTATGTTTCTAATAATGCCATCATTTGGAGGTCAACTCAGATTTGATTTTTACTCTCCTATTTTGAGTATGAATTCTTGTCACTCGATTAAGAAAAACTAAGAAACCATATGGAAATATCTAGAAGTTACATATGGTGTTATCATCAAATTGGATAAGGGTCATGTGTTGTTCTTGTCCATGAGATGAATTCCATGTCATGAATTCATCAACATAGTTATTTTATACTGAAATTGTCAAGAATGTTAAAGATTCAATATTGGATTGACATGCTCTACTTCCCATGGTCACTAGATGTATTGGATAGAGGGATCTTATGAAAATTAATGCTAGAATTTGAAACATTAGGTGGATATGTGTAACACCCGAAGATTTTAAAAGAAGATCATTTTGTTCGATATCATATATGAAACATAACACCAAGCTTAAATGATCATAAAAATATAATATTTAAATATGACTATTATAACCTAGTCATTAAAATGGAGGGTATGAATCAGAATAACTAAATTATGATAATTTTATTTTTTATATATATATAAATTAATGCATTAGTTATCACTTTTTTATAAATAAAAATAATCATTATTTTAAAGAAAAATCAATTTTTTTTCTAAGAACATTATTATTTATTAAAAATAGTTTTGTCACATTTTGCACACTTATGTTAAAATTATTTTTTTCCTGCATAGAAAAATTATTTGAAAATTTGAACATAATTTTTTTAATTAATTTTTATAAAATTTATTTGATTTATTTTTTGATAATTTTATGAAAAGAATGTTTTTTAAATGAATTGTAAAAAATACCATTTTTTGTTGAAAACTACCTTTTTATTTAAAGAACATACAAAGTTATGTTTTTTAAAAACAATATGTAAAATTAAATTAGTTCAATTATATTATAATTAATCAATTTTATTTCATTTTAGTAAATTATATGTTCAATTTTAATATTACAAATTTTTATAATTATTAAATCTTTTAATTTGGAAAATCATTTTTTTCGCTGCGTCTACGTGTTTAACTTTATATTAAATTCTGTGATTTCTATTTATTAAATTTGAAAAAATGGATTCTATATTTTTAATAATAATAGTTTTTATTAAATAATAATTTAAACTTAATTTTTGTTCATAATGAATAGTAAAACGGTAAAATCAATTACCATGGTTAAGCTTAAAATCAGTTTATGGTAGGGGGGTTAAAATAAGAATACAAGGGTTAAAATAACTTACAAACATTTATATTTACAATTTTATATCCATATTTATACCTTAAATCATATAGTTTTAATAATGATCCACTTTCGAGCCTTTTGGAATTTTAAAATTTTTGGTATAGTTTATTATTTTCCAAAATTCCATCTGTGTCCTTCCCCCACTTATAAAAGGATACCCACTCTTTTCTCCTATCCACACTTAAAAATCCATTTTTATTGGAAAATATTAACCCAATTACATTTATTACTCCACTAACCATAAACTATAGTCCATTTTATGATCATAAATCATTTTTAGGAAGGATTTAGTTATAAACCAAAATCGGTTACCGGAAGAAGAGATATAGTTCTTAACCATGAATTTTAATTTTATTTGTTCCTTTAAATAATTAAAATACCTATAGAATATGTGAAAATAATAAACCCTTTATATCAAATATAATGATTTTTTATTATATTAATGTCATGACCTATATCTATATTCTCTTCCATCACATGAGAAACGAAACCATCGATAGTGTGTACAACAGACTATCTCCCCATGAACTAATGTAATTTACTTTCCATTACCACATATCATGGATAAGTGTAACGATGTATTTAATGTGTATATATATATATATATTATATTTATGAAATAATTACACTTCTAGAATTATAATATCACATATATCTTCTTACCTTCCAATCTGTTGGAAAACTGTAACGTCACTCGTCTGTATGTGTGGTCTACCACCTCCAAAAAATGATGTGAAACGTTTTTCATTTTATATTGAAATGTATGGTAATAAGGATATATTTAAGGAATAAGTAAGTCATATATGATATACTAATGATTCTTCAAAATTAAAATGTTATTTACCTTTATATCATTTTATCCATAAAAAAAGTGAAAACAACATTCATGTGTATGTACGACCTACCATCTCCATGAATGGCGTAACTCATTTTCTATCTATGAATTTTATTGATTAAAATAAAAAAATATATAATGAATATATATTATATATATCATGATTAAAATTTTGGATATGATGGAATGATGATCAACATACAAAGACCACAACTATCAAACCAAAACCTACATAAAAGTGAAGCAGTTATCACAAGAAATATAGTTTTTAATGAAGAATTTTTTATAAAAAGGTGATTAAACGATATAAGAAAATAATATATTGTATTATATATATTAATATTATTTCTATATATATATATATAATAAATATATATTTATTACATAGGATGTTTTAACACATGCGAAGGAAATCATATATGAGGTAAGGGTATCTTGTGTCACTTTTACATCCATGAGACATATGCCATATTCTCCATTTATTTATTTATTTTGGTGTATATAATAAAATTATGATATGTTATATCATTAAAATTTTCATATTCATGTTATTTAATGTTTTAATTGGAGTTATTTCATTCATGTCGATTATGATTTAAAATATACAAAAGCGGTAACAGTTTATTTCACAATCTCATCATTATTCAAGATTATTTATCTTCAAGTCTCCACCAAAGGAATTATATGATATTTTTATATTAAACCTAATATCTTATCTGATCCACTGGTAATTCCTGAAATTTTCAAGTAAATTTCTATTTTCCACTCTCCACTACTTAAAAGTATTGAGAGAATGATTTTATGAAAATAAACTTTTATTTCCCTTTTCAATAAAAAATATTTTATCTTCCATGTACATGTTTTATAAAAATCCATTCAATTTTTTAATCACCATATTATTTTTATTTTTATCTTTATGAATTATTTTATTTTTAATTTTTTTAAAGGAATATTTCTTCAATTTACCGAACAAGGTAACTTTTCAATTTTTACCAAAAATATCAAAGGAATATTTTTCAACATAAATAGCATGAATAAAATTTACTACAATATTGACCAATAATTTAATTTAGGATTCCATTAAATGTTACAATGAATCTTTCAAAAAAATCTATAATATTTTGGAGTTTTTATTTTTTCTAAAACATATTTTCCGAGTGAATTTTTATTTCACCAAGAATTCTTTTAATAAATTTTTATAAAATTTCTATTCCTGAATGAAAAAATTTTTTTTTACTAATACTACACAGAGGATATGTTTTAATTTCACTATTATTATTATTTATTTGGATGATTTATGATTATTTTTAATAAGGATGTACTATTTGGATACCAATCACCATATTACTCCAGATGGTTTGTTATTATGTTTATTGATTGGAAAAATTATTATCATTTCCTATGATAGTTATTAAATATATATTTTTACATTTATTATATTTCTCCCATTTCGTATTAGGAATGCATTTGACTTAGTAAGTGATGAGCGGAGCCTTTTATATCCCCTCAATGAAGCTGTAGGTGTCACAAAAAAACTAGCTTTGGTATTTGTCCAAGGACCATTGAATTTATGAAAGATTTTCTAGAATGATTCATTGATGATATGGAAATGATATCTAACATTATTCATTCTCTAATTTTGAGATTATTTATTAATGTACATGTGATTACTCGATTAGTTATAATACCAATGAATCAGTCTTACTATCTTGTGATTATTTATAAAACATTGTTTTTATAATCATTTATTCCTTACATATTATTCTTCAAGATCATGGTATTGAATAAATGAAAACTGTTTAAATTATTTTCATTGGAATATTTATTAGGCTTTATTTTTTCCTGATAGATTCTCTTATTTGAATACCCATACAGATCATTACAGATCACCCCTATATTATGTTTCTTTTCCCAAATATTTCAAGAAGTTTATTTTTATTGATAGATAGGGATATGATAAAGAGGATAATAGTGTTATAAAATAAAATACTATGTTATATTTTATGTTTTAAATTTTAATTTTGGATTCATGTTTGTGTCTTGTTTACTAGTACTACTACACTATTCAGTCATTTGAGATGTGATTTCTTGTATCTAGTGCCAATAACATTCTTATTTTCATTACTAGGTATTCCTTTGTATATTTTTATTTTAGTGATTATCCATGGATTTCCCCCATGAGTTTGGGTGAAAAATTATGATTTTGGGCTTGACAGTAGGAGATGCTTGGTTGGTGCATGGTTTGTCTGGGCGTGCACCCTTGTCCAGAAAACTGTGCGACCATGTGATATTTTTGGATAATGCAGAACATTAGGATTTCTACATAGTTTGGTAACCATGTTGGATAACTATGTGGAATGTTCCTCTTGGAAAGTGAGGGGCACACGTTTGTCACATAGTTTGGAAAACCATGTGGGTAAATAGTGCACCATGTCCAGGTCATTAAATTTTTTAATATTATGGTTGTTCCCTCTTAGGATATAACCCCAAATCCCCCATATTCTTCCTGCTCAGGATTTCTAGCCCTAGGTGCCTCCAAACCTTCTCCTTTCCCCCATGTACCTCCATTTGTTTTTTTGTATTTGGTGGTAAATCTCCAAGATACTCCACGTAAGTCCCTCATTTTTTGATTTGTTCCTTTTTTCTAGGGTCTCTCTTCTATATTCCTCGGATTCATATCTCTAGCCAGTTGGGTGACCTATTTTCGGTTATATTTGGACTCTTAGGGTTCAATATTGATGTTTATGGTTTAATATAGCCTTATTAGGGTTCTCTTGAGGTGTGGTAGTGGTTTTGAACCGATTTATGTATGTTTTTACACTTGATGTCGGTTTTTTTATTGTTAAACATTATTTAGTGATTTTGATATGATTTAATTGATTCTTGTTTCAGTTCTATACTTTTTGTATGAGGTGAAAATGTGTTCTTGAATGCTTTTAAGATTCATATGGTTTGAATGTGATTTTTCATATGTAAATTGGTTGTTTTCAAGTGTGTTTCTTTGTTTTTCTTATTAAATGCGTAATTTAAATTGTGGATGTGGTTTAATAAATTGTTTAAGTGGTTCAAAACATGTTTTAAAGTTTGATTGGTGTGTGCATAAATTGAAAAGAGGTTTTTATTTTGAGAAATGGTGGTTTCATTGGTTTGTTAACATTTCTCATGTGTTAATGTAAATGTGGTGATACATATATTTCATGAGAAAGAAAAATTGTACATAAAGGGAATCCTAGGTACATATGTAGGAAAACTAGGGCTAGTTTTCTAGTTGGATTAGTGGGGTCGAGGCCTGGTTATTTATAGTAGTATTTATGATACAATACAAACTAAACTATGATGATTGGAGACCACTATAATTATGGAATGATTTCTCCCTAGTGTCTCTTTCATGAGGACGATGATTAGTGTGGTTTCTATACCATGTTACACTAAGATATGAGGTACCTAGTGTTCCACTATATTTAGTTACTATAGGCATTTCCCATGAATTAGTTATCTTTTTTAATATCATGCTTACCATCGACATAGGATTCACCTTGTAAGTTATTTAAAAATAAATTCATGTTTTTCATTAAAGTGTTTTCTACAAAAAATGTATCTATATTTTATTTTTATTATTCATGTAAGGTAATTTGTCTTATAAAGTTTTGGCAAAGAATCATTTTTATTGGGTGCTATCCTAATGGGCTTAGGCTTACACCCAACATAAACCATTAGGTGTATGTTGACCTTGTTATGTTTGACTAAAGTAATGGTAATAAGTATGGATATGGAATTCGGGTTTCTAGTGTTCTTCCTCATGCAGGTATTGGTGGTGGTGGTGGTGGCTTGTGGGTGATGTCCCACTTGTAATATTATGGTTTTTGGATAGTTTTTTATTCCCATTTTTTTTGTATCTCTTCTGTTTTTTATTTAAATTTGTAAAAACTTCAATAAGAAAATTGATATTCTTTGTTTGGTTTTAGTTATTTATCATTTAGTTATTTATTTCTATTGGTTATTTATGTTTATGTAAATGGGTGAAACAATTACCAATGAATATTGTGACACTTATGGACTACATTCTATCCAGTGGGGATTAGGAATTCTTTTCTAGTCCATGCCACAGGCTGGGTTGGGTATCATGTTGGATGAAACCTCTGATTTCTTCGTGACAAAATGGTATTAGAAGAGGTTACACTCTTTGAGGTTAGGTTATTTTGGGAGGAGTCTAGATATACTTAATCTAGGACATTTGAGTCTTGAGGTTTTTGTTGTGAGTAAGGTGTGTGGCTAGAACACCTCATGATAGATATGAAGTCTGCACTCGATACTAGGATTTTTTTTACTTGTCTTCCCGGTAATATGTACATGCTACAGACTGTATATAGATACTGGGTAGTGGCAGAATGGTTTGGTTGTTTTGGAATGTTATTAAGATGTATTTTTCAATGTTTTTGTGCATGGATGTGTTTGAGATATGTTGTTATTCCTAAAAATTTTCAGATTTTTCTTTAATGGTTGTGTGATAGTATTGTGGTTGTTGGTTTTTGTACAAAAATTACACCTCAGATAGATCTTGTGAAACTTTTGGAAGAGGATAAATATATTTATACCTCACCAATTTATTAGACACTAGTGGAATATATGGTTTGGGTTTTCCAAGATTTCAAATAGAAAGAGTGCTCTGGTACTGCTCTGGTTAGAGAAGTTGAAATGGGTTTGGGAAAGGAAAAAAGCTCAAGAGTTCCTCAAGAATAAGCCTCATTATTTTCATGGAAATGTTGATCCTTAAGAAATAGAATATTGGATTGAGATGATCAAGAGGATTCTTTAATTTCTTGGAAATCTTGAAGTGATTAGGGTGAAAAGTGATTTTTTTTTCTAGAAGGTCTCAGTCAGATGTGGTTGGACTCAGTGTTTCAAACTAGAAAGAATGAGTAGATGAGTTGGAATGATTTGAAGATCATTTCAATGTAAAATATTTTCCTCTGGTATTGTCCTACACCAGGTCCCTAGAGATTATTAACCTTACACGGGGAGATAAGATAGTGTTGGAGTGTTCCAATATCTTCGTGGTGTTATTATAGTACACATATAAGATAATTTCTAATGAAAAAAATGAATGCTCAATGTTCAAAAGGGGGTTGCAGCCAATGATTTATTCTTAGGCCTTTTTGTTTAAGATAAGGACCTATGCTGAGGTGTTCAATCATTCCATGATGGTATAAATTGAATATAGGGGAATGAATGGTTTCCCAGGATCAGTGTTAGCAGTGGGTAGTTGTAGTTCATATTAGAAGAAGAGGAAATAAAACAATCATGAGAGGAAGGGAGGTGGTAGCCAATGCCATCCTTTCGGACTATCATCATCGGAAATTTCAGTGACTCGATCATTTGTGTTCAATTAATGTGGGAATATGAGGAATGTGTGTTTGAAATGTCTAGCCCCACCCATATTTTACCACCAGTGTGGATATATGATACACTTGTAATGGTTTTGACATATGAGACACTTGTAATGGTTTTGTAGGGACACACATTCCTATTAGAGTTCTGAGGGATCTATAGCACCTAGAGGAATTTTAGCCCAACCAAAGTTGTCCAAGACAATAAGATCTCATATTAGAGGTAGTGGTTGTAATACTAGATCATATTCTAGGAAAAATATATTCTTTTTATGAACTGTAGGATTATGGTCACCCTCAGACTCATGAAGAGATGAATCATATTCTTTTTGTGGATCAATCACTCGTGGGAACAGATGTGGGACCTACGATAGGTTGATGTACTGTTTTTCTTGAATCTTCATTAGGTATTGTTTTATTTGACACTGGTGCTTCAATTAATTTTATATCTACCCATATCATGGATATTTTGAACATTCCAATTGATCTTATGTTGTATGTGATGGATTTGGTGACGCCTCTTTATAATAAGAGATAATAGGGTATCATGTGTCCTTCTTGTGCCCTCACTATGTCAGGGGTAGATTTGGAATGGATTTCCATATTATGGAGAAGGATCTCTTTGATAGGATCGTTTTTATGGAATGGATGGTGTGATTTCTGGGACACATTGATTTATATTGGTGGCGAGTGAGTTTCATGTAAAATTGTAGTACTTGAGTTTTTCATGGTGAATGGGATACCCGGTCTTGTCGTGTTGAACCTCCACTCCTATAATCTGGTAATATTTATTTTTTATTATCATCACTTTCATTGGAGGATGATGGTGGTTCTCATGAGGGTGGATTTCCTTCTGTGGTGGATGAGTTACTAGAGGTTTTTTCAAAGGTTTTTTGGGGATTTTCCTCCAGATCAGGATGTGGAGTTCACTATTTATTTTTCACCAAGAACATATTTGATATCTCTTCCCTCATACCATATTTCCCCCCACTATGTTTACATAATTAATCATACAAATAGATTATTTATAATCCAATGTATTCATTTGGTTGAGCAAATCACCTTTATCTAGTATGATTATCTTTAAAAAAATCGCTCGGTAGATCTCACCAGTTGGGAATAGATTATTATAAGTTGAATAAGGTAACCCTCAAGAATAAGTATTCATTTCCCCACATTAATGACATGTCTGACAGCTTAAGGGGGGATGATGGTTCCCTAAAAATTGACATAGGTTTTAGTTATCACCAAGTCAAAGTTATAGAGTTTTATGTTCTAAAAATATTCTTCTGAAGTAGGTATGACCAATTTGAGTATTTGTTCAAGAATTTCAGGTTTGAGAATTTTCCAACAGTCTTTATTGAACTTAGGAATATGATGTTTCATTAGTATGTCAACTCATTTTTTGTGGTATTTTTAGATGACATCCTGGATTCTTCTGGATCTGAGGAGGACCTTGAGGGGCATTTGAGGATCATGTTAGAAACTCTTTAGAATGATCATTTCTACGCTAAATTTTCTAAATGAACCTTCTATATCAGGGAGGATAATTTTCTGTGTCATATGATCTTGGAACAAGGGGTTTCAATGTACCCTAAGAATATTACTGTGGTGATTTCATGAGAGAATCTCAAAAATGTGTTTGAAATCAAAATATTTCTAGGGCTAACAATTTATTACATGTTATTTGTTAGATATTTTTCTCAACTTTAATCACCCATGATGGTGTGCATCCAAAAAGGGGTGATGTTTTAACAGATCTAATAATAACATGTTTCCTTTTAAGATCTTGATAGGTAGTTAACCACTGCCCCTATTTTGATCTTGTCAGAATATGGACAGGACTATTTAGTTTATTGTGATGCCTCTATTATGGGTCTCAGCTGTATGAATATGTAGAATGATCATGTGGTGGGTAATGTATCTCACCAACTCTGGACACAAAAAAATTACCTGACCCATGACCTGGAGGTATAATCATTGATACATTCCTTGAAAACATGGCACCATTATCTTTTTTTGGAGTTTTTTTTGGTTTATTCTAATCATAAGAGTTCAGCCTGTATTTTGTCCCATAAGGATTTGAACTTGAGGCAGCACCATTGGACTGATTACCTTTTGGGGTTTGAATTTAAAATAGTTTATACCTTAGGAAAAGGTAATGTGGTTCCAAATTCCTTGTGCAGAAAATTTCAAGTGAATGAGCTGAAGAAGTCCATTGATGAGTGAAATTTGATGGGGAGCTTTTCCTAGATGCAATTGGAGACAAAGGAGGACAGGGGAGGTGTGTTCTTTGATAGTTGGAAATTGAATCCTTATATACTAGAATTGATTTGGTAGGAACTACCAAATTATGAGTTTTTATAGTTCTCTATGTAGTTTCTTCATGGTAGGGAGGAGACCTATCAGTGGTCATTGTCTTATGAGGGAGAATTGTGTTTTAGAGGTTACATTGGGGGATGTTTTCTATTAAGAAATTTAGTGATGTTGGATAGCCATCAGTCTCAATGGTTCATTCATATCAGCTATACCAAAATGATTTATGATGTTTGTCGATAGTTCTGGGGGCTCGTTATGAGATAGGAAATAGCTAACTTCATATAGCAATGTTATATATGTTAGCAGCTCAAAGAAGAGCACTAAATGATATCTTTATTTTTTATCTGCTACCCATTCCTACCTAGAAGCGGGATGATATTTTCATCGACTTCATTATCATTTTACCTCATTTGACCCAAGGAAAAAATTTCATTTGGGTATTGATTGATCGTCTGACTGAATTATCTGATTGCATCCCAATTATAGATTTATAAATGGTGGATTAATTAGTTTGGTTATATGTTTATGATGTTCTGAGGTTTCATTGTGTGTAATGGGAAATTGTTTCTAACAAGAACCCCAATTTTTAATCTAGGATATGGGAATTCCTTCAAAATCAAACAGGTACATAGGTCAGGTTGAGTACAACATACCATCATAAAATGAATGTTCAGATGGAGTGGGTGAATCATGTTTTGGAAGACATGATATGGATGTGTTTCATGAATTTCGTAGGATTGTGGGATAGCCATTTGGGGTTGGTTGAGTTAATATACAATAATATTTACCAATCCTTAATTTGGATTGCTCTCTTTGTGGTGATTCGTCATTAGCCATGTCAGTCTATGTTGAGTTGGGGTGAGGTAGGTGAGACATCATTATTAGAACCAAACCTTGTGTAGGAGACACCTGAGAAAGTACATTTGATCAAGAAATGGTTATTGAAAGATCATAGTACTTATATATCATATTATGTTTAGCGATGCCGATATTTTTAGTTTTCCATGGCTGATCGGGTGTTTATGAAAGTGGCAGTTCACTTGGGTCATCATTATTTGTATAAGAAAGGGAAGCTAACACCACGGTATGTCGGACCTTTTGAGAAAATCTAGTGGGTTGGTATGGTGGAATATAGGTTATATTTTCCATTTTATTTGACATCAATGAATGAATTATTCCATTTCTAATAGTTGAAAAATTATAACCTAGATCCATCACATGTATTGAATTGGGAAGAGTTAGAGTTGGAGCTTGATTTGTTAGTCTTTGAATGGCCAATATAGATTATAAATTCCCAAGAGAAAGTTCTTCATGGGAAGTAAATTTTGTTGGTCTGAGTTTCTTGGTAGAATGATAAAAATTTGAATGAAACTTGGCTGTTGAAATCTTTGGTTGAAGAAGAGTATCTATTTTTATTCTCTGATCAAGCTTCAAGATGACATTCTAAGGATGGAAATTTTTCATGGTGGGGAGAATTTAAACATCCGTGATTTAATTGTGATTTATAACTCTATTTATTTTAATTATATTTATTATCCATGGGTTTTCCCCTTGAGTTTTGGTGAAAAATTGGGATTTTGGGTTTGACATCATGAGGCGCACAGTTGGAACATAGTTGTTCAACCTGTTCACCCTTGCCAAGGAAACCGTGCAACTGGGTGACATTTTTTGATAGTGGAAAACTACATGGATAGTTCAAGGTCTATTAACCATGAGGGATAACCATATGGTGTGTACCTGTTTAATAGTGAGGGGAGCATGTCTCTCATATGGTTTGAAAAAATGTGTAGGAAAACAATTCGCCATGTCCAGGTCATGAAAAAATTTAAAATCCCAGTTATGTCCTCCAAGGATTTAACCCCAAATCTCCCACTTTACACCCCACTCATGATTTATAGCCATAGGAGACTCCAACCCTCATTATTGATCCCTTTTAACTCTATTTTATGGTCGATTTGGTGGGAAATATCCATGAAAATCAAAGTAAGTACCTTGTTTCTTTATTTCTTCCTCTTTTATAGAGTTTCTCTTCTTCATTCTCGGGGTTTCATATCTCCATCAAGTGTTGTGACCTATTTAGGTTTAGATATCAATTATTGGGGTCCAATATTTATGTTTATGGTTTTATATTTTTTTATAGGGTCCTCTTGATATTTGTTGTGGTTTCTCATCAATTTCCATAGGTTTCTACACATAATGTAGATGGTTCCATGCTTAATCATTATTTTCTGTTTTTCATATGCTTTCTTTGCTTCTGGGTTGTGTTATATGCATTGTGTATGAGGTGTGAAATGTGTTTTTGAAAGTTTTTAAGATTTTTACTATTTGAAAGTGGGTTTTCAAAGGGATACTTTTTTTCAAGTGTGTTACTTTTTTGTGCTCATTGACAGTGATTTATAAATTAAGGAAGGGGTTTAACAAATTATGAAAGTGGTGAAAAACATGATTTAATGTGGAATTGGTGTGCATGTGAATTGAAAAAAGGATTTTATTATGAGAAATGGCGGTTTAATTAGTGTGTTCAAATTTCTCAAGTGTGCATGTAAATATGGAAATACATATATAGAATAATTAATGAAAATTGAGAACAACGAGAATTCAAGGTGACAATTTAGGATGACTAACAATAGTAAGCTTGTTAGATCAGTGGGGATGAGTACCAATTCTATCTAGAAATGTTGATGATAAAACACTAACTAATCTACGATGATTTGAGGCCATTATAATTTTTGATAGATTCATCTCTAGAGTTTTGTTCATAGAATGATGATCAATGTGGTTTCTATACCATGTTTCATCGAGATATAAGGTACCTAGAGTTCCACTATAGCTATCACCTATAGGGAATTACTGTGACTTAGTTCTCCTTTGTGATATCATACTTACCATCGGTATATGTTTTACCTTGTTGGTTATTTAAAACGAAAATCATGTTTTACTTTAATGTATTTTCTATACAAATGTTTCCAACTTTTATTTTTATAAAACATGCATGTAAATTTTTCATATAATGTTTTGGAATGAAACCTCTTTTATAGGGTGGAATCGTACTGGGCTTTGGCTCACACCATACATACAACATTGGGTGTATGTAGACATTGTTATGTTTGACTCATGTAAAGGCAAGATGTATGGAGATGGTGGTTCGGGTTGGTAGTGGTTTTCCTTGTGAAAATGTTGGTGGACTGAGGGTCATGTTCCTCTTGTCATACGTGGTTTTAGAGTAGTTTTTTTGTTCCCATATTAATGTAGATCATTTGGTTTTGGTCTATATTTGTAAATCATTGAAATTGAAAATTTTTATTCCTTGTTTGGTAATGGTTATTTAAAATTGTTTTATTTATTTCTGTTTGTTATTTATGCTTAAATAAATGGTTAAAACCATTCCCAAATCTTCTTCTGATACCCAAACAGCAGTTTCCATCCTGTGGGGATTGTAAAATCCCTTTGGTCCATACCCCAAACCAGTTCAGGTGTTGGGTTGGATGACACCTCAACTTCATTTGTGATAGTGAATATTAATAATGTAATCACCAACTCTGAGTTACTAGGGTCAGGGTATTTAATGTTTGTATAAGTGTATGTTTAATAAAAACCAAGGGATCTGGATTTAGGAAAAAATAGAGTAAAGAACATAACCCTATGATGTAATTTTAGGATAATTCTCAGTATAGGAAAACATTCTAATGTTTTGGTATGGTGGATATTGTGTGGATTTCATAGAAATGAATCCCCATTAAGATACTTCAATTTGATGTGTCTCAAGAATAGTTATACCCAAGGGTAATAACTCCAAAAATGGTGTATTGGGGTTTGACTCGATAATCACCTGGTTGACAAAAGGGTCTCGTTGTGCACTAAGTTTGAAAATTATGATATAATTATCCATATGTGATTATATTTAAACTTATTTCCACCAGTTATAGGTGATATGATTTTTGAATTTGTTTTTGTGGGGATAATGTTTCAATGTTATTAAATTCATCCATTAGAGTTAAAGATATATGTTAATAAAATTCCCATAAGATGTTTTTGAATTGTTCTCAATTTAGATTCCATGATTCACCATCGGAATTTTAAACAGTTTTTTTTCTATAGGTTGATCATCAGATCGTCATATTGTTCTTTTCGAAATATTTAATGGGTTTGATATTATTGATTGATTTTATTTTCTCATGTTGTTATTTTCTAATATTCAATGGTTTCTTTTGAATAATTGTGGTTGGTATATATTGGCTTTAGTCACTATTGTTTATTTTATTCACTCTTCTAGATTGTGATGAACCAATTAAGATCCTTAGGGTCAGACCTGAATCACCAAAAAAGCTCAGGCATACTACTGAATCACCATTGGTTGATATAAACACCAAGGTTTATGGTATGGTATAGTTCAAGGCGGTTTTTGCACATTGAAATCTTACTAGGATAATAACATAACTGATTATCCATTCATGTGTTGATCTCTCTAAAAGAAAGGTCTCCCAATGGAAAGAAAATGTATGCAAGAGGATACATGTTATACCTATATAATGATTTAAATATTTATCTATATGAATGAATAACCAACACAACCATACTCTAAAACTTACATACAACCCCAAAAACAGACAAGAATACATAATCAACATATAAATGGTAAAAAAATGGGAAAACATTTAGGAATATGATCTATTTCCATAAATATCATATAATAATATAAGGAATGTCATAGAGTATGACACAAATATAGAAAAAGTATTATCAGCTAGAAAGTGGTTATATGGTATCTAAAGATATAAATGAGTCTTAAATAATGTATTGGGTAGTCGTATTTTATGAGGGGGTGACATCATATGGTTGAATTTAGAGTATATAATAGTGTAAAATGTAGTCAGTTCATAGTGCCAAGTATTAAATGATTTGGTACTTTTGGAACATCCATGACTCACTCAGTCATATGAACATTAGGAAGATAACATTTGAAAATCTCCGACACATCACCTATCATTAAAAGTATGGGAGAGTTAATTTCCTAAGGATACATAAGATGTAACTGTATGCATTACTTTTACATTTATGAAACAAATTATTAAATACGTGACTTGGATTCATGGATTTAGGATCATCCTTATAGCCTATATAAATGATTCTCAACCATGGGAACTTGTCATGCGGTCCACAGGAAACCACTAAAAAAAATTATTCCCTAAAAAAGATCTCTTTTTCCTTCCTCCTCTAATTATAAGATAAATGACTATCATTGTGTTTAACGAATCCCACCCAAAACATTTGGGTGATTTATTAAAGTGTTTAGATAAACATAAAATGAAAAAAAATAGTTATTATTTTGTGATTTCCATTAAACTCTAATTGGAGGCCATCAAAGTATAAATTCTATAGTGTAATGGTAGATTTTTTAATTTCTAGTATCGTATGATTTTTTATTCAAAATCATGATGTTTTTTTAATTGGTTCTTATTCACTTTAACTATTTTTCATAATGGTTAATCTATTATAAGAATCATTATAGTGGTATCAGAGCCTTTTCATGCATTTAGATTCATGGAATCATTTAAAAATGAAGTTTATCAAAATCATAATTCTCTTTGTATTTCATGTTGATAGAGATAATATTTTCCTAAATTTCAAATGTATTTCAATGATTTAATCATGTCATGATCTGCCTTCTTAAATATGAGGGAAGGAACAACAATGTTCCAGGCCTTTCCGTATTCAAGATGAAGGATAGATAATGACCATCGATTCATTCCTTCAATAGGCCCCAGAGTGGAGACTAGCACTAAGGTTATAGAATCTCACAAAAAATGGAAGGGATTACCATTTTATGGAAAAAAAGATCATGAGATAGGATGGAAAAAATCCCAAAAACCTCCAAAATTTTATATAAGGGAAACCAAAATCCTACCCATGCATGATATAAAAATAAACTACCACAAAGTTACAACAAAAAAACCAAATCAAGGTACCAAAGGAAAAGACTATGTAGTAGATAAACAACTATCCTGATGCCTGATCTTTTATAGTTTGTTGTGGCCCCCAATGTCCTCCTTGAAACCAAAAAATATTTCCAAAAACATAGGCTGAGTATACAATTATACTCTGTACGAAAACTAAAGCCACCCAAGCAGAAGTGGGGGAACATACTAATGCCCCTATGAGATAACAATAGAATCTCAAAGCACCTACCAAGGATTACTGACTAGCCCATCCTCACTATGGCACACTCACCAAATAATGCAATTCAAGTAAATGAGTAGTATAGAAACATCTACATTTGGCTACCCTGCACCGCTTTCCCACTGGTTAGCTACTCATTCCTAACGGTTAATGTCTTAACACTACCAGTCTTCCAAAATTCAGTCCCACTGCCACAACCTGCCCACACACACCTTGTCCTCAAACCACATGCAAAACCATCATGCATACACCTGGGCCACAACCACACCACACATCCCTCCCACAGACACCATGGCTACAAAAACTGTGCCTCTCACCTAGAGACACCATGGCATCATCCCCAAAACACATGTAAAAACAATCATGGACTGCAAGCACATTATCCCCTCATCCAAAACCAATCCCACCAGAAGGATCTTGGAAAATGGTAAGCCCTATGCCATTACAGCCTTCTTGGATACACTCTAGCGGTAAGAACCCAAAAGAGGGTGCGAAGATAAATTTTAGTAACCAACCATCCATCATCCAATCAGGGTGTTGGAAAATACACCCCCTCCAAAAAATGGTGGTGTTCAGCACATGGTACTCAAAAAGGGTGTGTTGTATATAGAAATCACAAGAAACTAAAATTTATAAATATAGGTAATAAAACACTCAACCCAACCTATGAGTTTCAAACAAACAACCAGCCCACACAGAACCACATTTGTTTCTAACCCTATATAAAAAGCCACAAAAACATCCACAATAAAACACAATCCTAACCCCTTTTCATTTAGCCACATGCCATTCATTATTTAAGGGGTTAACAATAATTTACTCTAATACTACCAGAGGAAACTACCGTCCACATCCATACCCAACACAATAATCCAAACCAAGACGCTGTCGCACTACACAAAGAGCACATAACCACATCAGAGTCCCACTTCACAAACACATTCGACAACAACAACATGAACCAAAGGCAGTCCTACTTCCTACAAGTTCATCCATATGACAATCCATCAATATCTCAACCTAAGTTTCTGTCACACCTCCTATACCACACCAAACAAAACTCCCACAGCAAAACGCCGTCAAACAATAGCCCTACTTCACAAATAGTCCATCACCCAACCACAGGGTCATTCCCCTTGTCCACCCCCATACTTGTAACAAGGTTACCAACAAAAACATCACACAACCCCCATGATGTAAAAAACAAAACCAAAAACAACACACAACCACCCCATTAATACATGAAATTTATGATTTAGAAAAGGGATTATTTAATTCCACTTTAAATAATAGGGAGTTCACAGAATAGGTTTGATCCAGAGGCATCCATTTATTTAACCAATTATACGTGATTAAGAAGATTTCATGTTACATCCATTTATAAAAGAATCAAAAACAAAATAAAAACACCAAAAATGTGAAAGAAAATACAACCAATGGACATGATATTTAAAAGGCCATACAACCCATAAAATTCAAAACAAGGTTCATAGATAAAAATTAAAACAATATACATAACATCAACACTTCCATACCATTATTTCATTGACCCCAATTATATTTTGTTCATCATATAATCTTACCCTCATTTATTACTTGTTAAGGAAAAGGATTCATTCATTCATGATGAAGAAACATTACTACACCCACCCCACACGATACACAAATAAAAATAAGCAGAAGAATCCCTACTTGAAACAACAGGGGACCAAAACTCCTCTTTTTGCCAAAACAAGGGTGGTCATGTGAGCAAAAAAAAGAGATACAAAAGAACTTGATCGATGGTACACCACAACACGTGACTCCATAGAGAGGGAGTGGTCTAGGTGCACCAAAATAAAAGAGATTATAGGACCTCTTCTTTAGAAAAATCCACATCTTATATCAATGGAATGAAAACTGTTTCAAAAGTCATTAATGGGGGATCGTGGTCAAGATCAAACGGTGTGAATATCTCACAGTCCCTACAGCATTAGGATATTAATTATATACTTAATATCCTTTGAAACTACCATAAAAACACCCAAATAAGGCTTTAAACTTGGTTTGCATCTAATAACATGTAAGAAGGCTGAATCCAAAAAAAACTGGGATAAACTGGGGAAAAATAAAAATTTGGAAAAGGGAGATCCACCATTTGGTGTGGAACCATTTTGGTTTTCCACTGTAATAGTGCCACTATTTTTGTGTTCCTTCCTTATGATTCCACCATTTTAGTGTTCCGCCGTTATGGTGCCTCTATCTCGATGTGCCATCCTCTCTGTGTTGCACTGGCACGATGCCACCATTTTAATGAAAATGTTTGGTGAAACTAGATTTTTGAAAAAAATCTAACACAAAACAATGTGACCCCTAAGAACACCACAATAAATAGATTTTTACAAATGAATGGCCCAGGGAAATATAGATCATTACATCATATTCTTCTCAAACTATTATCTTCCCCAAGAATTTATAACAAAACTCAGAAAAAGAGGGGTAAGAACAACCATCCCAAAAGATACCTAACACGTGTCTGTCATGGGGTGTGACAAAAACAAATATAACCTAAGTTAAAATGAATTAAAGTGGGTAACACAGGTTGTCTTCCGTGATGAGTGCACACAAAATAGTTGTCACTTTTAATTAGAGGGAAAATGGGTGGTTTTTGAGATTTAATTAGATTTAGAAAGAAAATAAAAAATGAAATGAAACAAATTAACAGATGAAAATATTGAAAACTATGATATGAGAAGGGTTATTAGGTCACGGTAAGTTTCCCAATTGCAATGCTATCCTTGTTCAATTTTATTCTAACACATTCTTCTTAGTTGATTAAATTGAGCTTCCACAATCGTTTCCACTCACTTCCATGGTGAAATTATGACGGTGAGAGAAAACCGTAATAAGATATTTTTTTGTCAACTCTCCTTCTATGTGAAAAGTAGTTGTATTGAATATCCTCAATTGACACGAGAAATACCCGATCAGTTCTTGTTTATTCCAAACAATCAATAACATTCACTACCCCTTTTACATGTACTGACTATCGTCGAGTACTTAACCACTAATCCCTGGTCTATTCCATCATATATAAACCAGAAATTACTGGAAGGATATATTGTTTTTTTACCAAGGAAAAAACGAATAATGGAATTAAAATTCAAGAATGATCACACTTGATAAAAAAATCCATTATATGAAATTGAAAACAAAATTGATGAAGAATGAAATTTCATTCAATTATGTCCAATAACTCAAGAATTAAAAAATAGAAAAAAACATTCCCCAATCACTCAAAATGTTTACCCTACCATGGTATGGGTAATCAAGATGAACGGGGAAGAAGAAGGCATTAAAAAACTATGGAATAGAAAAGAAAGAAAAATAAAAGAAGAAAATTTGTCCAGTAGATTCTGTCCTCCGAAAGTTTTCTCTTTTTTGGCACCCCTCCTCCTCGAATCACCCACAGGTCCCTTCTTATAGAATTCTCCAAATGAAATTTTATTCCATTAATTCTATTATCAAATTAAATGGATGGTTATAGAGGAATATTTGTAATATATTTCAAGGATGACTTTTTTCAGTGATATTTCCAAAAAAAATTATTCAATGTTTCCCATCCAATATCTGAATTAATGAATCTCAATATCTATGATATTCAAAAGAGACATGAATATCTGACTTGGTTGACCATTGAAATTTTAATAACCTTAATTGGAGATATTATTAATGATTTACAAATGATTAAATGATGTGGGGTCCACTTGGTCATACAGAATCTTTGTCCACCTTAATGGTATTTTTAGGGTCCCTTGATTGCAGAATTATATCATGTCCCAGCAGAAAAAGTTCTAGCCTAAAACATGAGGTTTACTACAAAAAGGGAATCACATAAATATGAATTATATTATAAAATATATGGTCAAATTACCAAAACATATAAAATTTGTTAAATTACCAAAATTAGGAAACATTCCAATTTTAACAAAAAATATACCATAAATCAAAAAAATGATGTAATTAAACATAAATTGATGAATTTAGGGGCTTTAAATATTTGTAATACATATAAAAAATGTAGAAAATATTAACTCCATCAATTCCGCCACACATAGCACTTGGAATCCCAGATAAGTAAACATCAGAATAAAATCCAATAAAATTCCAAACACATTCCAATGAGATCTACCAATTCCATGACATGAAACAACAAGATATCATGCCCCATTAAAAAATCTATTTCAAGTTCTTCATTTAAATCATTTATTATATTTCCACTTCATTTCTCATCCTATGCACACAAGACACCTACCTCACATTAATTTTCCCTCATCTCACAAATGTCAATTTTTAACAAGGTTTTTCACACCCAAACAATGAAAGGGTCGCCATAGGTTTGATAAATTCCTACTTATCCACCCGATGTAAGTCATGGACATGATTTTATCATGAGTATATTTCTGGATTGTTTTTTGGATTTCAGTTGGTAGGATTTTTATGTAAAAAAATTCTGAGGCCGAATGAGGAGGGCTTGGCTCTTTTTGATGAAAAATTACAGAATTCTAATTTTCACACAAGTATGGTATCCTCCCCACTCCCCTGAGTAGAAATTCAGATCCATACTCATAAAATCTCAAGAAATGTTTAAATGGATCATCATTTTAGCAGAACAAATAACAATCTCCTCATACATGATTTTTCTTGAATGCTCTAGAAATGGCACATATTTCTTCCTCCATTAGAAGCTCGAAAAAAGGCCCAAATTCTATTATCATGAAAGCTCCAGAAAAGGAAAATTTTTCAACAGAATAATTTTTCAGTAGCTCTCACATCTCCTCAACAATTGATTTTTAACTTAAATATTCACCAAATTAGGTAGCAAAACACAAGAGAGCTTCCCCATACTTATGCTCAACTAGATCATGAAATTTCACTTCAAGAGATGGATAGATAGGGAAAATTGGATTGTAATGTGGCTAACCAAATAAGGTTTTCAAGACTTCTAAGGGATAAATGGATTAAATGTACAAGATAGGCCAGAATGAAATGGATTATCTTGAAAAGGGAGCTTTCAAACCAAATAAATTCCCCAATCATTTAAAACACATGTTCCCCAAAACCTCATGTTTTGAAAGGTATAATTAAAATTATGGTTAAATAAAGCATGGTAGGGTTCTCTCATGAATTGAGGTGAATTAATAGAATATGGAGAAAATGGTTTAGAATCATCACAATAAAGAGATTTCAAAGATATAGACTGTGAAATGTTGTATGAGATTCAAAAATCAGAGTAATTTTCATGATATTCCCAATGAATTGAACTTGAAAAAAATCATTTTTAACATTCATTTAAGCTTGGTTTCATGGAATAAATTGGTCTAGTCAATGAAATGGGATTTAAAAATGGAAATCATAATCATTTCAGCTCAAAAGTTTCAAAAACACACAAAAACCCAAAAAATAAACCCACAAAAATTTTAAAACATACAATTTTTTATTTTTTTATTTTTTTCAAAAAACAACCAAAAATTAAAATCCTAAACCACAATGTTTACCTCCACCACACTTAAATGATTTAGTTTCATTGATGCATTAAAGTGGATTTAACAAGTAATCCAATTTTAAAAATGAATCACAACAACGATGAAGTTTAAAGGAGATGTGCAACTTCATTTATTGGTATTGCAACATTTAGTTAATATCCTAAGTGTTGGACACTAATAACCTGCAATAAAAAACAAAATAAAACATAAGGTATTTATTTAATGAAATAAAAATAGAAATAGGATGAGAGAATAAAGATAGATGTTGGTTTAATCCCCCAAGTGGGCCTTGGGTTTTAACTGCCTCCAGATGGCCAGTTTCAGTTGGTTATCCCTAATCTGATGGTGGGTAGAGTTTCTATGTGATGAGCCAACAAAACTTCTTCTTTACATCATGTGCAGCATTCCCATAGAGGACACTAAGGGTATAGTACAAAAAACCCACCCCTAGAACAAAAAGATATAACTTTCTTGGTGGGTTAGGATGACGAATGAGTCCTCATCTTTCTTGGTTTCCAATTTCACAACTTATTCTTCATTTTCTAGTGATTTCTCAAGGTAGGCTGCATCAATTGAATAATAAAAGGGAATTTTAGATTATTATTCTATTTAAACAAAGTTAAAGCATGAAGTTTCAATATCAAATTCTTTCCTTTCAGAGTAAGCATCTTGTGTCTCTTTTTTCACTTGAATCATCTCATGTACTCCCTTCAATAAATGTTCAATTTGTTTTGGGAGCTCCATATGTTCTTCATCATCAGCATCATCTTTTTCTTCCTTATCCACCAAGTTAATAAAAGAGTTATCTAAATCTTAATATTTTATGCAAGGGGAAGTAGTACTCAATTCATCATCTATAAAATCAGAATTAAGATAGTTTAGAAAAAGATTATCTCCATTAAGTGGCTTGACATCAATTAAATCTTCAGTGGAAAGTTCCTCATTGAGTTGAATTTCACTAGGTAGAGGTAGATAGTGAGACTCTTCTATTTGAAATATGAGTAGTGAATTCACTTCCACCACTTTTTCTGATTCCGGTTCTAGTTGAGTTCCCTGATCCAATGTTACTTTCTCCATGGAGTTTATTCTTTGATAATCATTGTTAACTTGATTCCCCATGTCCATCAGTCCTTGAACTGAGATATCTGTGACATGGCTATTCATAATTTTCATGGAAAAAATAGTGAGTTCATAAAACCTTTTAAAGATAGATTCCTCGTCATTATGAACCATTTTTCCCTGCAAAAAATTTTAGAATTAGATTGTTGGCATAGCCTCCTCGGCAACGACACCATGTTTTGACATGTGACTATCATGGTGTGTGACAAAAACAACTATAACCTCTGTAAAAAAGCAGTAAAGTGGGTAACCTAAGGTTTCTCTAGAGAGGAGTTCACAAAATATTGTTTGCAATTTTAATTAAGGGGAAAAAATGTGGGGTTTATGAGATTTAATTGGATTTGGAAAGAAAATTAAAAAACAAATGAAACAAATTAACTGAATAAAATATTGAAAAATATTATATGAGAAGGGTGATTTGATCATGGTCTGTTTCCAAATTGTAATTATATTCTAGTTCAATTTAATAAAATCGCATTCTTCTTAGTTGATTAATGTGAGTTTCTACTATCGTTTTCTCTCACTTCCTTGGTGATATTATGATGGTGAGAGAAAACCTTACCAATATCTTAGTTTGGTCAACTCTCCTTCCACATGCAAAATATTTATCTTGAATTTCTTCAATTGACATGGTAAATACCCAATCGGGTCTTGTTTATCCCAAACAATCAAGAACATTCACTGCCCATTTTACACGTACTGATGATTTTCAATTACTTCACCACTAATCCCTGGTCTATTCCATCGCATATAAACCAGAAATTAGTGGAAGGGGATAATGATTATTTTAACATGGAAAAAATAAATAACAGAATTAAAATTCAAGAACGATCAAACTAGATAATAAAATCTGAAATATGAAATTGAAAACAACAACGAAGAAGAAAGAATTTTTATTCAATTAAATCCTGGAACTCAAGCATTAAAAAATAAAAAACCAACCCTTCCCCGATAAATAAAAATGTTTAACCCACTATGGTAAGGGTAATCGAGATGAATGGGGAAGAAAAGGCATTACAAAACTATGGAAAAGAAAAGACAGAAAAAGAGAATAATAAAAACTATCCAGCAGATTCTGTCCTCTAAAAGTTATCTCCTGTTTGGCACCTCTGCTTCTCGAATCACCAAAAAGTCCATTATTATAGAATTTTCAAAATCAAATTTCCATTCGTTCCTCCAAATCTCAAATTAATTAGACGGTTATAGAGAACGGTATGTAATCTTTATTGAGAATTATTGTTTTTAACGATATTTCCAAAAATATTCATTCAATGTTTCCCATCCAATATCTGACTTAATGAATCTCAATCTTTATGATATTCATCAGAAATACACATATCTGACTTGGTTGACCATTAAAATTGGAATAACCTTAATTAGAGCTCTTATGACTGATTTATGATTGATTAACTGATGTGTGGTCCACATGTTCATCCCGAATCTTTGTCCACCTCAATGGAATTTTTAGGGTCCCTTGATGGCATAATTATATCATGTCCCAGAAAAAAATTCTATCACGAAACTCTAGGTTTCTTACAAAAAAGGAATCACATAAATTGAAATTATATTATAAAATATATGGTCAAATTACCAAAACATTTAAAATCTAATAAATTTCCAAAATTAGGAATCTTTCCAATTTTAACACAAAACAAACCATAAATACAAAAATGATATAATTAAACTTAAATTGAGGAATTTGGGGGGTTTAAAAATGTGAAATACCAATAAAAAATGTAAAAAAATATTAACTCTATTAATTCCACCACACATAGCACTTGGACTCTTGGAAAAGTAAACATCATAATCAAATCAAAGAAAATTAAAAACACATGCCAATGAGATCTAACAATTACATTCCAAGAAATTAAAAGATACCATGCCTCATAAAAAAAATATTTCAAGTTCTCCATTTATATCATTTCTTATATTTCCAATTCATTTCTCATCACAGGCACAGAAGACACCTACCTCACATTAATTTTCCTTAATCTCACAAATGTCACTTTTTAACAAGGTTTTTCTCACCCAAACAATGCAAGGGTCACCATAGGTTTGATGTATTTCTACTTCACCACCCTATGTGACTCAAGTATATATTATTATCATGTGGACATTTTAGGGTTGTTCTTTGGATTTTGGTTGGTAAGAATTTTATGTAAAAAAATATGAGGCCGAATGAGGAGGTCTTGATTCTTTTTGAAGAAAAATTGCACCATTCTAGTTTTCAATCAAGTATGGTATCCTCTTCACTCCACTTAGTATAAATTCATCTCTCTCCTCATAAAATCCCATGAAATGTTCAAAAAACTCAGATTTTTTGCAGAAAAAATTTCATTCTTCTCAAACATGATTTTTCTTGAAAGATCTAAAAAAGGCATAGGTTTCTTCCTCCATTAGACGTTATAGAAAAGGCACAACTTCTCCTTTCATGAAAGCTCCAGAAAAGGCATAGCGTTCAATAGAATAATTTTTGAGAAACACAAACATCTTATCAATAATTGATTTTTCACCCAATGATTCACCGAATGAGGTATCACAACAAAAAATAGCTTCTCCCACAATTAAGTTCAACTACATCATGAAATTTCACTTCAATAGTATGTTAGATAGGGAAAATTGGCATGTAATGTGGCTATCCTAACAGATTGTTCATGGATTCTAAGGGCTAAAAAGATTAAATGTACAAGTTAGTCCAAAATGAAAGGGATTATCTTGAAAAGGGGGATTTCAAACCAAATAAATGCCACATTCATTTAAAACTCATGTACCCCAAACCCTCATGTTTTGAAAGGAATAAATCAAATTCTGGTTAAATCACGCATGGTATGGTTCTCTCAAGATGTTAGGTGAATTAAAATAATATGAAAATAATAGTTCAGAAGCCTCAGAATAAAGTGATTTTAAAGATATCGATAGTGAAATGTGGCATGAGATTCAAAAATTAGAGTACTTTTCATGAAGTTCCAAAATAATTGAACTTGAAACAAATTAATTTTCATCATTCATTTAATCTCAGTTTCATGGAATTAATTGGTTCACTCAATGACATGGGTTTCAAAAATGGCAATGATAATCATTTCAGCTAAAAAGTTTCAAAAACACACCAGAAAATGAAAAATAAACACACAAAAATTTGAAAACACACAATTTTTTATTTTTTGAAAAACAACACAAAATGAAAATCCTAAACTACAAAGGTTCCCTCCCCCACACTTAAATTATGTGGTGTCCTCAATGAATTTAAGTGGATTTAACATGTATTCCAATTTTAAAGATGAATCACAATAAAAATCAAGTGTAAAGTAGAGGTATGACCTCTTTTATTGGTATTGAAACATTGAGTTAAGCACCTGAGTGTTGCACACTGATATCCTGCAAGAAAAAAACCAATTAAAACATAAGGTATTTGTTGAAATAAATAAAAATATAAATAGGATGAGAAAATAAATATATATCTTGATTTAATCCCCCAAGTGGATCTTGGGTTTTGACTACCTTCATATAGGCAGTTTAAGTTGGTTATCCCCAATCTGATAGTGTGTGGAGTTTCTTTTTGATGAACCAACAAAACTTATTCTCTACATCATGTGATTCATCATTTTTATTGATGAGACCATGGGTATAGTACACAAAATTCACGATTAGGACAATAAGATACAACTTTTTTGGTGGGGGTAGGACAAAGAATGAGTCCTCAACTTTCTTGGTTTCCAATTTCACAACTTCTTGTTCAATGCATAGTGATTTTTCAAGGTATGCTGCATGAATTGAATAATCAAATGGAATGTTAGAGTATAATTATATTTGAAAAAAGTTAAGCATGAAGATTCAATATCAAATTCTTCCCTTTAGAAGTAATCATCTTCTATGTCATTTTCCACTTGAATCATCTCATTGAATCCATCCAATAAATGGTTAACATGTTCTAGGAGATCTATATGTTCTTCATCGGCTACATCATCTTTTTCTTCCTCATCCACTAAGGAAATAAAAGATTTATCAGAATCTGAAAATTTCATGCAAGGGGAAGTAGTTTTCAATTCATCATCTAAAAAATCAGAATGAATAGAGTTTAGGAAAATATTATCACTATTAAGTGGCTTGACCTTAATTGATTATTCAGTGGAAAGTTCTTCATTGAGTTGAATTTCACTAGTCAAAGGTTGGTAGTTATACTTCTAAATTTGAAGGATGAGTGGTGAATTCAAATCCATCACTGGTTATGATTTTGGTTCAGGTTGAGGTCCTAGATCCAGTGTTACTTTCTACACGGACTTCAATATTTGATAATCAGTGTTAACTTGATTCACCATGTCCATTAGTCCTTGAACCGAGATACATGTGACAAGGCCACTCATCATTTTCTTGGAAAAATTTTGAGTTAATCAAGCCTTTTAAAGAGGGATTTATCATCACTATGAACCATTTGTCCCTACAAAGAATGTTAGAATTAGATTGTTGGCACAACCTCCCCGTCAACGACGCCATGTTTTGACATGTGCTTATCATGGGGTGTGACAAAAACAAATATAACCTAAGTTAAAATGTAGTAAACTGGGTTACCTAGGTTGTCTCTGGAGAAGAGTGCACAGAAAACATTTTTCAATTTTAATTAGATGGAAAAAATGGGTGGTTTCTAAGATTTAATTAGATTTGGAAAGAAAATTAAAAATGAAATGAAACAAATTAAAAGAAGAAAATATTGAAAACTATGACATGAGAAGGGTGACTAGGTCGGGGTCCGTTTCATAATTATAATGTTATCATTATCTAATTTAATTCAAACATATTCTTCTTAGTTGATTAAAGTGAGTTTCCACAATCGTTTCCTCTCACTTCCTTGGTGAAATTATGATGGTGAGGAAAAACCATACCAAGATCTTAGTTTGGTCAACTCTCCTTCCATGTAAAAAATAGCTATATTGAATATCCTCAATTGACATGGGCAATACACAATCAGGTCTTGTTCATCCCAAACAATCAAGAACATTCACTATCCATTTTAAACGAATTAACAATCATCGAGTACTTAACCATTAATCCATGGTCTATTCCATCGTATATAAACCAGAAATTAGTGGAGGGAGATAATGATTATTTTACCAGTACAAAAATCAATAATGGATTTAAAATTCAAGAACGATCGCACATGATAATAAAATCATCTATATGAAATTGAAAAAAAAACATTGATGAAGAAAGAAATTTCATTCAATTACGTCCAAGAACTCCAGAATTAAAAAATAGAAAACCAAACCTTCCCCAATAACTCAAAATGTTTACCCTACCATGGTAAGGGTAATTGAGATGAATGGGAAAGAATAAGGCATTACAAAACTATGGAAAAGAAAATAAAGAAAAAGAAAAGATGAAAAATTGTCTTGAATATTCTATCCTCTAAAATATTTCTGCTATTTGGAACCCCTCTTCCTTGAATTACGCATAGGTCCCTCCTAATATAATTTTCCAAATCAAAATTCCTTTAGTTACTTGAAATCTCAAATTAATTGTATGGTTTTAGAGAAAGATATGTAAACTTTTTTGAGGATGAATTTTTTTCACTGAGATTTCCAAAAATCTTCATTCAATGTTTCTCATCCAATATCTGACTTAATGAATCTCAATCTCCATGATATTCAACAGAGATACTCATATATGACTTGGTTGACCATTAAAATTAGAATAACCTTACTAGGATCTATTATGAAAGATTTATGATTGATTAAATGAAGTGGGGTCCATATGGTCATCCAGAATCTTTGTCCACCTTAATTGAATTTTTAGGGCCCCTTGATGCCAGAATTATATCATTTTCCAGAAGAAAAAGTTGAAGCCCGAAACTCCATGTTTCCTAAAAAAAGGGATCACATAAATTTTAATTATATTATAAAAGATATGGTCAAATTACTAAAACATATAAAATCTATTAAATTCCCAAAAATTCTAAACTTTCAAATTTTAACACAAAACATACCATAAATCCAGAAATGATGTAATTAAACTTAAATTTCTAAATTGGGGGGGGGGTTAAATAATTGAAATACATATAAAAATTCTAGAAAATATTAACTTTATCAATACCTCATATGGAGAAATAAGAATGCGTTGTTCAAAAACTAGAGTGAAAACCTCGACATCCACGAAAACCTCACCAAAACATTACATCCAAAAACAACCACACAAACCCCAAAGGTCACATTGTCCATACACATATATTTCGAAGATACTTTCTCAATGTCATGATAATATCTTCTTTGAGTGGAACTAACTCTCCTGTATAGGTTCAATCACATCCACATTAATGCATCTTGATTAGGGATCAGGTCCTCCCCTCACCACAGTTAGGACCATTCACACAAATTCAGAGAATAGGGAAACAACTGATCTCATATAAAATGTGGTAAGTAATATATCATAGGAAAATCACTATGAAAAACACAAGGAAAAAATATGAATAGCTCCGGGTATTGGGAACACATCTATTCCTCTCTCTTCTAAGTACTCTCTTCAAGGAAACCATGCCTCCATAACTCATGATTCAAATTAATGGTCCATCAACGAAGCACCTTATCCTCATGATACTCAATTTTTATAGGTCTCTCCATGAATGTCGTGTCATCCTTGATATCCAACTCTACCCAGCCAATGATGTGGGATTCATCGTGTAGATACCAACTGAGTTGAGAGATATGGAAGTCATCATGGATCATCTCCAACCATTGTGGAAATTCAAGATGATATTCCACCCATCTGACTTGTCCCAACACCTCAAAAGGTCCTATGAATCTGGGAGAAATATTACTCCATCATCCAAACCTTCACTGCCCACGTCGAGAGGAATCCTTCACGAATACATGGTCCCCAACCTCAAACTCCAATGGCCTCCTCCTATGATCGGCATGCAACATATGTCAGTCTTGTGCTACCTTTATCCTCTCACGGACAAGATGCACCTTATCTATCGTAATTTGTACCACGTCAAGACCAAGAATATACACCTCCCTCACTTCCATCAAGCATAATATTGAATGACACAACCTCCCATATAGAGCTTCGAACAAATCCATACCAATGGAAGAGTGATAGCTATTATTTTAAGAAAACATTAACAAGGTAAAATTCCACACTCAAGACCCACTATAGTTCATAACAGATGACTATAACATGTCCTCCAATGTTTGGATGGTCCTATATGTCTTTATATCCATCTGAGTGTGGAAAGAATTACTGAGGAATAACTGGGTGCCAAAGGCATGCTCTAATACCCTCCCAAATTGCAACATAAAATGTTTATCTAGATCCGAGACAATGGGTCTTGAAACTCCATGAAGCCAAAACACTTAATCCACATACCTATATGCTAAGGCATCCATTGTGCTCAACTCCTTGATCACTAACAAGTGAGTTTATTTTTTCAACTGATCCACTAATAACCAAGGGGCATTTCATCCCCCCTGGTTTATGGGTAATCCTATGACGAAATCTAATGAGATGTCGTCCAAATTACACTCAGAAACATCTAAGGGCTGCAATAGACCACTGGGAACACGGTTCTCACCCTTCACCTACTGAAACACTAGGAACATTTCCAAAAACTACGCCATTGACCACCTTACTTCGGTCCACCGAAACTATTCCATCAATCCTCTTTAATTTTAGAAACTCACGGATACACCTCCAGAGGTGAGCAATGGAACTCACAGAGAACTCCCACGCACATTCCCACTGAGACAAATAGATTCCCACAGAACAAAATCTGATTCTAATTATCCTCTGACCATCCCTCCGAAGTATCACCTTTGACAACGCGATCACGCATCACATCAATCTATGAGTCTCCCCACTGAGACTCCTCCATCTACTGCACCAAGGAAGACTGCACTGTCATCTAAAAAAGACAGCCTCTGCCACCATCCACTCTTGCATCAAAACAAAGAGTGTACAACTCCTCTATTTCCTTCCAAGAATATATGGACTCCTAAAATACCCCCTTCTATGTCTTATTTCTTAAGGAATGGACCACCATGTTCCCCTTCCGTGACGTGTAAGAGATCTCAGAGTCAGAGTCCTGGAGAAACTCCATCCACCTTAACTTCTGCAAGTTCTGGTCTCATTGGGAGAAGATATACCGCAAGAACTTGTGATTCATAAATACCACAAAGCCCTCACCAATGAGGTAATGTATCAATAAATTATATGTGAATACAACCACTGAAATCTCTAAATCATGGGTGGAATAGTTTCATTCATGTTGACATATCTTTCTAGGCCCATAAGAGATATCTACCTACTGCTATATTAACACACATCCAAAGCCTAGAGTAGAAGCATCATATAACACCTCAAACATCACCCCTTCCTATGGAAACCTATGAATTAGAGCACTGACTAGCTTCCCCTTTAGGTACCATAAATCTTCCTAACACTTCTCAATCCACATGAAGGCCTGGTATTTTTTAGTCAAATCTATCAACGGAGCCACAAATTGAGAGAAGTTGGGTAAAAACCTCTGGTAATATCCTCCTAGACCTTGGAAGCTGTGATCCTCTACCCGTTTCATAGGTGTTACCCAAGAAACAACTAACTCAACCTTTGATGTGTCCAATAATATCCCCTACAGAGACACCACACATCCAAGGAAGTGCACTTATCGCGTCTAGAACATTCACTTGGACAACTTCCCATAGAGATGGTAGTAACGGAGGACCTACAAGGCTTTCATGAGGTGATCAGGGTGATCCTACTCTAACATTGAGTAAATAAAAATATATTTGATGATAAAGACGATGAACTGGTCTAGGAACTTGAAAAAAAAATATTTCATGAGTCCCATGAACACGGCTGGTGCATTCATAACACTTAAGGTCATGACCACGTACTCAAAGTTCCCATACCTGCACCTGAAAGCAGTAATCAGGATTTCACCCTCCTTCACCCTCAACTGGTGATATTCGGGCCACAAATCAATCTTGAAAAACCAACCTTCTCCCCTTAATTGGTCGAAATGATCTTCTATTTTGGGGAGAGGGTAACAATTCTTGACTGTTACCAGATTCAGTCACTAGTAGTCTATGCACAACCTCGGGCCACCATCTACCTTCATCGCGATCAAGACTGGAGAACCCCATGGTGACACACGTAGCTGGATAAAACTAGTTTTCATTAGGTTTCCAACCTGAATCACAACTCTTTCAAATCAGAAGGCCCCATCTGATTGGGATCCATCGAAATCATACAGGCATCATGTTGAAAGTCTATTCTGAACTCAATGTTGCGTTGATGGGGTAGAGTCAAATCATCTTCAGTAAAAACATACATGAACTCCTCGAAACACCCCAAAACCTCCATTATATGAACACCTGTTGACCCCTCTGACAGCTTGGATAACACAGAAATACAAAGCTTCACACGTCGGCTACCCTCCTAATGACTGTACTCGCCAAAAAAAGCTACATGATGGCCATCCATATCTGAAGACATGACTCCCCTACAGAAGAAGTCAATAATGAAATGCACATAGAACAACCAATCGACTCCATGGATGATATTGTATGTCTTCATCTGTGGCAATAGAAGATCCCACTTAGACTGATGCATCCCAAACATCAATCTAAATCCCCAGAAAACATCAAATAGACTGGTCTGACCTCCAACTGGCATTATCAACACCAGGCGAACAAAATTTCTCTCTACATATATCTCTAATTCAAATTCTATAATGGGTGAAAAAATGGAGTTTGAAGCTCCCAAATCAAATAAATCACACAAAAGTGTACTAAATAGGTTAATCGTACCTCGGAAAACCTCCGGCCCTACTGAAACTACTACCTCAGTAAAATGTAATTTCCCATGCCTAGTTATTCTACCCCTATGTTGTCGACCTCCTCCCCAAACAATCCTTTCTGAAGGTCCCTAAGTAGCACCCTGAGGTCAGCCTCCTCCAGCACTGTCTTCCCTCAATGTAGTGGGAGCCTGCTGCCCCTACTGCTAGAACATTGTGGTCAGAAACTACTGCTCTTAAGGTGGGAGTTGAACCTTACCACCCCCAACATACGTAGATCAAACTGGGAAATGGATCCAAAGGTTTCCATGACCTCCATAGACAAAACACCTCAGTCCCGACCGATGTGGAACAGGTGAGGACTAAGAGATTAGAATTTGAACTGCGGAGGCCCACTTTCCCGCTGGCCAGAACCTGGAAGGCCTTGACATTGGAGACCTACTACTGATTGCCTTCCCCTTTGAAGAACTCATCTAGATCTCCTATCATGCTACACATCCATGTGATTTCAACCCCTCCACCACTTCAGAAAAATTTTAAACTTATAATTATTTTAGTAGCGTAAAGGGAGCGACGACATACTGAAGAGAAGTTCGGAGTTCCTCCTCGAAGCGTCTCTCCCGTGACTCCTCATCTGAAAAGAGACCTATAGAAAATCATAGGAGATCCATGAACATAATCCACAGTTCCTCATAGACATACTCCCTTATAGGAGGGAGAGCATCTCATGTCACTTCTCGACCTTCATCGTTAATAAAATAAACTCGGCCCAAAACTCCTTATCAAAGTCATCACATGAGTCATCGGTCTCCTTATTCTCCTTGAGGTAAATCATCCACTACGAATGAGCCACTCCTTTAATCTGTATCACTGTTAGAGAAACCCAATACTTACTCAGAACATATATCAAGGTAAAGGTGATTTTCATCTACTTAATCCATCCCTTTATCTCTACATCTGAAACACTGACTTCATACATCCCTAGGATCTTCCAATAGAAAGAACAAATGGTATATTTACACAATTCAACTTCTTTATCTCATTCATACCTCCATTGATCAACCAAGATTTCCTGTTGGGCCTCAAATTCTCATTCCACACACGGGTGATGCCCAGGGGGCAATAGCTAAAAAGCTAAACAAGGAACTCCTTAGCCCAGGTAGTGTAAAATTTTATTTTATGATTGATTTTAAATCATTATATAAATTAAATTTCAAAAAACCCAAAAGACACAAGAACACAAATAATTATGATGCATTTACCCTTTTTGGGGTCCTTACCCAGTAAACAGTGTAGTCTCACTTGTTTATTCAGTAGGCCTAGAGTCCTTAAATTAGATCATGGGGTAGGGGCTAAAATCTTGTTTTCTAGACACTCTTCCCTAGACTATTTCATGCACCAAGATTTCCTAAGATCATTTTCCTTCGAACCCATGAAATACTCACTATTCAAAACTCCAATATCCTTCTTATCTATCAACCATCCCTTTGATACCATTCTATCACGACCTTCCTTCTTCAAGATGAGGTAAGGAACAGAAAAGTGCCATGCCCTTCCTTCTTCGAGATGAGGAGAGATAATGACCTCTAGTACTGCCATCCATAGGCCCTTTATTAGAGACTAGAACCATGTGTATGGAATCTCACACAAAATTGAAGGAATTATCCATTTTAAGGATAATAGGATCAAGAGAATATATGGTAAAAAACCCGAACAACACCAATCTTTTATATAAGGGAAACCATAATTTAACCCATGCATGATTTAAACATAAAAATCCATAAAGGTAAAACAAAAAAAATCCAGTTAAAGGTACCAAAAGAAAAGACTAAGTAGTGGCACAACAATTATCCCGACGACTGAGATAGAGAATTCCATCATGGTTCTCAATGTCCTCATGGAAACATGAAAATAGTTCCACAATCATAGGGTGAGTATACAGGTATGCCCAGTAGGAAAACAAAATCCACCGGTGCACATGTGGGGAAACATACTAATTCCCCACTTAGAGAATAGTAGAACCTCAAAGAACCTACTAATGAGTACTAACCAGAAGATCTGTCATGACTGATACCCTGGGGCCCGTGTCGTGACTACCCCAAGGTAGCCTCACGTAGAACAAGGGATGGATACTAGCGTCGAGTAGGAATATCCCAAACAAATTTGATGCATTTGCCTATGTACTTGTATACATGTACACAAATCCCAGCCATAGATAATGGAAGATGAATACACTATGTAATGAAAATACATGCATACCACTACAACACAACAATAGAGTAAGACAGAAGGTAAAGCTATAAAGTAAAACCAGGCCAGAATACAATCCAATTTAAAGAAAGACAACAGTAAGGCATGAACTGAAAACAAGGATATTGAAGCTGCTGAAGGAATCTACCAGAAACACATTGGCTCATTTGATCTCACAAGGCATTGGCTAGTCTTGGATATGGTCCTTCTCTTGTTAAGACTCCACCAAAGTGTTAGTAGTCTTCCCAAGACACAACCCATGTGGGAAAATCTCGTGCAGGGGTGAGTAAATCAATACTCAGTAGGGGACCCTGAAAACCACAAAGGAAAAGACCAAAAATGAAAACACCACCAAGAAAATATAATTAGCTTAACACAGGTATATTTCATCAACACATATAACCAGAACATCCATGTATACTCATAAGGTATTCCAAGACGCAACGTCTCATCCTCAGCTAGCCATATGGTTCTGTGCATAGCTTGCTTGATTCCAGGAGATCCCACTACTCGTGCTATCTGATAGCATCCACGTAGAGAAATTCTACAAAAAGTATCTGATAAAAAATAGGGTTTCAATACATCATAATGTTTCCTGGATATTTCAAGTCTCACTATGACAAGAAGTCTTGTTATCATAGCTAATCCTTCTTCATAAGATTCTTTTCAAGACACGCTCATCCCAAGATGACTCGCTCCTTGAGCCATCATGTCATCAGAGACCTACGCAAAGAGGACTAGATTTTTGGGGCCTTAGACATAGAAGACTCACCGAGAACTACCTGAATTACACTACTTCATTCATAATGTTGAATATCTTGTACTTATAAGGGACTCATCTTTGAGGAGTGACTATGGTCCGCTCATCTGTCGGCCACTGAGGTCCACTTGACTAATACTTTTCTGTCAGGACACTCACGTCCCCTCGACTATTGCTCATCTACCAAGCCATTGAGGTCCACTCGACTACTAATTTATGGGGACACATAGGACTTCTTAGCTAATCATCTATCGGGCCACAAAGGTCCGCACTCCTACTTTTCTATCAGGCCACACAGGTCTGCACAACTACTTGCTTGCCGTGCCACACAGGTTTGCACAGCTACTCATCTGTCAGGACTCAAAGGTCCCCACAACTATTTATTTGTTGGGCCATAGAGTTCCACAAGGATACTCATCTTTCGGGAAACACGTTTCCACTCAGTTCTTCCTTCTAATCACAACCAGTCATAGGATTCCCGCTTGTAGCATGCTTGATTATGGGAGAATATACTCCTTAAGACATTAGTAACATATCAAAATCTATTGAAACTCACTTGGAGTATGAAAAAAGGACTTTCTAATATAATGGGTCCCAATGATACAAACATATAATCAATCAGAAGTATGGTTTGCATGTTGTGACTGTTTTAATGCAAAGGGGCAGGTTGGGTCCGAGTCTGGTCTAATCTGGTTGGACTGACCTAACCGGACCTGACCCGGGGTCCACCAACCTGACCAGGATTTGAACCGACCCAGATCTGACCCAGTAAAGGTCTATCCTGCCACCTAACCAGCCCACTGTGAGCAAGCCAGGCCTGCCTAGATGAGAGGAGGCCAGTGCACCGCATCCCCTCTTCACCCTACGGGTCACCGTGGGATCAACACCACCACAGTCTCGAGTAGATGCGACCATCCAGGCACGGTTGCTGCATCCGCATGCACCACCGCCAACCTTGTTCTGGTAGCCTACTCCACCACATAGGACTGATGACGTAGGCCCCCTTCTCACTTTCATGGTGCGATGCTCATGCACTACCTCCGCACCGTTGCAGCCTGCTAGTCGCGGCCTGCTTCGCCCGACATAGTGCCCCACCAGAGTCAGGATCCCGCACCTCCACGTCTCGCAAGTCGCGACCTCCTCTGGTGTCACATTCCACTTACGCCTACATCATCAAACTTCAGAATGGAATCCCCATGTCTTCACATATGTCCCATTCCTTCATCGCCGCACCACCCCGTTATTGTCATGGGGTCAAATCTTCGGCCCTGAGTCATTGTGCAAGGGATTAAAGGCACAATGACCACTTGTTCATAAGCCACAAATTCGTGAAAAAATAGCAGGGGAGGAGAAAGAATAAGAAAATCATGAAGTAGTGATCATATCCATTGTTTATGTTGGTCTAAATTCATCCTTGATAGATGGTTAAACAAGGAAGAAAATATCACATGAATCGCACTCACCTAAATTCCCAAAAGTCAAATCCCATCCCGCAAGAATAAACGACCCGCAGATAAACCTATTAGTGGGTTGATACATGTTCTTTGTTTAGAAAGAAATAATGGGTAAACCAAATAATAAAAAACAAAACCCCTACATGGAAAATAGGATTGGTCCACATCAGGGTTTGATCATTATTGGCTATCCATTAAGAGACATCATGATCTGTCGTCTAATTGACCCTCGATATGCAATCCATCATCGTTGAAGATTCATCATTCATCTCTATTCATTGCTCCCTAATAAAATTCCTCTAAATCCTTAGAGAAATATCTCGAGGCATTCCTAAATATCATTGCTCTATTTATCCATTAAAGGGGGGAAGGAATTTCAGTGTTTCTATTACACTGAGTCGATGTGTCGTTATGCTGTTTCATTTATGACAAATAATTTTTGTTACACTTGAGTATCAACATTGTTACCATGTTTCATTTATGAATTAAAATATCTCACTCGATGTTGCATTATAGTGAAACACATTTTTTGAATAAAATAATGTTTCTTTAGTTTATTTTTTTTCTTAAAAATTCCCAAATTTATCTTTTACTATCGACCTGTGCCGGTCCAGGTTAGGCCTTGTCTAAGGAAAGAAAACCCTCACGAGCTCAACAGTACTCTTGGAATTTCAATCCAAGATACCATTTATGAGTTATCTGAAACAAAATAATTTTTATTCAATTATTTTATTTCTATCCATGTCCCAAAAACTACTTTCCATAGTTGGTCCGCATCGTACAATGTTAGGATCTACCTAAGGAATGAATGCCCTCACAAGCTCAATAGTGGTCTCGAATTTTCAATCCTAGTCATTGTTTATGTGTTATAGGGATTTTAAAAATAAAATAATTTTATTTAATAATTTTATTTATGGTTATGCCATTTTTAGGTTTTCTCACTGGAGACCCGTACTGACTAAACTTAAGTCACGCCTAGTGTTAACCTGCCATCTTGAACACAACGTCACCCTCATATTTCTAATCCAGGAATTCGTTAAAGATTTATTCCACTTTTTTAGTAAAATTACTCACACCCAGTATTTAAAACTAATCATTTATTTACTGACCATTATGGGCACACCGGGCTTGGAATTGCACGTTGTCTTAGCGTCTGGTCTCGAAAAAATCCTATATAATAAAAGAATTCATGTAATTACAAGCCATTACATTACCCCCATATTTAGTTATTTACGTCCTTTTAAGAGAAAATAAGGGCTAAATAAACAAATAGAGGTACTGAGCCAGAATCTGAGCCTCCCACTCCTCGGTGCTCTCTGGGAGATTCTTGTGCTACCACCAAACACACACTAGAGGAATCGACCATCCATGAAGGATCCACTCCTGTCGATCCTCAATATCTATCCAAGACTCCACAAATCCTCTGAAAGTAACAACATGATCCCCACCTTTTGAAAATCCATCAGGGGTATTCCCTATTGAAAACTAAGTAGGTAATGACTCATAGTCGGCTTCACCAAGTTGTTCCTCCACAACACATATAAGAGTGTACAGGGAACAACCAATGTCTGGAGACAAGCTGATTCATACCCATCCATGAAAGATAACTGTATCGAGGCCATATGCTATGTTTACACATTTATAAACTATGAACTGGATCTCCTACTTGGAGAATCTGCTACCATGTTCCCCTTACTAGGAGTATAGACTACTTCGAGGTCATAGTCTTAAAGTAACTCCAACCCTCATCTCTTTCTCAAGTTCAAATCCTTTTAAGAGAAGATATACTTGATTTTTTTGTGGTTTGAGTAGACAGTAAACTGTTCACCCATAGAGGGAGTGTTTCCACCTAATTAATGTCAATAATACCACTGCCAACTCAAGATCATGGAACTCATTAAACCCTATATTAACAACTAAAAAGTCTACATGCATCTTTCCATCCATGCAAAAGGCTACCCCCTTTCAACTTATCGATGTGTTCATCTTCCCATTGGTAGGAGGTAATAATTCTCAAAGGTCCACTTAGTTAAAGGGCCAGTAATCCACACATAACCTCAAACATTGGGTCTTACTAAGACATTCCTTTATAAGTCCACCACCAACACCCTCAACTCATGAAGCTTTACGAAAGACATCTGATATACTGAGGTTGATATCGGTGCCATATCATGGTGTAGAATGATGCAGATTTCCATAACCCTACCGATAGGAAATCCTGGAAACATCTTCTAGAAAGATTTTCATATACTCTACCACTCTTGCTGGGAACTAAAAACTCAAAACATCCACTGACACATGGGTATGGATGGCTGCATGCAGCTACCCCATTTTAATACCCCCCTTCTCAATTAGCCTGGTGTGAACCATATTAGGGTGGTGGTTGTAACATGTTTAAATTTATACCACCTCCTTCTACTCTCCTTGCTTTTCAGCTCTATCTACCATCCTACAAATTAATCCATTCCTATCACTATCTCTACCCTGGTGGCTCATCCACCATTTCATTGTCAGCATGGGAGGCTTGAAAGTCTCAAGCGAGATGACCCCTATTGTTTTTTGAAAATTATTACTTCTTTCTAGGACAACTGGAATCACCCAATTATCCTTGAGATGTAAATCTATTATCATGGGTCCTCTTCTCGTAACGTCTCATACGTCTAGGTCTCTCAGACTATCTCCTGATTCTTACTTTTCCACCACTAACATCCACTGGTTGTATCTACTCAGCCAATTGACTTTCAACCACAAAGGTTCTCTCTAGCACCCTAGAATATTTAGGAATGCACATAGGAATAGTGCTGGCTTGGATGTCCCTAAACACTCCTGCTATGAGTTCTGATCCCCGAAGCACTAGTTGTATCATATTCATTGAGTACATGGAGAAGGCGGTATGCCTCGATGAATACTCAGATACCGACATATCGTCCAACCGAATTTGTATAAGATCTTGGGAACATGTAGGCCTTTTCTTTTATTGAAAGAGACCCTTCTCTATGAATGGATATCAAGCACTTTCCATGGAAAAGTCACCTCATCGTAAGATCATGTAATATAGAACCCATCATCGCTCTCCTGAGCCACATAGAAGGCTCACTACTAGAACCACCACTTGATATAATGGTCCTCTAACTTTATTTAAAACTCGGTCACCACCTCAAGACATTCCTTATCTTCCTATGAGTCAGGATAACCTTAGAACCTAAGGGGTCTTAGTCACTGAAACTCATGAAGTGCACTCATCATGTGCATCTCATTCATTGGTACTACGTGAATCGTGTGCTACTCTATAGGTGGTGGCATAAATTGTACACCACTTGATGGTGTTGTCCCTGGTAGAACCCCAGTACCCATCTTGTCACCACGTAGGTAATCCTCATGATCACGTGGTGGAATCCTTGCTGGCTATCTACATGGAAGCACCTTGAAACAAAATAAGTTATGGCACAATCAATAGTGTATACATGGTGAGATAACTCAATAAGTAATGGAAATATCATCCCATTCCTATAAGATGAATGTACCATCATTTTTTCTAGCAAATAGTTTTTCATGGACTTAGTCAAAACGAAGTATTCAGGGTCCTGGTCTATGGATATGTTGGTTGTCACACCAACACTTGATTTTATGGCCTGAATGATGAACTCAAAACACTTAACATTGTTTCCACATACTAAACTCATAGACAATGGGTTCTTAAGATAGAACCAACCACCTCCGATACCACTCTATCCTGACCCATCCCCCAGGGCATGTGTTGTGACTACCCCAAGACCACCTTCCAGAGGCCAGGGCTGGCGACTAGCCCCAAGTAAGAATATCCCAAAAAATGGGAGGCATTTCCCTAAGTACCTATACACACACACACACACACAAAACTCTAAGCCACACATGTATGAATGTGTATACAATGAGTAAAGAAGAGGCATTAAAAGAACCACAACCCCACAAAAGAGTACGACAAAAAATAAATCAATAAAGTACAATCGGGCCAGAATACAAGCTCCCTGAAATAAAGACAATTGAAATGCCCAAACCCAAACAAGGGTACTGTCAGCTCAACATTGGTATATGTAATCAACACATATAACAATAACATCAAAGTATACTCATAAAGGACTCCAAGAAAAAATATCACATCTACTGCAAGCCATATGGTTCTATTTGTAGCATGCTCAATTCCGTGAGATCCCATTCCTCGAGCAATCTGATAGTAGCTAGGTAGAGAAATTATACCAAAATAATTCAAGAGAACATCTGGTCTAGATACATCATGATTATTATCTAAGATGTCTAGTCTCACTGAGACCAGATATCTCGATATCAATTTCAATATTTCATCACCAGATTCTGCTCAAGGCGCGCTCATCCCTGGAGGACTCACTCCCTAAGACATCTTGTTGTCTAAGAACTACACAAAGAGGTCCCACTTCTTTGGGCCCCACCCAAAAATAACTCATTGGGAACTACCCAAATTACACTGTTTTAGTCATAATTCTGAACATATTTTACTGTTGAGGTACTCATCCTTATTTAGTAACTGAGGAATGCTCATCTGACGACCATTGGGGTCCACTAAGCTACTTCTTGTCTCCTCAGCCACTGTGTTCCGCTCATTTATTTCTCATCTACAAAGACATTGAGTTCCTCTTGTCTAATCATCTATAAGTCCAGACAGGTCCGCTCAGCTACTCGTCTGTCGGGCCACACAGGTCTGTATGGCTACTCGTATGTCGGGCCACACAAGTTAGCACAACAACTCATCTGTCAGGCCACATAGGTACTCAAGACTACTCATCTGCTAGGCCACATAGTAACACACGACTACTCATTGTCTGGACCACACAGGTTTTCATATATACTTGTCTCATGGGCCACACTGATCAACTTGTCTATGCCTTCACGTCACATCCAGTCATAGGATTCCCACTCGTAGTGTGCTTGATTCCAAGATAATCTACTCCTCAAGCCATTGTTCACATCTCAACATTCACAGAAACCCAGTTGGAATATTTCAAATGGACCGGTTCATCAAAATGGTCCCAACGCTACAAATAGATGGTCAATCGGATGTAGGGTTTGCTAGTTAATATTGTTTTACTAAAAAGTGGTCGGTGGGGTCTAGGTCTGGTCCAACCCAGTCGGACCGACTGGTCCCGAACCTGATCCGACCCGGTCTGAGTCCAGCATAGACAAGCTGGACTAGGGGTCCAGCCCGCAATAAGAGGGTTGACCTAACTGGCCGAGACATGGCTGGTGCACCGCATCCCCCCTCCACCTCGCGGATCACGACGGGGTTGCCATCGTCTTGGTCCTGAGGGACTATGGCCTTCCACCTGCCAAACACAGCGTGATCATTGGGTATGTGTGTGTCTTTGGAAGACTAATGTCGACGGCCTACTCCACCACCAATGACCGATGCCAAGGGCCCCCTTCTCACCACCACCGAACGCCATCCACATGCCGCCTCCACACTGCTGCGACCTTCTTCGCCCGATATGGCGCCCCACCTACAACGGGATCATGTACCACTATGGCGCGCCATCGGCGTGCGACGCCTTCTGCATACAGCCACTATCGTACACTATTGGCAGCAATATGTCATCATAGATGTCTCATTCCTTCATCATCACACCACCCTAGTGTTTTCACGGGATCAGATCTTCCATCCCAAGTCATTGCACCATGGATCGAAAAAGCAACGACTGCTCTTTAATAACCCACAAAGACACGAAGAAAATAGAAGGGGAGGAGAATGCATGAGGAAAACACAAAGGATGGATCATAGACGTTTTTTTTGTGTCATCATGGATTTTCCATGTTATATTTTTTAGATAGGAATAACAAATCACATGAATATCATTCCCTTAAATATCCACAAGTCAAATCCTATCCTGAAAGAACAAACGACCCACTGATCGATCTATTAATGGTTTCATCTACATTAGTTGTTTCTAAAGAATGAATGGGGAAATAAAATCATAAAGAAAAAACCCCTAATTGGAAAATATGACTGGTATGCATCCGGGTTCGACTGTTGTTGGTGATCCGTTAAGAGACGTCATGATCCACCGTCTCATCGACCCTCGATTTGTGATCTATCTTTATTGGGGATTCGTCATTCATTGGAATTAATCGCTTGCCAATGTAATTCCTCTAGAGCATTAGAGCAGTCTTCTTGGTCGTTCCTGGATCCCATAACTTTGTTCATCTATTTAATAAAGTAATACTTTTCAGCATTTCTATTACATTTATTCACTGCCTAGTTACGATGTTTCATTTATAAAATAGTTTTTTTGTTACACTTGAGTTGCAACATTGTTACCTTGTTTCATTTATGAATTGAAACAGCTCACTCGATGTCACATTGCAGTGAAAAAAACTTTTTGAATAAAATAATATTTCTTAAGTATGTTTTATTTTTTATCTTTAAAATGACCAAAAAATAACTTTTACTCTCGTCCTACATCGGTTGATGTTAGGCCCCACCCAAGGAAAGCACACCCTCAAAAGATCAATGGTACTCTTGGATTTTCAATCTAAGATACCATTTATGAGTTATCATAAATAATATAATCTTTATTTAATAATTTTATTTACGGTCACATCCCAAAAAATAATTCCACAATTGGCCCATGCCTGCCAATGTTAGGAACCACATAAGGAATGATTGCCCTCACGAGATCAACGGTGGACTAAGATTTTTAATCTGAGTCATCGTTCATGAGTTTTAGGGATTTGAAAAATAAAATAAATTTATTAAATAAATTTATTTATGGATTTTCCATTTTTGGGTTTTCTCACTATAGGCTCGTACTGACTAAACTTAAGTCTCAACTAGGGTAAACCTTTCATCCTGATCACAATGGTGCCATCATATTTCTGATTCATGAACCCATTTAATTGTTATTACAATTTTTTAGGAAAATCACTCATACGTGCTATTTAAATCATAACATTTTCTAACGGACCATTCCAAGCACACCAGTCCTCGAAATCGTACTTCGTCTCAGTTCCTGGCCTCAGAATAATCCCATATAATAAAGAAATCATGGAGTTCTAGGATATTACACTAGCCTCACCAATGCACACTCACCAAATAACGCAATTCATGTGAAGTAGTAGTATAAGAATATCAACAATTTGGTACCCCGCACCACTTTCCCATTGGATAGCTTCACATTCCTAACGGCTAAAGTCTTGATGAAACCACTTTTCCAATATGTAGTTCTACTTACACTATCTTCCCACCCACACATGGGACTCAAACCACATTCAAATACTTCCTGCAAACTTCTGGTCCACAACCACACCACACATCCCGCCCACAGACACCTGGGCCTCTACAACCACACCTCTCAGTCGAAGACACCTAGGCCTCATATCAATGAAACCTGGGAAAAGAATCATGTCCCCCAATCACTTGGACCCTCATCCACAACAAAACCTGCCTGAAGGATCTTGGATGATGGTAAGCCTCATCCCATTATAGCCTACCCGGATACCCTTGAAAGGTAAGAACCCAGAAGAGGGTTCTAGGAAGAAAGTCAGTAACCATTCATCCATCCTCCCACTGGGATGTTGGGAAAGATACCCTCCCCCATGAAATGGGGGTGTTTGGAACATGGTTCTCAATAAATGTGGTGTGCATATAGAAATCACAAGGAATAAAAATTTATACATCTATGTAAGAAAACACTCAACCAAACCTACGGGTTCAAAACAAAAAACCAGACCACACAGAACTACATTTGCTGTTACCCATATATTCACAACCACACAAACAACCACAATAAAACAAAAGCCTAACCACTTTTCATTAAAGAACTTTTCCTTCATTAATTAGGGGTTTCACTTTAATTTACTCCAACACTACACCGGGAAACTACCATCCACATCCATACATAGTAAAACAATCCAAACCAATTCGCAGTCCCACTACAGAAATAGTATACAACCACAACAGAGTCCTACTTCACAAACACATTCAACAACCACAACATAAACCATTGGTAGACCCACCACCAACAAGTTCATCCATCCCACAATCAATCAATCTCTCAACCTGAGATTCAGTCACATCTTTTATACCACCCCACACACAAATCCCACAGAAAAACACCCCCAAATAATAGCCTTGCTACACAAATAAGCTATCTCCCAAAAAAAGGACATTCCCTCTATCCCCACCCCCAACTCCTCACTAGTAATAAGGATACCAACCTCAACTTCACACAACCCCCACGAATTACAAAACCCAACCAAACTTAATTGACAAACACCCCATTAATCCATGAATATTCATATTTAGAAAGAGGGGTTCTTTAATTCCACATTAAATATTAGGGGTGGTCATAAAATAGGTCTGATCCTGGGGAATCCATTTATTTAACCAAGTATACATGATTAAACATATTTCATGTTACAACCATTTATCAAAGAATCAAAACAAAATACAGAACACCACTATTATTCCAGAAAATACCACCAAAGACCATGATTTTTTTAAGTCCTTATAGACCATACAATTCAAAACAAGGTTCATGGATAACAGTTACAACAACATGCGCAACATCCTCACTTCCCATCCATTATTTCATTCAACCCTGTTATCTTTTGGTCATGATATCCCTTTACTCTAATTTATTACTTATTAAGTAAAAGTATTCAATTGTTCTTCACAAAGAAACATTACTACACCCACCCAAAATGATAAAAAAATAAATAGAGCTAGAATAATCTCTACATGAAGCAACATGAGACTAAAAATCTTCTTTGCGCCAAAATATAGCGTTGCATGAGCAACATAAAGAACTCCAACGGAACTTGGTTGATGGATACGGCACAACACGTGACTCCACGAGGAGGGATATCTCTAGGACCACCAAGATAAAGGAAAGTAGAGGACCTCCTCTTTATAAAAAGTAATATCCTATATCAATGGAACAAAAATAGTTTCAAAACTCATTAACGTTGGATCTTGGTCAAGATCATATAGTTTGAATATCTCAAAGTCCCTAGAGCATTAGTATATTAAAGATATACACAATATCCTTTGGAATGAACTTAAAAATGCCCAATCAAGGATTTAAACTCAGTTTATGTCAAATAAGACTTAAGAGGGGTGAAACAAGAAAAAGTGGGAGAAATTGGACAAAATAGAAATTTGACAAAGGGTGAGCCACCGTTTGGTGTGCCACCATCACAGTACCACCGTTTCTGTGTGCCACCATTACGATGCCACTATTTCGGTGTGCCATCGTTATAGTGCCACTATTTTTGTGTGCCTCCATATTGTGCCACCGTGATAGTAACACCATCTCAATGTTCCACCGACATGGTTCCATCTTCTCGATGTTCCCCCTTCATGGTGCCACTATTTTGGTGAAACTAGTTTTTTGGAAAACTCCAAAAACAAACCACTGTGACCCTCAAGAACACAATTAGCATTGGAGTTTCACAAAGGTTTGGCTTGGGAAAATCCAGGTCATTACAAATCCCTTCCAATTTAAAAATTTAAGTTGATTTGAATCATTTTATTCATTTTGGTGAATTTTTGGAAAATTTAAAAATTTCTTAATTCATAAATTTTAAGCTCCTTTTCACTTTGGTATTTCAATAACAACAATTATAATATTGATCCAATTTGAATAATTATTTTTTTAGGATTAATTTTTTCATGGGATTATCATTTTTCTTCTAGGCCAAGAGATAAGTTGAACTTCAACTAACCCAAAACAAATCAATCGAGTTTAAAGAAATTATGAGTTACAGAATGTATCTCACCTTAGTAAATAAAGAATAACACTGTATAAAGACCTCTAAATGAGGAGATTTGAGGTGTATTGGAAATAGGACATGAGAGAGAATGATAAAAATAATTTTCATGGATAATTTATCTCATTAAGGTATCCATTTAATGAGGTAATGTGGAGAAAGATTAAGGGTCTCTTCATCTAGATAATGTGTCATTGATTAATGTGGGAATAACTTTTCTAAACGTATCCAAATGCATTAAAATTTTGAGAATTGATAGAAAAATAAATTTAGATTAACCATTATGATGATTCTGTAGGGGTTTTTAGGATTATAGTGTGAATAACATGAGAAAGATTATTGTGAATGAATTCTGGGGAATAAATACTTTTTACTTCCATTTCACTCTTCTCTAATTTTTTTATTTTTATAAATCCTTATTATTCCCTATTTTTCAGAGATACCATTCACATGGAGGGGAAATATTATGAGTGATTGGGGAAGGGGGGGGGGGGGTTTCTTTTTAATGTTTTTGTTCATGCAATTAATGGTATAAAATCATTCATCTATTCTATGAACTTGGCCTCAATATGTAATAGTGTTTTTTGTCAAGTATAATCAAAGATATTTTTAGATGTTGTTGTTGATATTTAAATGGTATATGATCATTTGTTCCCATTGATAGGTTCTAGTATATATATAACAGAATATACTAGGGCTTAGTAGTGATTTACTCGGTGATCATCAGTACATGTGGGAGGCGTAATGTATATTCTTTAATTTTTGGGATAAACATGACCAGATCGGGTGTTACCCAATTCAATTGATGGTATTGATTACAACTATATCACACATAGAAAGGATAGTAGACCTATCTAATATCTTAGAAAATTTTACTCTAACCACCACCATTTTACCAAGGGAGTGAGATTAAGTGATTTTAGAATCTCACTTTAATATTACTAGTTGAAGTGGATTAGATAAATTGGAACTAGGATAATATTGCATTTAGAAAACCGAACTGAACCTGAACTCCCATCTCATATCACTATTTTTAATCAATTTGTTTGCACTTTATTTTCAATCTCTTCATTACTATATTTATTTTATTTCATTTCTTTTTTTAAATCAAAAAATTTCAAAAAAAGTCTCCACTTCTTTCTCAAAATTAATGTGATAAATGTGATTTCTGTGCACTCCCCTCTAAAGAAAACATAGGTTGACCACTTTAATACATTTTTAAAATAGAGGAAAAAATTACTACACCCCATGACAGGAATGTGTAAAAACTTAGTTCCTTTTCTAGGGAGGGAGTGCAAACAATTTAATTTTTACATTTCATAAAGAAAATCTTCACATTCAATAAAAAAAATTCATGTTGTATTCCAACTATAATTATTCTACTTGGATTTATTACTCATAGGTGTAGGAAAAAGTGGTTTATAATAATGAGGAATACCTTTTACAAAGGGTTTGTGGACTCATTATTTTTTTCAAGAAAATGTTGGCTGATCATGTCCTAGGTATCTTGCTTAATGAACTGATTGACATCATTAGTCAATTAAAAACCGATTATAATGTAATGAATTACAAGGATGAAGTATCATTGGGTATGGGAACTAAACCTGAACCAAAATAAGAAGTAGTGGTGGAATATAATTATCTGATCATCTTTAAAATAGAGTATCCTAACTATATTCTTCCATCAATTAATAGTCAACTCCTAGAGGAAATTTCCACTAAAGAAGCAATTGATGTTGAGCCAGTTAAGGGAGATATTGTTTTTCAAAACACTTTAAATTATGATTTTATTAAAGAATAATTGAGTATTACCTCCCCTTGTTTTAAATATTCATATTCAGGCAACAGTTTAATTTACTTAGAGGATGAAGAAGAAGAAAAGTAAGATACACCTATTGAGGAACACCTGGAGCTCCCTAAACATGTCGAAAATTTATTGGAGGGGGTTCAAGAGGATATAAATGCGGCTTTTCCTGAGGAAACCAAGATAAAAACTGATTACATAGAATGGGATGAATTTTATATCGATTCTTCATGCTTTAATATTTTGAAATATAATTACACTATGACATTACATTTTATTTTTCTATTAATACAAATTACGTAAAACAAGCATCGAAGAATGAATAAGAGATTTTTCAAGTGGAAACCAAGAAAGAGGGGGCCTCATTTTTTTCCTACCCCCACCATGAAACTTGTATCTCATTCCCATAGGGGTTAATTTTAAGTACTACATAAATGGATTACCTAACAAAAATAAAGAATAAATGTATGATATAAAACGTATGTTATGAATGTTCATATTAAATAAATTATACCCACTATCAGATTGGGGATAACCAAATAAAACTATCCATCTCAAGGCAGTCAAAACCTAGGGACCATTTAGTGGATTAAACCAAGATCTGTCATTATTTTCTCATGATATTTCAATTTTATTTAATTTTCATAAATTTATAATGTTTTATTTTGTTTTTTATCAGGTATATTTTCAATGAGAAGCACTTAGGAGGATAACTCAACTTTGCGCTGCCAATAAGCCATGTTGTAGCTCTTTAACACTTACTTGATTGATTTGATCCAATAAAAAATACAATTACATGTTAAAATCTACTTGAACACATTAGAAACACTACATCATTTAAGTGCGTGGTAGGGAAAATTTATAGTTTAGGATTTTAATTTTTAATTTTCTATTTTTTAAAGTTTGTTTTTAATATTTTTGTGCAATTATTTTTTTAATTTTTTTGTTTTTTTTGATTTTGAGCTAAAATGATTATATTTTCCATTTTTGAAACCCATATCAATGAGTTACTTAAATTTTTCCATGAAATTAAACTTAAATTAATGCTAGAAATAAACACGTTTCAAGTTCAAATATTTGTGAATTTGATGAAACAACCTCTAATTTTTGGAATCACATGCCATATATCACCATCTTTATCATTGAATTCTCTTTCCTATGTGTCTTATGAACTCGTTTGGTCATATTCTTTATACTCAAATCAATTCTCAAAATAATTAATCCATGATTTCTTTAAAAACAATTTGTTTTATTCCAATAAAAATATAAGGGTTTGAGGTACTTGTGTTTTAAATGATTGAGGAACATCTTTGGTTTTAAATTCCCATTTTCAAAAGAAACTATTTTTAATCTGGACTTCTTTATACATTTAATCCACGTATCCCTTATAATCCATGAACAACATGTTAGATTAAAAACATTATAATCCAATTTTCCTTATCCAACCCACTCTTAAAGTGAAATTGCATAATCTAGTTTAACATATGTTTCGTGGAATCTATCTTGTGTTGTGATATATCATTTGGTTATAATTTATAAGGAAAATAAAATGTTTAAAATATTTTCTTTTTTTAAAAACTCATTCTTTCAAAAGTTTTTCCAATATGTAGATTTCAAGAAAAAATAAGAAGAGAAATATTATTTTTTCTTATTAAATGATGATAGTGTGGGATGTCTATGAAAAAAACTGATATTATTTTAGAGTTAATTTTATGCTATGTGGAGTGAGGTGGAGACCATAGTTGAGTGAAATTTAGATTTAGACAATTTTTCTTCAAAAGGATCCTAACTCTCCTTATTCGACCTATGAATTTTTAACATCTCAATCTTTCCCATCAAAAGACACTAAACAATCCAAAAAAATCCTCCTATTAAACACATTTTCGTTAACCACATTGAGTTGAGATGTTGGAATTTACCAATCATATGAAGAGTATTTCATTAGTTTTGATGAGAAAATCCTTATTAAAAATCAACATTTGTGAGATGAGAGATAATTCAAATGAGGTAGGAGTCTGGTGTGAATGTGAGGATATATTAATTTGAATTATATTAAATTATATAAATAGATAACATGAAATAGTTGGTTTTGAGGATTCATGATATATTTTGATTCTTTTTGTCAAATTGGTGGATCTTATGGGTATGTGTTTTGAATTTTATTTGATTTTATTTTGACACTTAATTGTCTAGGAGTAAACGTTATAAGTGCTTTAGAATTGATAGGGTTAATATTTTCATTATTTTCTAGGTGTACTTAAATGATTTAATCTCTTTAAATTTAACAATTGGAGCTAATTTTCATCATTTCATTATTTTGTGATTTTTTTACAAAAATGTGAATGTTTTTTAATTCAATAATTTTACCATTTTTTGTTAAATTTTTATTTCAATAAAAAAATTTAAAATATTGATCCAATTGGAGTGATTCTTTTTTTAATTCCTTTATTATTGGTATTCAACTTATTCTTATGGATCCAGAGTTAATTCAAACATCACTAGCCCCAAATAAATCAATCAATTTGATAAATGTATCTGTCTGATAGAATGGACTCCACCTTAGTAAAAAAGTCATAAATTAGGATAAATATCTCCAAAATAGGTTAATCTAGCAGTATTGGAAATATAAATCAAGGTATCATCTGAAAAATAAATTTCATGGATAAATTATTTCATTAAATAACCCATTGAAAAAGTTATAGAGGATGAAGTTGAAGATTCTCTTCCACCCCAAAAAAAGGTTCCTGAGTAATTTGGGAATACATTTTTTCTAAACATGCCTAAATGAATTGAAAATTTTAGGGTCAATATAAATCTAAATTTTGATTATCTTTTAAGATGATACATTGGGGTTTTTTTTAGTGTGGTGGGAAGAATGGGAGAAAACTTCTGGCAGGAAGATTCTGGGGGAGCAATTTCTTTTTATTTCTTTTCACTCTTTTATTTTTTTAGTTTTTTAATGTGTTCTTATTCCCCCTTATTCATGGATACCCTTCGCATAGAAAGATAAAATTATGAGTGGTTGTGGAAAGTGATTTTTTCCTTTTTTTAATGATTAATTTCAGGCACTCAATGGTATAAAATTCTTTATCTCTTTTGTGAAGAAGGTTTCAATTTATGATAGTGGTCATTATTAACAAGTATGATCATATTTTGTTTTAGATTACATTGGTCAATGATCATTTTTCCCTCTGCTAGTTTCTATTTTATATACGATGGGATAGACTAGGTCGTAGTGGTGACATAATTAGGGATCATCAATACTTGTGGGAGGGGTAGTGGATATTCTATATTGTTTGAGATAAACAAGACCTGATTAGGTATTTACCATGTCAATTGAGGGTATGCTCTACAACTCTATATCTTATAGTAAGGAGAGAAGAGTGAGCATACATCTTGGAATAGTTTACTATGACATTCACCATTTGAACAAGGGTGTGAGAGGAATAAATTATGGAATCTCACTTTAATCAATTTAGCATAAGAGTATTGAAAAAATTAAAAATAGGATAACATTTCATTTGGAAAATTGACCCTAACCTTGTCACCCAACTCATATCACTATTTACAATCACTTTCTTTGTCAATTTTTTTAATATTTTTCTCAATTTATTTCTTGTGTTTCATTTCATTCATTCTTTTTAAATTAGAAAAATATCAATAAAAAACAACCACTTCTTTATCAAATTTAAATTGACAAATGTAATTCTTGCATGATCCCCTATGAAGACAAACTATATTGACCACTTTACTACATTTTTAACTTAGAAAATAATTATTTTGTCCAGACCCCATAATAGGTATGTGTAATATATCATAAAATATAATTTATAATTGTTTTTATAGATTAAATAATGTCTTATAATATCAAGATATCATATCCATCAATTTAGTACAAAACCCTTGGTTTTTATAGTCCATATCATATGAAATTTTCTAATTGTATTCAATTATAGTTATTATATGGGTTTCAATTACATATCATCATACAAATTTTTTGATATCCTTTTGAGTCGTGAAATATGACCACTCGTCATATTTAAAAATTGGATCATCAGTTGTACAAAGTGGCTGATGGAACATAAAAAGTTTATGCACCATGGGTTATAAATTGATATACCTGCTCATGCATACTATTTTCCTTAGTTTTATTATTTAATGATTAGATTAATGTTAAATTTACATCTTTATGTGATTCAAATACTTTATTTTTGTTTTTGTGGCTACATTTCCGATTTTCATTGTGGAATTCATGTTTTGGAGAAGTTTTAGAGAAAAATAGACAGTGAAACTATGTGTAATTAATAATCACACATTTTGTACTTTTGATGACATAGGAATCAACTTTCTGAAGTACACACCCAAGTTCTTAATCAAGAAATTCAAATCATGTGGACTATTATACATGTTGTGAATATCCATTATAGATGTCGGTTGTGAATAAAAATATACTACATTTTTTATAAGTTTTGATTACAAATCATGTAATTTCACCAACTAAAAATCAACCAATTTAATTCAATGGAAAACACAGGAAATCCACTTTATAATAAAGAAAACAAAAAAGTTATGGTCGATCAGAGTACATGACGTGTACCAAGGTACATGATGTGTAATTCTATTTTCCTAAAAAATGCAGTCATGAACTCTAATTTTAAAACTTTTCTCAAAGGGGGAAGGTTGTTCCAATCTTATGACTCTACCTCGTAGTACTATAGGTGATTTATATATATTTTTTACCATGATTTCATTCCCCATAATCCTATTCTTCCCTAAATTTCCCATGTATCCATGGGTAGGGTTAATTTTTTTCACAACTCTTTCACAATTCCCATGGTCATGAGTAGATAAAGGAACATGAGTTGGGGTTGTAATTACATTACAGGTTCATTTTAATAATGATTTATCATGCATTTCTATTAATTTTGTATTTTTAATTTATAATTTATTTGATGATTAAAATTCAAAATTCACTCTTTGGGTCATATCGGACTAAAAACAACACAATTGGGGAAAACAAAGGGAATTAAAATGAGTGTGCTTATGAATATTATGTAAGCATGTTCCCATTATTTGGGGGGGGGGGTTGGTAAAAAGATGTTTTTAAGGAATTAATAATTGTACCAAGGGGTAAATTTTTAAAATACGTATTTATTTGTTATTAGAGCAAGAAATAATAACAAAATTAAATCCAATGGTAAATGAACTTAATAAATAACATGAAATAGTTAAGATAATTTTATATATTAAACTCTAATCAAAATTCCAAACCCTGCAATTTTTTTTTTGTAATTTTATTTTTTTTTTGTTTTTGTTTCTTTTTTTATTTGTTTAGGTCATTATTGTCATTCTTTTTCCATCACCATTTTTTCCCTAAATAATCATAAAAATCCACTTATTGGTGCCTATTTTATTACTTCCCTTTGTGATCGACCCTCATACCACACTATTACAGTAGAGTGAGGGAAATCAACTTATGACCATGCGATGGGTGTGTAATTAATCCTGTTCTTAAATTTATCCTTATATAATTAAATAAAGCTCATTGGGGATTTCAATTTATATTTTCAACTATTAATTGATTTATATAATTTATAAATTATAATAAAAGGTATTTTTGGTTATTTATCATTATATAAAATATTTATAAATTAATTAATTATAAATTTTTTGTAATTAATTATTTATTTATTTTCAAAACATTTATAAATAAATATTCCACCATATTATGTTTTGATATTAAAATGAATTTTAAAAATATGTGTAAGAACAATAATTTAGATCTAAATTATTTATATGGTAATTGTGAGTGTAATGTTTAAGGGGTTTAAACAATAAAAAATAAATATATATATAAAATCTATATATTTAACTATTATTAATTTCTCATAATTTTTAATTTTAATTGTTCAAATTTAATGGACCTCATTTGGGAATTAATTAAAATTTATTAAAGTATTTTTTGATTAATGATAGGATCAAAGGTTAAAATAATATTAATATGATTTTTAGATTATATAAAATGTTTTCATAAAAGAAATTAATATATAAAATGTTTATATTTCATAAAAATATATCATATATTTAAAATAAATTTTATATAATGATTAATATAAACGAGTTCATATTGAGAGTAAATAAAGTGTTTTTATATTTGTCTAATAATAGAGTTTGTATAATTAATTATAATGTTTTCAAAATTTATAATTGATTAATTTTTCATAAATGAATATCTAATGTTTGAAAAAAAGCACACTACTAAAAAATTGATTAATAGCCACAGACCTATTGCCATGGTATTATAGGTCTCTTCCTATATCTTGATTTATAGCCACTATTCAATTAAAACCTTTTCAATATCATGTTTTATAGCCACATATTAAGGAAAACAATGGAAATTTATTTTTATAACCCATTAGTCTCCCCCACCCCTTGACATAACTCTCTCTTTATGACCCTCCTCCCAACCCTCATGAGCTCTCTCTTTATTCCCTCCTCCCAGAAGCTTCCAATCAATTCCACTTCCCCACTTCTTGGCTGATGCCACTTCACAGTGGCCATCCCAACTACTTCTTCCGAACAACTCTAACATGGGAAACCATTACACTCATGATGTATCCCCTCTATGAAATTCCTTCCCTAATGCTACCACCCAATAAGACCACCCCACTGATGCTTTTCCAAGACAGTCGCCCACCTCCTCCTCCAGCATGCCTCTGATGTGGCCACCCCACCCCCTGGGGATCCTCCTCCTCCTCTGTTTGTCACACAACTTTCTTACTCACCGAAGGTATTTAATACCAATTGGGAAATAATTAAAAACATTTTTTCTCACTATTGAATCTATGTATTTTTTTACTACTAGAACATGTATTTTATTGATGGTTTTAACTAACTTGTGTTATGAAATAAGTGTATAACTTCATGGTTTCTATTAATTTAAAAATTAATGTAAAATATCAATAAACAACTGCATATAATTTTTATTGTATTTACTATATGGTTTCTAAAATTAGTATTACCTCCTCATGGTCAGTGTCATGACTATTAGTTTTTCATGGTCATACCGCTGTGTGAGTTTCATTGTCTCCCTAATTATTACATTGTCTTCCTGAGTATTTTGAATTGTCTTCTTGATGAATTCTTATGTTAAATTTTGAAAAAGTTTGATAACATACATTGTAACCATGTATTTACACACAAAAATATACAATCATTGACAACCAAAATTATTTCAAATGATGAATTTCGCACCTTCTTGATAATTGATGGGTGTTTTTAGGGAAAAATTATTAACTGATAAATATTTGTTGAATGATTTTTGAAACTGTTTACATGCTATGATTTTGTGAAATTCCTTGATGTTGTTGAAGTCTAACTATTATTTTAACTTCAGTGACTGATGCAACCTTTCACCTTGGAATTCAACTCTTTATTTGATTTTTTTCTTATTCTAGTTGCATTTTTATTAGGAGTTAATTATTGAAATTAATGATTCATTCATTTTGTTTCAAAGTAAATCCAATGATTTCTATAAAATAAATTCAATAAAGATTATAGGTTTGTAGATTTCAGGCTAAAAATTCATTGGCTAAAGCTTCCTATTCAGGTGAGTTTATGTAATACTTATGATTATTTTTTGAATTTATCTTTGAAATAAATTTTTTGAAATCTTCTTTGCCCGGTGGCTATTGAATTATGTGATTGCTAATAGTTTTTTTGTCTCATTGCATAAAAAAAGGGTTTTTTTGTTTTTATTTTTTGTAAATTATGCTTTCTGGTTGTGTCTTATAACATACTAAAAAGGGAGTGACACATATCTCATTCTTTGTGTTTTAACTAAAAATAAATTTGAGTATCTACTCAATTATGCATGTACTCATAGAATTTTCTAAATCTAAATACAGTATTGATGAAATGGTGATGTTTTTTGCTTATTTTTCTCCTTTTATAAGAATTAACAATTATTGAATTGAAAACTAATTTTTAACATAATTCTAAAATGAGTTCTCATCTTTAATGTTCAACCTTAGGATCAATGTTGAGTTTTATGTGTGGGGGAGAAGTCTCTTTTTGTGATAAATTGTACTTTTTTACAACATTTAAAAAATATATTATAAAGGTTGAAAAATAATTTCTTTCAAGATTTAATTTTCATTTTTGGTGCTTATGAGTTTTTATTGAATTTGGGGGCTATTTTTTCTACTTTTATCATTTAATAATTTATTTTCTTCCATGGTATCAATCTTGTAACATATTTTACACAGCTACTTTGAGTATTTAAATTAGTTAAGGTGTTATTTACGTTGATGATATCTATAATAAACTGAAATCACTTAATTCATTGGTAGAACTTATTTTATATAAATTGTATTATAGATGATCCCCATAGGAAAATAAATAATTGAAAATTTCAGTTGTATTTCACTAGTTGATAATAGTTTCTAGTATTTAAACTATGAAAATGATTAAACCTTTATATATAACACATACATAAAATTCATATGCCTATTAGAATTCATAGTGATCCAAATGTTACATAATAACCAAACATATTGGATCACACTTCCTTAATTAAACTGAACTCTAAAACTCTTTTAGATTTTGCTTTTATTTAACACATTACATATTTATGTGTTGAAAATTTTAATAATACAAGATTATCATATTATAAAAATTGATCAATTGGTATCCAATATCATTCCCATTTTCACCATGATGTGGTGTTATACTTCACGATTAAAAATAAATAATGGAATGAAATACTTCAACAAAACATTTTATATGATATGGATTATATTTTCAAAGTCTCTAAATTTCAATAAATATTAGTATAATTAAAGAAACATCACAACTCATTGTGAATCCATCCAAAAACTTTTCGAAATTGATTATTTTTATCTCTTAGATTTCATTTACACTTTTTTTAATATGATAAATCCTAATTCTTGTAACTTATGTGTTACTATTCCTGATTTTTTATTATTTAAAAAATTTATCAATTCCCTAAACCATAATTTTATAATTTTTATTATGATTTTTATGAACATGTTATTAATGATTAATAATTATCTTATGAAACAATACATTTCATGTTAAGTAATTTTCAATATTATTTATTTATGTATGTTTATATGCATAAAAATGGATAGATACTAGATTTAAAATATTTATTGGATCATTTTAGATTTCCATAAGGAGTTTAGATATTTTTTGGACATTTCATTCAGTAATGATTCAGATGGAGGATTGATTTGATGTCCTTATTTTAATTGTGCTTGAAGACCATGGGTAACTCGTGAGGAAGTTAATTACCATATCAATAAACCTTTTTTCTGAGGAAAAATACTATCATTTGTGGTAACACATTAGAGAAAAATATCAAGTGGATAATGACATTGATTTAGTGGAATGAATTGGTATGAAAAATATAATTTCTGATTAGCTTTCTTTTATTTCTGAATCCATATCCTAAAATAGACTAGTGTAAGTGGAAATGAATACTAAAACCCAGGTTTTGTCTATTAATCAGGATGTTGATGTTTTGAGTGTTATAAAGATGATGGATGATGCGAATACCTCAGTATATCAAGTATGAAGAAAAATGATCAAAAAATAGTTTTAATGAAATTATATCATGGAAAAAATGTATGGATTTTGTAATACTATGGTTGAATATCTCCTTACATTTATTAAAGATTTACTTCATGATAATTCATCTATTCTAGACAATTATTACATGGTATCAAATTTTAGTGAAAAATTTGGATTTTCATCTATTATGATTCAATTTTCCTCAAAGATTGTGGTCAATTGTTAAATACAGATCTGAGCTAGTGAAAATAGTGTGGCATCTCATGTTAGAAAAATAATATAGACAGAACTCAATCCCACATACCAGATAATGTGATGTGGCACTTACCTTTAATTCCCATAACTCAAAAAAAATTTATGTCAGAACTATTTCCAATGAATATAAGAAGTAATAAAGATGACACAAATAAATATAATGATGAAATACTGCATCCTATACATTGGTTGTCTTGGAAAAAAATTTATAGGTAATATCTTGATTTTGTATCTTACCCCTGAAATGTTGGAATGGGATTATCTTGACATGGTTTCATCCCATTTCTCTAAATACATATTTTACATAATACATGTCCTGTTATCATTCACATTTATAACTTCCCTTCATGAATATGTATCCATAATCCATTTACTATTACTGAGTATATTGATATTTGGAGCTAGTGATAATAGAAATGATATTTATATATACTTGAATCCATTAATATATGAGTTAATGGACAATTCAATTTTTGGTACATAATAATACGATACATTCAAGAAGGATTACATTTTGTTTCATTCAGCTTTATTATGGATGATAAATGATTTTCCTACATACAGAATGATGTATCGATGGAGTAATAAAAGGAAATTGTCCTTCCCTATTGGTATGAAAAATAAATGTTCTCAAAGATTGATGTTTTGATGAACTTTCACCTTCATAGGTCATCGATGATTTCTACTGATGGATCATCCGTGTAGGAAGAATCAAAGACAATCCGATAATGTAATTGAGACATATGAAACACCTCAATAAATGTCATGGAATGATATTGTTAATAAACATGATGATTTGATTTTTTTTGGAAAACGTTAATCAAATATTAGAAATTGAAAGCATGTTAGTTCAAATTTCAATAGAAATTGGATAATTAAAATCATATTCATTGAGTTGTCGTATTGGTCATTGAATTTATTGTGTCATTGTTTGTATGTAATTAATATAAAGAAAAAAATTTCTGAGATATTACTTTCTACTATTTTAAATTTCAAAGGGAAAAAACAAAAGGCGAATTGTTGTCACATGATGAATTGGTGGATTGGGGTAAAAGAGAAAGACTTCATCCTGAGTTAATTGGTCAAAAATAAGTGGAAATTCTCTTTTCCTAGTTATTCGATGAGAAATACAGAGAATAAAAAAATTCTTTAGGTCATGGAAGGTTTAAGGTTCCAAATGGTTATTAATGAAATATTTTGAAAAGGGTTAATACACAATATGTGAAACTAAACTCTCTTAAAACCCATGACTAGCATGTCTTGTTAGGTGAGTTGATTCCCATTTCAGTTTTACATTTTATTTCATATAATGTTAGAGTTTTTGTGATTATGTTATGTCATTTTTTCTCAATACCCTTTTTCTAAAATACTGAATAGAAGTGTTGTTCATAAATTTCATAGAGAAAAATCAACTATTATTTACAACATGGAGATAATTTTCTAAATATAATTTTCCACATGTATGTTACATCTGACTATTCATCTTCCCACAGAAGTTCTTTTTGGTGGTCCTATTTTGAGTCAATAGATGTATCTGATATAAAGAATTATTTATACATTGAAATATTGTGTGAAATAAATATCATCTTGATGTCACTTTTTTGAAAGGCTATGTGGCACAAGAATGCTTGTATTTTGGTTCATTGTACACTAATATTGTCACTACAATGTCTAATCAACTACTGAGAACTAAAGATGATTAATACCATCCCATTGAGCCTACATTTCCTTTAATGTCCCAAATATGGGGGTATCTGGATTGTCCTCATTGTGTTCTTTATGCAGGGAAGGGTGGGAACTGGCACATTATACTGTACTTGTCAACTGTAGTGTGCTTGATGATTATATCAAGTAATAAAAATAATAAATAATAATATTTTTTATTGTGTGATTTCATAATATCTTCTAAAATTTTAAATCTTTCATATCTATAGATAACATTTAGAAATTATAATCACATGTAGCTATTTAATATTCTATGTCTGTATATATTATGTTTTAACTCTATCAATGAATGAAGTATCGAATGAAATAAGAGTGTTGTCTATTAGTACAAATGATGTGGTACGTGATTGTAAGGAAATGGTTGTAAATAGATTTAAATTCTTTATAAGTAGTTGTGAATAAAATTGAAACACAACATGAATGTATCACGATAAGTGGAACAACATATTTTTATGAAAGTGCATCAGATAGAAAACCTCGATCATAAAATATATCATATTACAGTTTTCTTGAAAGAATAGTTTTACTAGATTACTATACATATGGTCATGTCGCAATGATGAAATGAAAGTGATTTTATTCAAGGAAATGACATGGAATGCATATTGGTAATAGTGGATTTATAGTTATTGATATAAACCCCCAACTTCATACTGATGAACCTTATATTCTTTCATCACACGCAAGATAGGTATTTTATGAAACTAACCTGTTACAACAAAAATTTGGTGTTATTTTTAATGTCATTTCTAGAACTATTTTTTATGAAGACATGGATGAAAATGATGTTGTGGATGAACCTATTAGTATTGATTTCAATGTTTCATTATAGGATACAAATGATTCAATTGATAGAACATATTTTGAACCGGAAATTGTCATTGAGCACACATAGTGTTGACACATCTGAAAGTATTTACCTCAAATTTTTGTAATATTTTATGTTTTTTTAATTCCATGCATGATATCAAATTAACTACTGTATTTTAAACCATTTTTTTATATAGAACTATTAATATCATGAAAAATTTATTTTTATGCACATCTCTTTTATTTCTTGACCATAGAAAAGTATTGATATTTTCTCAATATAAATATCACACATGAAAATGTATCTCATTGTCTTATGATAAAATTGTATTATTTAACATTTATCATTATTTATATTTATTAGATAATATTATTAAAAAAAATTAGGTTAAAATGTATAATTATGGCGATACTAGAAGAATGAGTAGAATACATAAAAATCAACAATATATGTCTCCTATGGGCACAACTGTATGTACAATATATGTTTGAATATTATGGTCTCTCATATTATTTATCTTACAATCCTTCATTTTATTTTAAAATATATGTTATTTTAGGCTGCATCATTGAGGTTATGGTTGGATTATGACACTATGGTAGATAGAATAGTGGGTGGGGGTACTACTTCGACCAATTCAATAGTTCGATCTACTATTATGCTGCTTGAATCACGAGGAGTTCATCCTCTCATTATTCAATGTCCATATTTTCCATACACACCATTTCCATTTCCATTTACACCTGTACCCACATCGGATGGTAGTTCTCAGACTCCCATCCCTCCTTATTTTCAATTCCCACCATCCACTGTATAGGGCATTGCACACCCATGTATCCCACCACCATATCCATATCCATATCCACCCAAATCAGTACATGGTTATCTATAGAGTTTTCTCCCTCCATCAGTACACATATCATCATCTACTACATAATGTAATCCTAATATAGATATCCCATATACTAAAGTTGCTAATTCCCATAAAGAGGTAGTACGTCATGAGTCCGTAGATCCCTCATCTACTGGTATGTATTTAAACATTAAAATCAGCGACTAATGAAAAATTTATATATATTATTTTAATTTTTTATTTTTTCATGATTTTTTCCATCCTCTTCCAGATGATGAGGCTGCATAAAAATGTGATACGTCTTGAATAAAAACACATAGATCATGGTTCAATACAACAAGGATAGTGATAAAATTTAAAAAATGGTAAGGAATTTAACATCTTTATGGGAACACTTGCTAAACACAACAATATTATTCTAGTTCAACTAATAAGTTGGAGGGAAATTGGAGAATAAATAAATAACAATTCCTTGGTAGTTATTTGGGTATATAATGTTAATCACATTTTATATATATTATATTATATTATTTTTGTCACAAATAGTTTTAACATTACATCTCTAATATAATTTTACAGATGGATGAAATGCCATGGTAGCAAGGTTAATAGAATAAGGTGATATGTGCAAAGCGTAAATGTATGATATGTATGTTGGTTGAATAATGATAGTCAGTACAAATATTGAAGAAATACAGGTGATTAATGATTTCCCAATTTCATAATACAAAGATATGATTAACTATTTGAAGAGTACATGGTTTAAAGTATTTGTAAAATAAATAAATATATTCATTTATTTATTTGAAATATATTTTTAATGTATAAATAACATTTTTTATTTATAATAATGTAATTATATAATTATTTTTATAAGAGAAATCATACATAAATAAAAGAAATAAGAGTGGAATGAAATATGATCTTGTTCATGGTCACACGTTACTTCTAGATCATAAGTAATAATATGTAATTTAACATTTAAAATATTTATCTTGGTTTAGTGTAATTTTTTGACATCTAATATTGATTTATTTCTTTGTCTTCTTCCAAAAAAGGCATCGAATATTGAGGGTCACATTCCTCGCACAACTTTGTTTTGTACATGTAGAAAAAAAGAGTTTTTACTCTGAAAAATACCGACACTGAGAAGAATATTGTAATTATATTTCAATTTCAATTATTTTGAATTTAATTTAATTACTTATATTATTTTATCAATTTTATTTATGTTATATATCAATCAATAGAATTATTTGGAGGGATTACCATAAAAAGAACCTGATATTTTGGGAATGAATAATCATCTACATCAGGTAATAGGAGATAAGAATCTAGGTAGAGTGCATTTTTGACCTAGGTAAAAGATTGTACCAACTAGATACTAGAATTTAGACAATTTTTCTCTGAGTACTAGTTCTGGTGTGGTCATAATGGAACAAATGAATTTTGCAATCAAACAAGCACTCAAAAATCCAAGAGAATGATAACTGAATATATGATGAAAGTTATGTCTGGTCTTTCTTCTAAACTTCTACGAGAAGAAATTGTAGCATTTGATGCCTATTTTATTCAATCTGTTCTACTTTTGTATATTACTCTATCAGAGATGGAGTCGGAGTCCGAGATGGAGTCGGCGCTAGAGCCTGTACCGGTGCCGGTACTGATGTCGATGCCGATGATGATGATAGTGGTGTGAGAGGTGGTGACAGTGATTTTGTCTGAGGCATGGATGAGGGTTATCAGGGTTCTAATTATACTTATATTGATACTCACTATTGATGAAAATTCTATTTTTGGGATGTTAATATCTATAATTTTATTTTGTTGTTTTGTTAGATTATTTTAATATTGAATTATATTGCTGGGTTTCTGTCTATTTCTACATATATTTTATTATTTTATAATAATGTATGCTTGTTTCTGTAGTTGTTAAGATTTATTATTATAATATTGAATTATATGCTCCTATGACGCGACCATCATACCTCCCCGCCGACACTGCTATGAGGTGGCCAACTACCACCTCTAGCGCACCTCCAATGGTATGTTGTCTAATTTTTCATTTTTTACGGACTCTTTTCTCTTTGTACTATATGTTTTTACACTCATTGGTCCACCTTCTTAATTTTAATATTTAGGTGAACCCATTCCAATGGATGAAAAATAATCTAAAACAAAAGTCATTGATCAAGAACTACAACTCAATGTAAGACCTTTCATTTCATACTGTTTACTTTTCATTATATAATTTGAAGTGGTGTTTCCTAAATTTAGTATCTATAATTTTTGAATCATGTTTTTTTATTCTAAAAAACCTTCAACGCAAACATTGAATGAAAAAACAAAAGCTAATGCACCTCAATGCCGAAGGAAAGTGCTTCCTGAGAGGAAAAGTCTTGCAAGCATATACTATGCCAATATATAAGATTATTCTCAAGATTCATGAAAAATGTTTGTATTGTTTTGTTCCCACGTGCTAGTACATCATGGAAATATAGGGTTAGATAAAGCATGAGATTTTGGTCAAGGCCTTTGATATTTTGGAATGGGGAAAGGTTTTTATATGATAGTGTTTATAGTAGTAAGTTTTACATTTACTATGTTAATTTTTATTATAAAAATATATATTTTCAATGTTGTCTTGGTATCGAGTGTAAATAAAAAATAGGATTGAATGAATATTTTAATGTTCTTAAATTTTCCCAATGATTATTTAATCATTGATTAATTAATGGCATTCAATTTTTGTTCACTCAAATATTGTTGGGTTTCATGTTGTGAGGATTTGAATACACATTTACCCTAAAAAAATGAAATATTATTATGCAGGGGGGGAAGCTGTATGTTTTCACCCCTTAAAACACATACCAAGACATGTTATTCAAGGGTTGATACATGGAACTGCTAAATGATTAACCATAGTTGTGTTTGTCTCATACATAAATGAAATTTGTGAGTTTTTTGTTAATGTTGTCAAAATATTAATATATGTTAGCGTTAATCGTATATTACTGAAAATAACTACTTATTTTGATGCTTTTGGATGCTCATAGTTGCTATTTAGTGTGTATTTACTTACCTTATAACTATTATTAGTTTTTTCATTTATTGTTTTGGGTACAAAATAAATGTGTGGGGTGGGTGTCCAGGGGGTCCAAGGGGTGCGTACGAGCTACATGGGGTGCAAGTGGGGGTGCAAGTGGTGTGCATGGTGTAGGGGTGTAGGGGGTAGGGTGGGAGAGGGGGTTAAAGAGGCAGGAGAGGGTGTAGGGGGTGAAAGGGGTGTGCATAGGGTTTGTATGGGGTAGGGTGCAGGGGGAAGGGACATGGATAGGGGGTAGGGTAGGGTTTAGGGGGAGCAAGGGGTGAGCAAGGGGTGTGCATGGGGTGTGTAGGGGGAAGGGGGTACAAGGGGTGTGTAGAGGGTAGGGGTGAAGGGGGAAAGGGGAGTGGTAGGGGTACACATGGATGTTTGAGGTTGTATGGGGTTCAAGGGGTGTGCATGGGGCGTGCAGGGGGTGGGGGTGTGGGGAGCTTGGGGTGTGACGGGGGAAAGGGGTGTGCAAGGGGTAGTGGCAGGGGGGTGTCGGGTGGGGGGGGGGAGGGGGTGCAGTGGTGTGTAAGAGAAGGGGTAAGCAGTGGGTGGGTTAGGTAGTGGGGTAGTAGGTGGGGTAATATTTGGGGAAGGTAGTTGGGTAGTAGGTGGGGCATGAAGCGGTGAAGCGAGCGGGGTGGGCGGTGCGGCAGGCAGCGGGGCATCAAGCAGGGCATGCAGTGGGGAAAGAATGGAAACTCTTACTACTTCCCATATTTCCTCAATGTTTTCACTTCATATATATAATGGAACATTGGATTCGGATGAAAATGCTATCTTGGTAAAAATTGGTGTGAGAAACCAAAGCATAACTCACAATGGTCCCATACCTTTAAACCATACAAAAGTTTTGAAAAAGGTGACCAATGCTAAAGCTACTGTAGGGAAACTATAGATTTGTGGTGAAAAGATGAAAAAAGGAGGTATTTTGGGATGATTATATGTAGGTAGGGTATGAATGTAATATATGGGGGTAAAGGTAGGGCAATGGAGAAAAAATGGAAGGCTTGGTGATGTTCTTCGGGGCCTTCCACCATTCATTTAAGTAAAATGATTATGCATGTTGATCTTCTGTAGATGTGTTTCAGTTTTCCTTCTGTTTTTCATAGTATTTTATTTCCATGAATATACATGAACTGTATTAACCTTCATTTATGATTTTATATTTGTAGGTATTAGGGAATAGAGTTATGACTATTTTTCCATGGTATGTCCAGAACAATGATGGGTGGGATACTAGCATAGAAGTTGATGCAAGTTACATTATACATGAATTTATATGATGGTCATATTGATTTATCCATACTATTGTAGCATATTTTAATGAAATGTTGGGTATTTAATTCTTTCAGGTTTAAGTTTCTAGTCATATTAAAATGATTTATTTATTTCACTCTGATAAGTGATGAGTTGATTAGGTTTTCACGGAACACTTAATGTTTCTTGAGAAGGTATATTCATACTTTATTCATTGTGTGGGGGTAGGGTTTTTAACTCAAAATCTACACATTTTGTGTTTATTTTATTATTGGTTAATATGTTGTGATGGATTTTATTAATGCGTGTTTTCTTGTTCTTATCCAATTTTAACAGAATTTTTAGGTTTGGGTGAAAACTGGATCCAAACTCTATCTCACAATAACTTGGGATGATTACCCGAACATCGAAAAATGTTTCATCCTATTATGCCAGGTAATTTTTCCTTATGTTCATTTTTTAATTATTCCATGATTTGGTTTTCCAAATAATATTTATGATTAGGTGTTAATGAGAGTAACTATAAACCTATATAACAAAATCAACCGAGATAGAATTCACAAATTTTTCATTCTGTAGGCGCCTCTGTAATATTAGGATGGTTCATTGACTCTAATGGGTTTATATCAATCAGATTGTATAGGATGACATGCCTTCCTATCAATTTTACCTATTGTGTGGGTGGTGATGTATCTCATTATCATTTTACATTCTCTTCCATGAATCCCTTTTGGTGCCCAAGATTATTAATTTGAATTGCAGAAAGCATCGGACCATGCGGTCTGGATACATTCTTTCAAATCTAAAATCTATGATCCATGAATAAATATGTCTAAAAGGAAACATTTGCTTGTATTTGAGGACATTGTCTTCATTTCCAATGACTGGAATACTCCCATGCTACCTTAAATCTATGAATAAATCAAAGGGTATATATAAAATCACAAAGGTATTGTATTTTTCATCTGGGCATAGTATTGTTATGGACAATGTGAATGGAAGAAGAAACCATGGTTTTCAAATCACTGGTGTGAATGGATGGACAAGTCATGTGAGTCTATGATGGATAGAAGGAATGGCTGGTGTGAATGGTGTGAATGGAAGCACATTGGGTTCGGAAGGGAAGAAGGAATTGTTGGTTATTGATTCATGTTTCATTTATCATGTAATGTTGGAACACTGATCAAATACATATAATATATCATTATATCTCGCTTATTTTCCCATTATTTCATCATAAATGGTTTCTTATAATGCATGTTCCTGGACAATTTAATTCTGTAATAAAACCAAATATTTTTGTTTACTCAGTGGTACATATTTCTCTATACACAATTTTGACCAGTTTCTTACTTTATAGTGATTGAAATATTTTTAAATCATTTATAAAGGTACTTCATCGAGGAAAATATATATTTTTCAATTTTTTTATTAATTTAACTAGAATGTAGCATGAGGAATAAAAAATCTTTCATAAATTGTTTTTATCCCTACTAGAGAAATTCTTATGTTTATAAATATTTCTATTGTATTTAGGAGATTAATGAAAATCATCTCCATTCATTCAAAAAAAAAACATTACTGAACATAGCTTTACTTAAACAATACTACTAAAAAGTTAATTCCATATGAGTTAGTCCAACAATTCATTGTAGACTAAAGGAGGATTGGTAGGTAGGTTCGATGTTTCGATTTTGGTCCTTACCCACATGTTTACCACTGTCGGACCATTATTTATTAGTACACATCACAATGTCATGACTTCTTGATATGGTGTTTTCCCACTATAAAGCAGTCATCAAACTGGTAAGAATTGTTTTTTGGGTGTAAAAGTGTCAATCGGGCTTTGTTGCATAGAGAAAAAGATGTTGGATTTGTTTGTAAAGAAAGGGGGAAATGAAATTGAGGAGTTCGAATCATTCTTTTTGGTGTGGAATGAGTTTATAAACAAATGGAGACAATAAAACTGAGGATTTTTTTATCATTTATTGGTTTTTATTAAATAAATTGGGTACAACCGCGAAATCGGCACACATGCAAGGAAGAAAATTATATGTAAATCGCAATCTCGGGGACTTGACCCCGCAACCTGCCCCTCACCCCCCAAGCCCTTACCACCCCACCAACAATGGTGGGGCTCATTTATTGCTGTTTATTGAGTTTAAAGAAAAGTAGGGAAATGAAATTTAAGCTTTGGTTCTGAGCTTTTTTTTTTTATTTTCCATTTTTCTTTTTTTTTGGTATTTACGATTATTCATTGGTGATAAATATTTTGGTAAGAGATGATGTTGATTTTTACATATGGTTTTTTTCATTTGTTTTTTTCCCCTTTTCATTTTTGGGTGTTTAATATTATCATTCATATGCGAGGAGGATTTTGATTTTGATTGTTGAGGTGATGGTCAATGTCGGATTGATCCATGAGCATTGAAGGCATGATAGGGGATCATATTATCTTATTGATTGGGAACCTGAACATCAATAGTCCTCAACTTGAGATACTCACGGTGTTGGAGGCTTTGATCCAATTTCATTTTAATTAGTATTTGGCACTACACTTATAATTTTATCTTATAATTGGTTAGGGTGGTTTCATGGTCTTTGCTATTCTCTAGTCTATAATTATAATTTTCCCTTGTTTACTTGTATAGTGGAACACAGATGCCCCTATCCCATGCACATTTGTCAATTTGATGGAACAATGTAAATTGTAGTTTTCATTTATTACTTTATTCACTGTTTTTTATTTTTTTATATTCTATAAGATGGTTTTGGGTTCAGTTATTTAAGAGCTTTTTTGTTTATTTTTGAGTGAGAATTTATCTTCTAGATTTGGGAAAATAAATTATAATTTTATTATCCATTTATTTTGTTTCTTTATAAAAAACCATGGTTACCACTAATTTACAGGTTCAATATGGATTTGGATCATGAATTATAGGAGATGTTGGGTTCATGTTTTTAAATTATCTTCTTTAAAAGATTGAATATTTGGTTTATTTATGTGTGAAGGAGGTTTTATGTTTTTATTATATTAGGTATGAAGAATTAGTTGTTTGAAGATTATAGACTAATGAGTTTTAGGTTTGCTAATGTAGTGGATAGAATTTTCATGTTTTCATATTTACAGGCTTGTGTTTTTTTATTTATAGGATAAAATAAATTTTTTTCTAGTTTTATTTTTGAATGTTTTAATTTTTTTAAGTTTTCTGTTTGCATGTTTATATTTTGGAAGGTTTAATGGCTTTTAAGATAGAAATTTTGAATGTTTTAAGTTGATAGTATGTGTAATATATGTTTACAAGTTACCAATTTTTTTGGTTTTTTTGATGGTTTTTGGGTTTTAGTTGCTAGGATTATAGGATGATGGTATTGTGGTTTTTAGGTATGCAAGATGAACATTCAAAGGTTTCCATGTTTATTGATTTAAATTTTTTTAGGTTATAAGATTACACATGTATAGATTGATTGTTTAACTAATTTTAGGATTCATGTTTCTAGGTTTACAATTTAATTTTTTTTAGGATTCATGTTTCTAGGATTCTAGGATACAGGAATCTGTAGGATTTTGGGTTACAAGGAACTGCAGGCTTATAGTTACAGGAAACAGTAGGTTTACAGATTGATTATTTTCTGGCTATATGTTTATGGGTTTTAGTTTGCTGGGTTTTTTTGTAGAAACTCCAGCCTATAACCACTGTCTAATCCCGTGGGTATAGATCTAATTCCCTAGTAGAAACCATGGCTATCGGTCTAGAGCCACAGTTTCAAACCATGGATGTATCTTTCAATTGAATTATCTATATCCATGGTTTGAATTTTGGCTATAGACCTATATCCATGGTTTGGAACTGTGTATATAGTTGTGACCCTTTTTGCATTCCAATAGGATACATGGTTCCCCAATCCTTGGTTATTACCTATATCCATGGTTGTAGGACATATAGACATAGTTATAATGTGGGGTTATAGCATGAATTTATAGTTGTTTTATTTAATTCCTTTTGAATATTCATATTTAAAAATAATTTATTTAATATGAATATTATATATGAATTTATGAGATAAATTTATTCTTTTATAATTATCATGTATTATTATATATGACGCGATAAGATTTATTTCTTAATCTACTTTGACCTCAGTGTGTAATTAAATTAATTAACATGAATTTGTTTGTCTAATATAATTTATATATAGTATGTATTACTGTTATGATGAATTCAATTATCCATTGAGAAAAGTATCCTTGGGTAGAAGGACAATGGGTCAGAATTCCTACTATCATGGAGGTTCATTCCCTATTATTGAAAGGCGTGGGTTGCTATTTGTAGCCCCAATATCATATAAATATGTCCAATATCATATAGTTTCAAACAATTACATGAAAATTTCATGCACCTTATCCATAAGATGAATTTGTATATTTATGAATATGATTGGATTCTTTTTTTTTGTAAAGTAACAAAAATTTTGGTTTGTATAATGAGTTACACATTAATATGGTTTGAACATATTAATTTAGATGATGGAATAGGAATTCCAAAACCAATTCATTAAAAGAATGCATATATAAAGGAATAAAACATGATATAATAAATATTTCATGAAATTCAAAAACTATTTAAAATATATATGATGTATATGAAATTGGTGAGACTCTAAAAAACTCCTCAATATGCTCTGTGTGAGATTCCTTCCAATGTGGCACATGTAAAGACCTCAATTATCTGACTTAATAGTTCATGAAATAAATGGATAACATGTTCTTTTCTTGTGAAAGGAAATATAGTGATGGGTGGCCCTTATATGATTAAGTGTATGTTCGTATTGTTTGCATATTGTAACACATAGTTGGGAAACCCAAATATGATTGGGTTACTATAGGGATGCAGTTGGGTTTATCTATGTGATAAATTTGGTTAAGATTTATCCGCTAAAAATATCCAATAATAGTATATGATATGATTGGAATTACTACCGACCTAATTGACTAAGTGGTGAGAGAAACACATTATTATACTAATGTCATAGTAAACTGTGGATCATGGTTTACTAATGTGTATAATGAAATTTAAAGGGGTCATCATATTAGTGAGATACCGTTTAATAAAATTACTTATTAAATTAATATACAACATGTTACTCATATGATAAATGATACTGTTGTGGATAATGGCTTCATCATCAATAATCCTGACCATGAGATAAATATTGGTTAAAGATTAAATAAATAGTAGTAACTTCCTCAAATGGTATCGAAACATGAGAATATTTTTTAGGTAAGATTGAAAATTATTTTTGTTATAAGAAATCATTTTTAAGAAAATTTCTTGATAAAATATTTAAAAAATGAACTTGGATGCCTATAATAAGCATAAAAAATATTCACTATAAGTCTCTCTTATCATTCTTGTAACCATGTAATCCAGGTTGAAAAATCAATAAGAAACAATGGATACATAAAAGATTATTGTAAACCTTAAAATATTATATCAACAATAAGATAAACATGATAGGTATGATGCATCAAAGGATCAATTTTAGTGTAAAATGGTGAAAATGAACTTATATCTCGACTGATTTTTCTCAATATTATTGGTTACTTCATTAAATTTTAGAGACTTAGCTCACCTCTTAGACTCATTTTTTCCACAAACATCATTCTAGAATCATTCCTGAAAAGTTTTTGATTGTTTATTGTGAATTATTGTATGAATGAGTTCAATTAATGTTTATTTGATCTGGTCAATATGTTGAGGATAACTAAGAAGAACATGGGATGTACAATCACATGTGAAAAAATGATGGTTTAAAAGAACAAGGGTAAATTTTTTGGATATATAAAGAAGAAAATAGGTTGAGTAGTGTCCACAATTCACCATAAACTAGAAAAAGGAAAGGAGATTTCTTCCATTATGAAAAAACTAGACATCAAAAAATAAACTATATGAGATACGAAAATAATTTCATGAAACCACATGAAGAGTCTACCTCAGGTATTAATGTTATCGAGTTTAATTTTTATTTTAAGAAATTAATAGGATTCCAATAGTATGTTTTATAATATTTTAAATATACAAAAGTTTAAATGTAAACAAAGAGTTGAAGAAAGATCGTGGTGTTTCATTTCATGTAATTGAGAAAGGTGTTACTGCATTGAGGATATTAATGCAAGGATCTCTTCAATATTGGACTAATTTTTTATAAAAATTTGTGTATTTTTAATCTTATTTTTCTCTTGAGAAGATCTTGTAATCAATTATTATTCAAATAAATGAGCAGATGTTTTTGATACACATGGTTTATGATTTTTCCAACTTCTATAAAATGCTTTAGATATAGTGAAGGATAAGTGGTGTTTTATCCTAGATAAATTTTTTATCTGTATCCAAGTCAACCAATGAATGTATAACCCTCACCAATTCATAACACCACACTCCCCTAGGGAAGATTTTAAAATAAATCCTCAAATGAATCCTCCCACTAAATCTTGAACAATCCCACACCATCTCCCAAACATCTCACCACAACCTCTACTATCCCCAAGGTTTATACCATCACATAATACATGTAAAGAAACCTATAAAGGACTCCTCATCAGCCAAAATTTAACTCTATGGAGATAAATCAAGTAAAACACAACTAAAGTGCGATTATAGGATGTGAACCTTTTATACAAAACTTGTTCCCAAAAATTTCCTCTATGGTCATGCGCATTTGCTTAAAATATTGTGTAATTCCTAAGTACATGGAGTGAACTAGCCCCACATTGTGTGTTCTTCACACAAGGTACCTAGATGTTTACCCAACATGGTATCTGAAAAAATACCTCACACAGGCTCAGACCATGAATTTCACATGGGGCCTGAATGTTTATTATAAATGGAAATGTTCCCACACACTAGGTGTATGGATAAGTACCTCAACTACACCCCAAGTCACTATCATGACCCTTCCTAGGAAACACATCTATCCAGGATCTGAACCAGAACATGATAAAAGCCAAAGGGTGTTCCCAATCCCCACAACCTAGAGACTAACACCCGAGCAACCCAAAAAACAAGAGGGAAAAATTTTCACAACCAGAAATATGTCACATATAATATATAAAGAATGAAAATAATAAATTAAATATAACATAAATAAAATAGTTTCAATAATATCAATAAAACGAAAGGTAGAAAGATAATGTCCAAGGTACATTCCCTAAAAACAACTAAATGAAATGTCTCTAAAACTATCCGCTGATACTCTATAATATGTGGGAAACATCAAACCATCTCACCATTTTCTACCCATGCCCAGCTAAACAAGTTTTTTGTCTCCACACTATCACACCTTGACCATTTCTATATGATATAAAGTAAGTTCTAAAAACCTCCAAGAGAGGGTATAGGGTGTGATCTAAATGTGATCAGTAGGATACCACTTAGGTATTCTATAATAAGTCTTTGTACAATAGTCTCAATATTATTAATTTTGTGAAAACATGGAAAGATAATGATTTACCCAGTTTTATTCTAAATCATGGTCAATAGTTCAACTTTTTCATATTTATGAAATGAAAGTTAAGTTATGCAATTTCAATGAATAATTTTATTAAACCATTTACTTGAACATGTAGGTTAACATTTTCATTAAAAAACTGTAATCCCAATTCAAAGAGAAGAGTCATGGGGGTCTAAAGTATTGCAAGCCCAAATCGCTGTTTTTTACAAACTTAAAACCTTCAGTGGGAAAAGACTCTAAAGATGAGAAAGAATAAATAGTGCTATTTGGTGTTGTCGTAGATTCCATAATCTCTGCCACCATGTTACCCTCCCTCTATGTATGAGAGATCTCCATGCACACCCCCATTAGCGCCTTACATCGCCTGACTATATAAATTATGCTCCATGGAATCTTGCCCTTGTTTTGAAGCGCATTGAACAACGCAAGGGAATCAGTTTCCACCGATGAAAGCACCAGATTTCTGCACACACACATCTGTAGACCTGTTTCCATGGCCCGAGCTTCCCCCTGAAGTGCATCGCCTCCCCCAAACGAGGCAACAAATGCTGCATAGACAGATCCAGTTTGGTCACGCATGACACCTCCTCCTCGCATCTCCCCTCTGATCAGTGAACCATCAAAATTAAGTTTTAGTCCATGTATTGATGGCCGCCATCCCACCCACTACCTATGACCAGGAGGGACGACCCGATGTTCTGCACCGCTACCAGAAGAAATGGCGTGCATGGAGGGAGCAGAATTTCAGTCTGGGCATAGTTTAAGAAGATCCAGAATAGTATTTTTTTAGTCTGAAGTGTATACTGACCTAAGAAACCGAGCCTTTACAATGGAACTTGTTGTTTCGGGCCTTCCATATAGTCCATCACCCAGAAGTGAGTATGAGCATCATTGCTTTCCTTTCATCACCTTGGTTTTCAGCTACCCTAAACCAAGAGTGTAGAAAGTCCTCTGGGTTACCATCATATCCATTCCATCCAAAAAATTCCCTGAAGGTTTTCCAGACCCCCCTTTCCCATTCACTTTCAGAAAAAAGATGCCCCAAAGATTTTTTTCTAGGACACCTGCAACACCAGCACCGGGAAACCGTTGGGATTTCTATTCATTGAAGGTTAGAATCCGTTAGTAGAACCTTGTTTCATACTCTCTACATAAAAAATAAATTTAGAAGGGATCACTTTTCACCATAGAATCTCTCCCCACAGATCAATGTTCACCACCCCCCTCATCAAATTATCAAAGTATTTGATGGAGAAATCACCTGATGAGGTACTTGTGAAAAATTACTGGTCATCGTCATTAATTGAGCCTATAGAGTTAAACATCTCCATTTGATTGACACAGAGGATGGACTTGAGGAACCTCATAAGACAGAAAGATTCCTTGAAGGTGATACCTAGGGTTGGACAGCCTGGGAACCATAACCTCCCTTCCCCCCAATCCTATTGCCAGATGTTTATGTTCCCCCTTCCGACAATCCATCGAGAGTGTTGATGCAGAATTTCTAGATTCGGTTGTACCAAGTTCCATATCCTTAAAGGATATCTACTCTGGATAGTCCCAATAATTCCATAGAGGTGCTACATTGTTCTTCCCCAAAGAGATCAGCTTTCTAGGACCTCTAAAGTGAGCTTGGCATGCAGTCCTTTAATGGTTGAAGAAACGCTTCTTAAATTAATTCCCCCTTCTAAAAGGGGTCTAGCCAACCATTTACCTAAAGCCCAATGATGACGACCTTCCATCTGCCCATTAGTTATGAAGGAAACCATTATTCTATCCAAGTTTGAAATCACAATTTTCGGGACCTTCAAGGTAGACAAAACATGCATCATCGTGGATACTAACACACAGTTAACCCGGGAGATACGGCCTCCAAAGGATAAAAACATGTTTTTCCTGTTTTGAATATGCCTAGTAATTTTTCTAATGAGCTTATCAAAATGATTCACCCTGAGACAATATGGGATGACTGGTGCACCAAGGTAATCCATGGGGAAGAGTCTGTTACTCATATTCAACCTTGATCTTAAGTCATGATCCCTCCTCGAAAAGGAAATCCTTCCTGTGAAGAAAAGGCTCTTGTCAGAATTCACCACCTGCCCGCTCCACTTGCAGTATTCCATAATAATCATCTTCAACACCTTCACTGATCTTCTACTACCATTAATAAACAGGACTATGTCATTGGAAAACATAAAGTGCAAGATTCCCCCCATGGCATGACTGTTATGATAGGGATGTATTTTCCATGTGTCAATGCCCTTGTTAATGTATTCGCTGAAGGAATTTTGTGCAAGAATGAAGATGGTGGGAGACAAAGGATCCCCTTGCCTGTGACCTCAGCAGGCCTTGAAGAAGCCAAATTTTTTACCCATGAATGAGGTAGAGATCCACGCCGAGTTGAAGCAACGAAAGAGGATATCAATTGTCTAGTTAGAGAATCCCATGCATTTTAAAACTTTTAGGACCAAACACCATTCCATTCTATCGTATTCCTTGATCATATCCAATTTGACCACAATATTTCCCCCAAAGTACTTGTTATTTCTTTCACTTTCCATTTCATGGGCCAAACCGATCGCACCCTGGATTAACCAACCTTTAATAAATCCATGCTGCTCAGGATTAATCCATGAGTCTAAGTGAGTGGCCATTCTCCTATTGAGTATGCTGGCCCGGATCTTGTATGATGAGTTACACATGATAATGGTCCTGTATTGGTCAATGTACATAGGATTAATCACCTTAGGAATGAGAACCAATTGGGTTGCACAAGTAATATGAGGAAGAGGCCCTCTCTGGATGAAGTCCTGGACAACAGGAACAAGATCACCTTTAATGATGTCCCAAGTCTCCCTATAAGAAGACCCAAGAAAACCATCTACACCCAGAGCACTGTCTGGGTTCAAAGACCAAGCTGCCTCATGCACATTATCCTCAGCCGGAAGTCTCTTCATTCCCTCATCAATGACCCCCGATACAATACTAGGAATACCCTAAAAAAACTCCCCCCTCAGGTATCCCTCTTCCAGGCCCGGAATTGGTCCTTCTATTAAAATATGAATCTTCTAATTTACCATAGCCCCAACTTCCACACGATCAGAAGAGAAGGATTCATCCTCCATTCGATTTTTTGGCTTCTGTATTCTCTGAATCTCTTTAATGCAAGCATGGAAGTACCCCGAGTTTCGGTCTCCCTCCTGCAGCAATCTCACCTGAGCGTTTTCTCTTGCCAGCCTTTCCTGTCTCATTAGAATATCAGCTAAAGAATATTTATTAGATCTGAGCTCAGTAAAGGATGGTTCTTACCATGCTTGTTCCAGTCTAGCTTCCAGTCTATCCACCTCCTCACTGATTCCAGCAACATTGTGGTCATTATTAGGTATGGTTTTTCTCCATTGTCGAACGCTATTCTTGATCCACATGAGCTTATTGTGAAAGTTAATCCAAGGATTCCCCCGATGCTGCATGTCCCAAGATTCCCTGACCTCCTCCAAGAACCCCGGTTCCTCCACCCAAGATTCTAAGAAATAGACATAGTCCTCCCGCATTTCCCCTACAAGAAGATAAATACGTAACGGAGAATGATCTGAGAGAATCCATGTCAAATGAGTGAATTTTGAATCTAGAAACATAGAAATATCCGCTTCATTCATTAGACATCTTTCAAGATGTCCATAAGATCTTATCCCCTGTAGATTGTTACACCAGGTGAAAATACTGCCCTCGTAGCCATCATCTAACAAGCCACTTCTAGCCATGATGGAGACAAAATCTCAGGTAGAATTTCTGGGGAACACTCTGCCCCCTTTCTTCTCCTCTAAACATGCCATGATGTTAAAATCCCCGCAGAAGACCCAGGGGAACCCTCCGGGTTGAAATCTTTATGATCACCCCATAACACGTCACGATCCTACGGGTTGCACTTGGAATATATGAAGGAGAAGAAGAACTCTTGAAGTCCCATAGAAATCCTAGTATTCAGTGCCTGGTCAGATGCACTAATGAGGTCCACACGTATGTGATCCTTCCAGAAAAGCCAAATGTGAGAATTGAGAGGAGCCACATATAAAAAAACGAACCTTAATCATTTTTTCATAAACAGAAATCTTACAATGAGCATGTTTTGGTTCCAAAAAGGCCACCACGAATGATTTTTTGTTAACCAATTCATTGACAAGAAAGTTGGACTTGACCCTGGCTCCAAGACCACAGCCATTCCACACTATGGAATTAAACATTAAACATGATCTGTCTAGCTTTGGTCCCATACTCATGGCCCTTCCCATCAGACGAAATTGATGCACATATGTTAAATTCTGCTCTGGCTCTTGATCTAGTAGTCACCCCTAGCACCGCCTGCAAGTAAGGTGAAATGGAAGAGGCACCACCCCTTGTCGACACCCTGCATATGAATTTTGGAGTGTCAAATAGACCAACCAGTCTGGTACTCTGATTAGGGGACATAATAGGAGGCTTAAGGGATGAGGCAGTGAGTGGTGTTGGAAGAATTCCATCTGGGGGTTCCATAGGGAATGGAAAAAACGAAGACTCCACTAGACATGATTCTAGGGTTAAGAGCTTCAGCCCGCTATATTCAGAAGACATGAAAACCTCCTGCTCATTGGACAAGAGGGTCATCCTCGGAAGCCTGAATTTTGTCACCACCAATAGGGCCCCGTATTGGAATGAAATCACTCTTGGAAAGGTCCATCCCCTCAACTACCTGGATAGAAGAAGAAGCCACAAAACTCTAATCATGGAGCCCCAAGTCTACTGCTCCATGCAAGTTCATAGAGCCATCTATAGGAGGTTTTCCAAAGAACAATTGTAGAAAACCCGAAGATAAGAAATTATGGCTAGCGAGATCACTTGTACCCAATATAAAAATAATTACTAGTGAGCACTCAAGTCCCAAAAGTCAATGCATCCATGAAATAGGGATGGAGGAACACCCTAGAATGTGAAGCCATAATAATTTCAATATTATGTTCTTAGAGGGAATGTACATACAATATAGGAACAAAAAATTCCCCTGAAAGTGAATCCTTATACAATTTCAATAAACTTGGTTCATTACTAATCCCCCCACATTTGTAAAAAATATTTCTATGTGTGGCATATACCAAATAAATTTTAGAGGGACTATAAATTTTTTTTACAAAATAAAAACAACACTTTTTCATTAAAAAACATGATTTTAAAACCAAATTCACTATTCATTATAAAATTCTGTGAAAAACCCCTTAATTTTACCAAAATTTGGGGGTAACACATTTTCTCAACAATACTATTTACACATGCATAACAATAAAAATTCATTTGTAATGAAAATTAATTTTTAAAACCATTTATAAAAAAAATATCATTGACGGTTCATTTAACATAGGCTATAGATAGAACCAACTACCTAATGTTTGGGTAATACACTACCCACAATTGTATCTACATAGAATAAAGAAACAGAATTTAAGATCAAGTGTGAGGATGCCCTAAATAATGATTCCTAAAATATAGAATTTATATTCTAGATAAAAATGGTCAACATAGATATTTTAGCAACACATACATCAAGAATCATAGGCCGCACTAGAATTGTGGAGGTAACTAGACTATGGGTGAAAGGATCTTGAATGGATGGAATAATAATTACAACATGATCAATAGATCCCAAAAATGTATCCTAGACTTACTACCAGACCAAGATATCATGAATAACTATTATATATTTGATCAAACATACTAATCCAATAAACACTGATCAATATAGGATCGAAACACCATGTGAAAGAGTTTTTATGGAGTTGGATCCCATTAAATCACCTAGATAAGACTTCTGGTTCAAGGAAATGTGAAGGGAGGAGAATGAGAATGTATATGGGTAACCAAAACATTTAATATTTTAATAGATACATGATTCAAGATGTAAATTGTTGGTTTATTACATGAAATTTTAGAATGGATCACATGTTAAAGGACACATCACCTTGGATTAAAATTCCAACATGCTAGTTCCCAAAAAGAATTATATCTCAGGTCAAGAATATTTTTTACCTAATGAACCCAAAGTCTTGGATTTTTCCTAGAACCCATTCATGTTGTGAATATATTTTCACGATGTGAACTGACTTATGTAGATAGTTATCCAGGTTTGTGGTCATCTACTCCTCCAAACACTTCTAACATACCTCAAAAAATTTTATTTCACCCTTTAAGATATGTTAAAACAAAAAATGTGGAATACCTTAAAATGAAGGATGTTATAATTATCCTTGTCATAGAACATTATATCCCCATAAATCTATGAAGAAGGAGGATTTTATAGAGAGAGTTGAGGCCACTAATCCCTTACCAATGATTCATGTTCCCAATTCAAATGAGAATCTGATCCATTCCACTATAAAACATTGTTCAATTGAATATACTTCCCATAAATAACTTTCATGTGAGTATCACCAATCTCTATTGGCTACTCTAAAAAATATTGTTGGGTTCCAAATCAATATTCTCCCAATTTAGAACATAGAAACCATCAGGATCGTACTTATTAAGCTATTATATGTAAAAAATATATTGAATACTTTTTAAATGAGCTGGTAACTCTAACCTATAAGAAATATTAAAAATAATCTCAATGATCGCAAATGGTCCAACGTATTTTGAAGAGAAATTCCATTATTTCTGAAACTGATAGTGACCCAACCAAAGAGAAACTATCATGAAGTCCAATTCACCAATGAAAAAAATCTAATGAAAGATTCTAATAACCTACATATTATTTATATTAACTAAGATATATAACCAAGCATTGATATTTATCTCTAAACCTCATCAACATCTCCTTCATGAAACTCAGTCCCACAAGAGATTGCTCACACACATTTGACCAACAAAGAGGAAATCTTCATGAATGACAGTACAAATCATTGAAGGGATCCATTATATTCAAATAATTTTAACTGAGATTATAAGAAAACTAAAATAGTCTTAGATGGTCATCCCATGATCCAAATAAATCCAAAACACGGGAATGAATCATATCATCTATAAAATGTATTGAATTCTCTGTTTAACATTCCGTCTATGGATCGTAATTTATACCCAACCTTACATGAGTACCCATCCCCACTTGGAGACTCCTCCTAATAGAATAGGTAAATTGGGGATCCTTATTAGAAATAATGGGAATGGGGACCCCATAGAACACAACAATGTTTTTCATATATAGATTACCAAGATCTTCAACCATAGTGGTTTCCCTGATCAGAATAAAAAGATCCAATTTCTTAATCCAATAAATCACCACCCATATATAATTATTTCATCTAGGATTCTATTGTACTCCAATGATGATGTCTATAGGCACCTCATCTAATTTCCAAACCCACATAGACGAGGATGTATCATATGAGAAGGATTTAGGTTCTCTGAATTTATCTAATGTAAAATTGTAACAGTGGAGTATATAATTAGTGATGTCACACTTCATACCTGACCACTATAAACACAATATCATATCACTATACATCTTTTTAGTACCTGGTTGAAGGGACCATGAATAACTATGAAAATCATGAAATACTAGGTTCCTAATAGATAAGGCGATGAAAAACCAATTCCCAAAGTGTATAATTCCATAATAAGAGAAAGTCCAACTAGAAATTACCTCCCCACCATATAGAGATTCTATGAAACTTTTTAAATCATCGTCCTCTTGATGGTACAATAAAATAGACTCAATAAGTGATGATAATAATTGAACATTAGTCAAAAACATTCCTAAATCATCCTCCTACACATCTAGATATAAATGAGTTGAAATTACCTTATGGTTATACTCCTCCTTAAATTCCAATAAATCCTTATATGGGTAAATAATACGAAGAGAATACATGATGAAATTAACCTTCCCTAGGTTTTAGGTGATTTTACTTTCAAATGTCTTGTAGTATTTTAACCATCCTTTTTGTATGAGGTTCAGGTACTTTTAATAAAATATATAACTTTTGATACTGTAATAGAAAAAGAATGTGTACCTCTCTCTAAAGTGATTGTGTCACCATCAGTTATGTGAATTCATAACAATGGAATGATTCATGTCACGAGTAGGGTAATTATACTCATGTGGATAAATTTTATGAGACCCATATTCCACCAAATGATGATCCTATATAAGAACACACCCCAAAACATCACCAAAATAATTAAAATATAACACCTATAAATTACTAGTTTTTGAAAATATCAAGATAAGATTTGACTTTATACAATGTTTTAACTCATAAAAAAACAATGGCACCTTGGATCCCAAGTGAATTTCTTCCCTTTCTTGGTAGTAGTTGTCAAATGTGATTCTAGCTTTGAAAAATCCTTGAAAAATAATGATAATATTCAAACAGTCTAGGAAAGCTCCATATCCAAAAAAGGGTTCCATTTTTATTCACATGACAAGAAATCCCTTACATTTTCATGGTTAATAGAGAGACAATATTCTAAAACTAAGTGTTTAAAGAAATTCACTTCTTGGATCTAGTAATTTCATTTTTAAATCTTCTCATAAAGGTGGTGACTTCTTAGGATTTCTAAAACCAAATTTGATAGTGATCATGGTCATTCTTAGATCACAAATAAAACAGGATATAATCCATGGATACCATGAAAAAGGTATCATGATGCAGGTGGAATATCCAATTAATTAAATCCAAAACCATTGTGGGAGTGTTATTTAGTCTAAAAGGAATTACAAGATATTCATAATGGTTATAACTACTTCTAAAATAAGTCTTAAAAACATATATGTCACGCCCCAACTCCCAAGTACCCGGAGCCATTTCCATACAGAGGATCGAATTTGGTTCAGGCTCTGGGAACCTAGCTACTGCTGAAATGTTTCATCTATTAATTGTCATTACCTGAAAAATTTTAGTAAAAAATGTAGGGTGAGAATATGAATTCTCAGTAAGGGGTTTTAAAATAAACCAATATAACTTTAAAAACATTATTTAAAACATTCTATAAAAAAAAATTTCTTAAAGAAAAGCTCTATCACACGTAACGTATCAAAGAAGCTCTCAATTAAAAACGTGCTAACAGAAATACGGGGAATCATGAATCAAATATAGGCATGATCATTCAGAGTAACAAGTAAAATACATTTTAAAAATGTATGGTATAAGAATATTTAATCACAAATTAAACAGCTAAGAGAAATGAATAATCAGAGTTGCATAAAAAGGTAATAACTTCAATTTCATACATCGAATACTAAATCACTGTGTGCTAAACATACACCATGCCATATTCTTTTACTCTTTTGATACTCTTAAGTACTGGATATTAACCATGGACATTCTACTAGTCGAATATCTAATTGGTTCATTAAATTTCATACACATAATAAGGGAATTTATAATGTTGTAACTTAATTTGTTTGGCAAGGCCCCGTGCCAAGAGCTTGGGGCTAACTGTAACTGGACCCCAACCCGGAGAGCCACTATAACCGGACTCCATCCCGAAGAGCCTCTGTAACTAGACTCCAACCAGAAGCGTCTGTTGTAACCAGACCCCAACCTGTAGGGCTTACTTTTACCAGTCCCCAACCTAGAATATAATTGTCTAATACATTCCTCATATATTAAAAAAAACATGTATCCAAAGTCTCCCATAACACTTTGAATACCTAATTCCATGTATTTTATTTGGGGTGTCCCATACCACTCCAAATAATTAAATTCTTAATTCATTATTATAGGCGAGGAATAATAAAATAGTTTGATTGATAAACTAATATCATTGAAACTACTTACATAAACTTATAATGCAATACATTGCATGTTTGTACCACCGGATATGTATTATTCATGTTCAAATCATGTTCCAATAAAAGGAAATGGAGTTGGAATAAATTATAATATGATAGTTATTATTTAGATAATAAATTTCTCAATGACTTTCATAAACTAGTATAAAATCTTTGCACATGTGATATTGTTTTAAAACACACAAGTAATGAATGGATGGGGTTACAACATAAAATTTTTATTTTTTTGTTATTTTTATTTATTTTTATTTATTTTTAATTTATTTTAATTTTTTTTAATTTTTTTATTTTTTTTTTACTTTTTTTGGGTTACAACATAAAATGATAGTTCCTTAATTTTCAAAATCCTTGGTTTGTGGAAATAAACATTTATAGTTTAGAATGACTGCGTTTGGATTAAGATAATTATCATTTGTACACAAGCATGCATCTATGAGTACAAATATAAATAAAATGGAAAATGAAACCATTTATCCAAATATACATAATATAACAGATTACATTCAAAATAAGGTCATCTCAGTTTATCTAAGGTATACATGGTTTATTACACATTTTTTTTGCACATGAGACCATTACTGAAGCATATCATACAATGGGTAAAAAGGGTTTGACATATAACATGGCTAATATCTTTAAAGGTTCTTTAACTGAAATGAGTTTAACGTAGGACATAGATTTTTAAAAACTGAAATTTAGCATAATATTACAAATCCATTTGAACCCAAAACTATATTCAAATCCATGCCTTTATTTAGTAAATTTAAATCATCTTTATTATCATAAAATAGAACCAGATTGAATTATGTGTATATGTCTGAATATATACTAAGTGTTTTTTCATTTTTTTATTAATTATAAATCCATGCTAAACACACCCAAAAATAATTTTCATCCATAGAAATTTTTACACATAAAACTTTTAACCTTTGAAAAACTTGGATACATTAAGAGATGATATAAGTAGCTATAAACCATATTTATATATATATAATTAAATATATGAACTAAGAATTTCACAACAAAAAACAAGTACTACTTACATTGGTTAAACATTGATAAACACATTTAGAAATCTAAAATAGGGTTAGGATGAAAAACTATAAGTATACATATATATATATGTGTGTATGAACATATACATGTTCTTATATTCTAAGTGTGTATATATGATTTCTCACAAGGACCAAGCATAAAATGTAAACCCTAAGAATTAATGGATACCTTTTCAGCATTGTTTAATCACCAAAACTAAGTTTTTTGGAAACTTATTTCAGATTATTATAAAAACCTTATATATATATATACAAGAACATACATTATTGGGTAAAATTATTGTACATAATATGGTTCATCATATATAGAGGTTCTTAAATTGACCTCGAACTATAATTTTTTTAAAAAAATTCTAATTTTGGACATAAGGGTTTTATGAAAAACCGTAGGGATGTAGATATATACATATAGTATGTATATGTGGCATGTAAAAAGTTACATGAGATAATTAGGCTTCTGATCCACTAATACCCTATAACTCGAACATCCCAGGCTCTGATGTCGTGTATAGGAGGGTTTAAACTCAACCCGTAAGATAAAAAAATACACATTGTAAGTATACATATGTATGTAAACAAAGCGAAAAGAAAGACAAAATAAACCTTACTAGCATCACTTCTTCCCACAAGAACAACGAATTGAAAAAGGTCTGAAGTCATCATATTACTCATGTGTGTAGAGGCATGCTAAAGACATAGTAAAAATACCCACAAACATAGGCAGAGTGATACTGCTATTTATAATCTCCAATATCTAAAAACATAGATATAATGAATATTATGGTGATAGATATGTGTGCATATAGTGATAAGAATAAAAAAGTAAACAATGGTGCAAGTTGGATAATAGGATCTTGACAAAGTCTCAAAGAGACAAAGATTTCCTATTCATAAAATCACCTCCAGCCAAAATGGAAAAGAAAAATATATATATCTTTAATCGGAAGATAGAAATCCTCCATCATTGGTTCAAATTTTCAAAATATATACATCAAAAGACAACCAGAAATTTTAATATAATTGCTAATAGTCGACCGATAGAGAAAGGGGTGGAGAAAAAAAAGAAGATCAGACAAGAAAACTTCCAATCAAAACAAACCTAGATTTTATATCTAAGAAAGGAATGTAATGAAATGTTGAAAACTAGAAACAATCCACCTATATAGAAGACTGAAACCCTAACCGCAACCGAATTCCAAGACAAAGCTTGGACCTACACTAATACAGTCAGACCTCTGTTGGCTACCTCCTGCTTGCGTGATGCCACTAGCTACGACATGCGACATGACTCCATGCGACTCCACTGATGTCGCTTGTCCTATTTGTCCCGGAATGTCATCCTCCTTGACTCTGGCTTTGGTGTGACCTCGCAGACCCCCCCCCCCCCCCCCCCCCGACTCCACTGTCGAGCTCACCCCAACCTGCTTGAGGCAACTCCCATGTGCGACACACCTATCTGCAGCCTGTACCTGGAAGGCGACGCAACCCCCACTCCCGAGGCAGTTCTTGCGGGATTCTCAAATCCCACAGGATTTCCCATTTTTTATCCGATTTCGTCCTATATGACTCCTATAATTTTTTTTGTTATTATATTTTATCTCTATTTAATTATATCATATATTATATTATCAATAACTTTTGAAAAATTAAAAAGTTAAATAATCTATTAAATTTATCAAAAAGTAAAATTTTTTGAATTCATTTATAAAATATATATTTGTATATTTCATATTATATTCTTGTAATGTTAAAAATTAAATTCACAATAGGAATTTTATAATAATTATCCTATTTTGTACCATATATTTGTAATTTTGAAACTTTTAAACAATTGCTAATATGTTATGATTATAATTTTATTAAAAGTTCATAAGTACAATTTTAATCATTCTATTATTATATTTATAATTTCATTAAGAAAAATTCAAAAAATAATAATTTATAATCTAAAAATTATTACATTATATATACACATGTGTATGTAACATATTTCTGAACTCATATAATAGATCAAATAATTGTCCGTATAATAGCGCAAAAATAATGTCATTAAAATGTTTTTAAATAAAAATATTTGATGTCATGTATAACCGTATATAAAATTATAATTTCAATATTAATTTCATTCAAATCCAATATACAAATATATCTATATATTTATATAGATATATTTAATATTTTGGAAAACAAACAAATTGGTCATGTTATTAGAGTTATTGTTTAAAATATTCTATTAAATAATTATTCGATAAGAATATATTATGTTTAACAATAATAGTTATTTCTCTATTCTTTAAACAAGGTGTATAATATATACTATGAAAACTGTACTGATTAATATGATAATTAAAAAATAAAATTATAATTATTACACATAAAAAAATGGTGGGTCGTTACATTATTTTCCCCTACAATTAATTGCATCCTCGCAATTATAAAATACTCATACACAAACTCCAGCAACACCAGACACATGTCACTCCTGAAGTTCCTTTAATGGAGAAACCTATGATGGTAGGGTGTTGATGACCTCAGGTGAATTCATATGGTAGTATTCAGAAACCTATTTCCTTGACCCAAATACACTGTGAATAGCTAGAGTCAAACCTATGCCTAAAGCACTCTACCTTCAATCAATAGTCATGAGAAGTGTGAAGATCAGAAATTTCAGAGTGGAATAAATCCCTATCAGTCCCACGCATCACGTCGTTCTTGAAAATATTAATGTCATAGAGTTCCCTGTACATACTAAAACTCATGACCTGGAATAGGTAGGCTACTTAATGGTCACCATCCAAAGAAGCTTCTAGAAATTTACCTATATCTCAGTAGTTATCAGCTAAAGTGAAACATATAAAAAGGGATTCATGAAACATTCCACTTTTCATATATGCTGCAAATTGTGCAATTGTGATATGGTAATAGACCAGATTTTTTCCTTGGTAAAGATGGAGGATGTTTGGGTGGTTCGACTCCTGATATAGTTGTTTACAGAACAACCTAAGGTTTTCAAAAGTTGTGTAGTCCCATGAACATAATTTACCACTATGGTTTCTACTATCTCTACTAGGAGAGACAGAAGGTGTTATGCATCGGCCATCTGAAAATTTAAAGAAACTACCATTTAGTAACACATAACCACGTTTTTAGTATTGTTCTAATTTTATCGTATATCTCTGACGAGACATAAGACTGGTTTTTTTTGTTTTCCATGATACATAATACTTAGTAATGCTTGATATTTTTTTGTTCCATTCTAGTTTTCCAGATTTATCTAAACTGAATCCTCGGATACCAACTGTCACGCCCTAGCTCCTGAGTACCCGGAGTAGCTTCCTTACAGAGGATTGAATTCGGTTCAAGTTCTAGGAATCCATCTACTAGTGAAATGTTTCATCCACTAAAAGTCGTTACCTGAATTTTTTTAATAAAAACGTATGGTGAGCATACGAATTCCCAGTAAGGGGTTTTAAAATAAACCAATATAACTTTGAAAACATTCATGAAAACTTTCTATAAAACAATTTTCTTAATGAAAAGCTATATCACATGTAACGTATCAAAGAACTGCTCAATTAAAAACATGCTAACAAAAATATGAGGAATCATGAATCAAATATAAGAATGCTCATTTGGAGTACCAAGTAAAATTCATTCTTAACATTTATGACATAAGAATATATAAGCACAAATGAAACAGCTAAGAAAAATGAATAATCAAAGTTGTGAAAAAAGGTAATAACTTTAATTTAATACATTGAATACTAAATCACTGTGTGCTAAACATACATCATGCCATAACCTTTTACTCTTCTGATACTCATAAGTACTGGCTCTTAACCATGGACATTATACTAGTCGAATATCCAATTGGTTAATTAAATTTCGTACACATAATTATGGAATGTATAATGACAGACTTTAATTTCTATGTTAAGGCCTAATGCTAATACTTAGGGGCTAACTTAACCGAACCCCATCCCGGAGAGCATCTGTAACCGGACTCCATCCTGGAGAGCCTTTGTAACCGAACTCCAACCCGGAGGGTCTGCTATAACCGGACCCCAACCCAGAGGGCTTACTTTTTCCGGTCCCCTACACGAAACATACTAGTCCAATACATTCCTCATATGTTAAAAAAAAACATGTATCCAAAGTGTCCCATACAAATTTGAATACCTAATTCCATTTATTTTATTTGTGGTGTCCCATACCACTCCAAATAATTAAATTCTTAATTCATTATTATATGTTAGGAATAATAAAATAGTTTGATTAATAAATTAATATCATTAAAAATAATTCCATAAACTTCCAATGTAATACATTGTGTGTTTGTAACACTGGATATGTATTATTCATGTTCAAATCATGTGATGATAAAAGGAAATGATGGTGGACTAAGTTATAATTTGTCAGTTATTATTTAGATAATAAATTTCTCAATGACTTTCATAAACTAGTATACAATCTTTGCATATGTGATATTGATTTAAAACACACAAGTAATGAATGGATGGGGTTACCACATAAAATGATAGTTAGTTTTCAAAATACTTGGTTCATGGAAATGAACATTTATAGTTTAGAATGACTATGTTTCAATTAAGACAGTTTTCATTTGTACACAAGCATGCATCGTTGAGTACATCTATAAATAAAATGGAAAATGAAACCATTTATCCAAATATAAATAATATAATAGATTACATTGAAAATAAGGTCGTCTCAATTTATCGAAGGTATACATGGGTTATTACACATTTTATTGCACATGAGACCATTACTGAATCATATCAAACAATGGGTAAAAAGGGTTTGATATATAACATGGCTAATATCTGTAAAGGTTCTTTAACTAAACCAAGTTTGGGCTAGGAAATACATATTTAAAAACTAATGTTTTTCATAATATTACAAATCTATTTTAACCCAAAAATATATTCACATCCATGTCTTTATTTAGTAAATGTAAATCATCTTTATTAGCATAAAATAGAACCAGATTGAATTTTGTGTACATGTCAAAATATATAGTAAGTGCTTATACGTTTTTTTATTAATTATAAATCCATGCTAAACACACCCAAATATAATTTTCATCCTTAGAAATATTTACACATACAACTTTTAACCTTTGAAAACCCTGGATTCATTTAGAGATGATATATGTAGCTATAAACCATATTTATATATATATATATAATTAAATAAATGAACATTGCATTTCACAACAAAAAACAAGTACTGCTTACATTGGTTAAACATTGATAAATACATTTAGAAAACTTGAATAGGGTTAGGATGGAAAACTATATGTATACATATATATGTGTGTATGAACATATAAATGTTCGTATTTTCCAAGTGTGTATATATGATTTCTCACAAGGACCAAGAATAAAAAGTAAACCCTAAGAATTAACGAATACCCTTTTAGCATTTTTTAATCACCAAAACTAAGTTTTATGGAAACTTATTTCGGATTTTTATAAAAAAACATATAAGAATAAAATTATATATATATATATATACAATATCATACATTATTGGGTAAAGTTTTTGTACATAATATGGTTCTTCGTATGTAGAGGTTCTTAAATAGACCTCGAACTCAATTTTTTCTTAAATCCTAATTTTGGACATAGGGGTTTTATGAAAAACCATAGGTCTGTACTTATATATATATAGTATGTATATGTGGCACTTAAAAAGTTACATGAGATAATTTGGCTTCTGATCCACTAATACCCTATAACTCGAAAATCTCAGGCCCTAACCTCGGGTATAAATGGTTTTAAACTGAACCCGTAAGATAAAAAAAATACACATTGTAAGTATACATATGTATATAAACAAAGCACAAAGCAAGATAGGATAACCCTTAACAAAATCACTTATTCCCATAAGAACAAAAAATTGTAAAAGGGCAGGAGTCATCATAGTACTCATGTGTGTAGAGGCGTGCTAAAGACATAGTAAAAATACCCACAAACATAGGCATAGTGATACTGCAATTTATAATCTCCAACATATAAAAACATATATAAATGAATATTATGGTACAAGATATGTGTGCATATAGTGATAAGAATAATCAAGTAATCAATGTTGCATGTTCGATAATAGGCTCTTGACGAAGTCTCAAAGAGACAAAGATTTCTTATTCATAAAATCACCTACAGCCAAAAGGGAAAAGAAAATTATATATATCTTTAATTGGAAGATATAAATCCTCCGTCATTGGTTCAAATTTTCAAAATAGTTACATCACAATACAACCAGAAATTTTAAAATAATTGCTTACAGTCGACCGATAGAGAAAGGGGTGGAGAAAAAAAGAAGATCGGACAAGAAAACTTCCAATCAAAACAAACCTAGATTTGATATCTAGAAAATGAAAGTAATGAAATGTTGAAGACTATAAAAAATCCACATATATAAAAAGCTGAAACCCTAAACACAATTGAACGCCAAGACAATGCTTGGACCTACACTGCTTCAGTCGGACCTTCGCTGGCTACCTCCTACTTGCGCGACGCCTCTAGCTACGACATGTGACATGACTCCGTGTGACTCCAATGAAGTCGCTCGGCTTGTTTGTCATGGAATGTCATCCTGCTCGACTCTGGCATTCGTGTGACCTCACAGACCAGCCCGAATCCACCACCGAGCTCACCCCAACCTACTTGAGGAAACTCCCATGCATGACACACCCGTCTGCGGCCTGTTCCTGGAACGCGACACGCCGCCCACTCCCGAGGCGGTTCTTGCGGGTTTCTCAAATCCCATAGGATTTCCCGTTTTTTTATCAGATTTCATCCTATATGACTACTCTAATTTTGTTGTTATTATATTTTATCATTATTTCATTATATCATATATTATATTATCAATAACTTTTGAAAAATTCAAATGTTAAATAATCTATTAAACGTATCAAAAAGTAAAATATATTGAATTCATTTATAAAATATATATTTGTATATTTCGTATTATATGCTTTTAATGTTAAAAATTAAATTGACAATTGGAATTGTATAATACTTATCCTATTTTGTACCATATATTTTTAATTTTGAAACTTTTAATCAAATGTTAATATGTTATGATTATAATTTATTAAAAGTTTATATATACAATTTTAATCATTCTATTATTATATTTTTAATTTTATTAAGAAAAATTCAAAAAAAATGTTAATTTATAATCAAACAATTATTACATTATATATATATATAGACATGTGTTTGTAACATATTTCTAAACTCATATAATAGATCAAATAATTGTCTATATAATAGGGCAAAAATAATGTCATTAAAATGTTTGAAAATAAAAATATTTGATGTCATGTATAATTGTATATAAAATTATAATTTCAATAGTATTTTCATTCAAATACAATATATATATATATATATCATATTTTGGAAAACAAACAAATTAGTCATGTTATTATAGTTATTAATTGAAATATTCTACTAAATAATATTTCGATAAAAATAAATTATGTTTGACGATAATAGTTATTTTTATATTCTTTAAACTAGGTTCGATAATATTTAATTTGACAACCGCACTAGTTAATATGATAATTAAAACATAAAATTATTATTATTACACATAAAAAAGGTTGTTTTGTTAAAATATATCACCCGAAATATGAGATAGTGACACCCTAAATGAATATTTGTTTAAAAAAAACTTTTCCCCATTTAACTATTCAAATAGGTTATCCGCATGAGGGTAAAGGTTTTTATTATTAACTTATACCTGATTTATCTTCTGATTGTTGATGAAATTATGAAAAGATTCTATAGGCATTCGGGAAAAGAGCATAGGGTCTGCCCATGACAATACACCTGGATGGATAAATCCCTTCCCAGTTAGATTTTTCAACTTAACTTTGATCTATTTCCTCTATATAGGTCTCATACTATAAGCGGGTATAGAAATCAGCTACGTACCTAGCAGTAGATTGATCGAGAACTCTACCTCTCTATCTAGAGGAATACTGTAGAATATTTTTGGACTAACCTCAGGGAAATACTAAACAACATAGGGAAGATAAAAATGGGTTAAAACACCATTGGAATAAAATAAAATGCTAGTCAATAGACTCCTATGCCTTGGGTGAAAAACTCCCATATAAATGGATCACAGATCCTAGTCTCTATGAAACAGATGATAGATCCCACTGACATTATATAATGTGACACACTAATGATAAAAAATCAATATTGGCTTAATGGGAAACTAACCAATCCATCCCAATGTTGAAATTGAAAATAACTTGACAAAAAACTTGGAATTCCCAGACAAACTCAACATCAACTATCGAAAGAAAACAATATGGATAATGAAACCACTACTCTTTCCTCTTTCCAAAAGGTATATCTTACACCATAAATATGTACATGAGCCCCATTGGGATTTTTAAAAAATAAACAAAATAGAACGATATAAATGAGTGTGAGACACCAATATCAAATAGAGATGTTGGTATTGAATTTTCAACCAAAATTGTACATCTCACTATACCGAGGACAACATCAACATTCTCTAGAAACTCATCCACTTCATGAAAGTGATTCACTCACAAGTTATTTTAATAGATCCCTATAGAATTTAAATATTATAAATATTCCATAGTAGACATTGGATATAAATACACCTAACCATATTGGGGTATTGAAAAATATTGGAAAAAACATTACAGATTGCCTCAATGGCCATAAACACTGCAATTCTTCATATGTATGGGGCAAGACTATCACTTGTGCCTTACCTTTCAACAATGATAGAAAATCAAGGGAGAAATAACCAATAATTATTATGTCACCAAGTAGTCCTACAGCTAAGAACCAAAACCACCAGCGTTATGATTATCATGACACTTCCCCTTCTTTCTATGTGCACTAATAAAATTTCCAATGTGATAATGAGAAAAGATAGAAAATCCAACTTTTCCCACCATATCAATTTCATCCATATTCTCTATATCAACCATCTCAAAAAAGGTGGTTATTTTCATCATATAAACCTATGATTGAATGTTATTTTTCAATACCTTTAGGTATTTATCATCCCCCAACAAATCACTCATCACCACCAATGGAGAAAAACAAACAAGTTTGTAAAATGGTTTTTGTACTATAAAATTGAATAATATCTCTACTATAATGAGTGGATATCGAAATACTTAACTATCATTATATATTCTATGTTGAACTAATAAAATAAAAGTTTCTTGAATCCCTTCCACTCCAAGCCCATATTTCAGTTTTCTTGAAATATAGAATCTCAAAACTTCTTTCTAGGAACCTCAATTTTAAACGTCACACTTTTTTCATTAATGAACATAAGTGTCTCCAAGAATTCCAATACTTGATTTACCTTTTTCATCCAATCATATAACTTTTGGGGTTCATTAATACCATTAAATTATAATAGATTCTTTCATATGAACTCATGAAATCGGTTCATATTTCTTCCAACTCCTGGTTGTGCCTTAACAACATGATCGGAACACAAAGTATATTTTGGTCCATGACACAAATTGCAGGAACAATATCATGTAAGACATTTTAATGACCTATAGGATTCCAATGAAGAGAATCTTCAACTACACCCTCCTATGTAACCCAAAAAATATATCTCTATGGTCTATTAATACACTCCAAAAATATAAGTAAAGAATCATCTAATGAGATATAGTCATTTTAAACCAAAAAGAACACAAATAAAAACCAAGGTTAATGTCAAAACCTAACCTAGGATAAATACAACACAAAATCCCATGGTGAAATAGGGATTTTCATGAATATTTTTGTACATTAAATTACCACAACCTAACCTTAAGGACTCAATAATCCTATCTACTCTATTCTAACTCCCCAAGACTAATCCTAAAGTCCCTTTGATACTAAATTTTCATCACTCTAACTAGAAAACCCATCTATCTAGGATTCTAATTATTCCACAATAAGACTGGAAGAGCATTCCCAATCTCCATGGGACAGAGTCTAGCATGAAAGAATAAAAAAACAACAAATAGGAATAATTTTTTTCACAGAAAAAAAGGCAAAGAGAATATATATATATATATATATATATTATATAAAACCATAAAATAATTATATTTTAAACCAAAGGGTTACAATGATAGTGATTCAACCAAAGGTAGAAAAACAAACCCCAAGGTACATATCCTAAAAATATAAAGGATTCCCAAAATATCCACTATTACACCATGTGATATGAGGAAAAAATATAACCATATCACCATCAGTTACCCATGCCCAACTAACCAAAAACCTCTCTACCTATCTGAGCCACCTTTCCCTTTCCTGTATCTGATAAAACAATGTCTACACACCCATGAGGGAGTGTGAAGTGTGTGAGCTAAATGGGATCAGTAGGATCCCACCCATCTGTTCCAAAAAAAATCTACATAAAATAATCCCAATATGATCAATTTAATGAAAACATGGTATGATATGTAGTTAACTATTTATTTATCAAAAGCACTATAAACTATTCCCTTTTTAGAGCTTAAAAAATTAAATCCAAGGAATACAATTTAAAATAATAATTTCAATAATACATTTAAAAATATAAATCATGTATCATATAATATAAAGGAAAAACGTCTACAAAGCGAAAGCACAATGGTAAACAACCATAGGATTAAAAAGGATGGGCTAGCTAGAAAAAATGAACCCAAAATAAAATCAAAGGCTACTTTTCACTAACGCCCCAAGAGTCAATGCATCAATAAACTACGGAGAGTAGAAAAACCCATAATGTGAAACCCTTATATTGTCAATATCATGTTCTTAGATCCAATGTATCAATGATTTAGGAATTAAAGACCAGCCAATAATGTGACCCACCTTACACATTCAATGGAAAAGGCTTAATACTAATCCATCCACCTATGTAATCAAGGATACAATGTGATGAATACATCATATCAATTTCAAAGGACAAATCACATTTAAAAAAAATTATAAACAACCCTTTTTCATTAAAAACATGCATTGAAATCCAATTTTTAAAAATTATTTAAAAATTATTTTAAAAACACATTTATTTTACCAAAACAAAGGGAAACCCATATTTTAACAAAAAAACTTACACACACATAAAAAAATCAAGTACAATTCTTGTCCATTTAAAAAATCATTTATAAAAGTAATAGAATTAATGATTCATATAATATAGGCCAGATACGGAACCACTTACCAAACTTTTGGTCTGCACACCACCCACAATGGGATCCAAACATCAGAAATTAAGGTAGTTGAAGATAAATTTATATGAGTCAATAAAAATAGACTCTAACAAATTAGAATCATGTTTCTAGAAGAAAAAGTGTTTCTAGAGATGTTTGATCGACACATGCCTTGAGAATCAAATGTCGCACCATAATGAATGAGAGAACCGACCTCCAAAATTCAAACACATGAAGGTTCTAGAAGAGACATAATAATGACAAAAACATGATCAAAAGATCCCAAAAAAACATAGTATGGATCTATTACCAAACTAAAATATTAATATTGAAAAATATATACTTAATCAAACATTTCAATATGATGAAAACCAATCAATATAGGATTGAAAAATCATGAAAAGGATTTTTGAGTGAGATAGATCACTCAAAGTCTCTTAAATAAGACCTAGTGTTGGGGGGAACAAGAAGGGATGTGAAAGATAAAGGAGACCGGGGGCCAAAAATTTAATATACTGGAATATACATGATCCATGACATGAATCATTAGTTGACAATGTTAATCATTGGTTCATGATGTGAACTTTTCGAATGGATGATACACTGACAAACACATTATCGTGTCTTAAAATACTCATATACCCCTTCCTAACATGAAGAATTTCTCACATCATAAACACTTTTAACATATTAAACTCTAAATAATATCTTCTTCCCAAAACCCATTCACATCATGAAAACAAATTCATGGTGTGAATAAACTCATGTTCCCATTTTTAGATCTATTGAGTCATCACCTCCTCAGACAAATCTTAACATGCCTCAACTCAATTTATTACACCCTTTAATATATTTCAATGTGTTAAACTAGGCATTCCATAAAATTAGGGATGTTACAGTCACCCTAGAGTGTGTGTCCTGAACACAGACACAATGTAGCCCCCATCATCAACCTCATTCCAAAAATGAAGAACACATAGTGTGTGTTATTGAATCAAAATTGTGTGATCATGTTTTCCCAAATAGAAAACCCCCATGAAGCCCATGAAACCCTTGATATCTTCAAAAACACTTGAAATTGGTCCACAAGTGTATCATCTCAGACCGGGTTCCATACACAGGTGCCCCAAATTGGTCGATCACACAACCATAAGTTTGCCTCCCCATATTCTTGAGGCTAATGACCAGCATCGAGGGTCTATTATCTATCATGGGGAGATTATACCCTCTTTTTTTCATCAGAGTAGTACACCAGTAGAAACAAATAAAAAATAAAAAATAAAATATTCAAAATTAGAATAATATTAGTATCAAAAGATTGGCCAAATATTGAAATAGAATATCAAAACTGAATAGAAGATATGTTGTGATAAACTATGTGCCAACACTCCTGATAAAATGGCTTATTACAAAGGGTCATTTGTGATGGGGTCCTGTCATAAATGACCTTTTACAGAAAAGGGCATCATAAATACTACCTTTTGTAGAAATCCTTCGCAAAAAGTTATTATTTGCGAGGGGCAATGGCACCGTCGCAAAAAAGTTTTAGAATTTTTTTAAAAACTCTATCACAACAGGCCGGCCACCCATCTCAATTTGTTTCCTGATTTTTACCTTTTTGCGACATACGATCCCAAATACTACTAAAAATATAAAAAAACATTTTGCGATGGACCGTCCCAATTATTATTTGTGATGGGCACGTTTTAAATAGTTGAAAAATTAAAAAAAATTAATAATAATATAATATTAGTATAAATGAAATCATAATATTTATTTTAGTAAAATAAATTTTTTTTAAAAAATTTAATAATATGATATAATATTAATATAAATATAAATAAAATATTCATAAAATAAAATAAAATAAAATTAATTGTAATATAATTAAAAAATATTATAATATTATATTTATTAATAATGAAATTATAATATTACTATTATTAATATAATAAAAACCTGAATATTCATAAAAATATAAAAATATATTAATTAATAAATATAATAAATATAATTTAAATTTTAGATAAATAATAAAAACTTTAATATTCAAGACAATATAAAAAACACACAAGTTAAAACTTTAAATAGTCAATACTACAAAATAAAATACAATAAAATGTTTCAATATAAACTAAAAATACATCACTGAGGGGGAGGGTCATCTGGAGGAGCTAGAGGAGATTGTGGAGGGAACACCATCCTTAAACTATAAGTCTGATGTAGCATGTACTCCATCTACTCTTACTCCTACTGATGCCACCATCGACGCATCTCATCCTGCATCTCCTACTGTTGTTGTCGTAGAAACTCTTCCTGCTGTTGCTGCTACCACTGGGCCATCTGATCCTACTCCCTACGCATAGTCTCTACAAGTTCACACTGAACTCACAACTACTCCTCATACTGTGCATGAGATGATGATGACTTTATGTGAGGTCCTCTCGAGTTGGATGCCAACATTTCATAGGTTCCATAAAAACCCCTAGGGGTCAATCGAGAGACGATACCAACAACTCGTCATTTCTTGATGGCATACTAGGTCTCCTGCAACCATGTTTTCTCATCAAACTAGGGAGCACTAGTCTGACCATCGAACTTGGACTGACTCTTAAAATGTGTTTGAGATGTCATGGCATCATATGACTCTTAAAATTTCAATTTAAAATTAAAATAGTTAAAATATTATTCGTAGTTAAATTTTAAACTCCAAAAGAAATGGTACCGACCACAATCTGACATTGGCGATAACATCTAATCTCTCTAGTGGCTGGATTACTATACATCCTCTTCTAAATGTCTTACTCAATAATACTAGGTTGTCAGACTACCTATATGAATATAAAATAATCCTTTTACATTTAAATTTATATACAATGTTTAAAAAAATTGTGCATACCATATACTCCCTATGCATTCTAAATGTACGACTACCAGCTCGATGTGTCGCCTCATGTATCCCCCGATTTTGTCGACCTATTCATGATCTACTCTAAAACCACAAACTCAAATAGTGTGTACATAATCCACCCCAAAACTGAGATGAAATATAATCAAGTCGATAGACGTGACATGTCTCATTAAACTCTTTCACTCCTTCTTTATCCATTGTTTTCCATTTCAAATTGTGCAAAAACTGAGTGCAACGCAGACACATAGCTCTCTACCATTCCTTTGAGATAGTCTCACACATGCTCTCATCAATTGGATACTTTAAACCCTACAAATAATTTATTATATAAAGTTATTAATTAAATTACTTTCAAAAATAAATATCATTTAGTTACGTACCATCCAATTATCGAACATGTTGTGTTTTACTTCAATAGGAATCTGATCCCATGACACCCATGCCTTAGAAATATAATCGTGCAATATAGTCCTCTTATTTCCAATATCTATATGCGTAATTTTGTAAAAAAAGATCAATTAGTCAAATAATTATAATATAAATAAATTAATGAAAACTGACTAAAATACATAGGTAAACATAAATCTATGTGTGTGGATCAAACGTAATATGTGGACACCACTCATGGATATAGTTGGGAATCATTAGTAGGGAAAGGCCATGCCACCTCTGAGTGCCCCAGGAACTACCAGCAGTCTAAGGGTTGGTAGATCTAACCTCTTTCTTGTCCTAAGGTAGATCAGTCTCCTGTAACAAACGATATAGATCCTCGTCCATATGAAACACAAAATGATTATTATTAGAAAATAGTTGAAAACAACTATTACATATAGATATATATTATATATTATTATAACAAGAATTTAACTATGTCAATGTCTATATTTATCCTCATCTTCATAGTTGTCGATGTCAATGTCTTCATCTTCCTCCTCAGCATCATAAATTTCTATATTAGTTTCAGTTCCATCATCTCAGGTAATTTTAAATTCAATTGTAAAATCATTAACATCATCATCAACATCAGCCCTTAACTATGCGGTTTCAACAATGATATTTGTGTCTCTTCATGTAAAAGATGGATTCACTACAGTCTCTTTAAAAATTTCAATTCCTTGACCTTCAGAAAAACCACATTCACATTCAGTAAACTGATTCTCTAGAGATTTAATTTTAATTTTGCTCCACCAATCACCCAACTCCCTTGAAGTAGCACAGTAATTTCCATAATAAATTTTATGTGCCAAATGAGACAATAAGTAATGGATAATTTAATACAATAATACTTTTATATTTAATATCAATGCCTCCATGGGTCGGATAACACACTATACTCTCTCATTATCCAACCACTGTAATTTAAACATCATTATGTAATGGTGTCCCAGATAACATAGTTCAATGATTTCTTCCAACATGACGTAAAAGTAAACATCAATTTCTCTATGATGAGATCCTTTCAAGAAAACACCAATATTCATTTTTTTATTCCCCCTATGCATGTGTATGAAATCAAAAACCATTCACAACATATGAATTATAAGATTTAACCACTTTGGATGGTGGGTTACTCAATATAGAATATCAATTATCAATTTTATTAGCATATTGAGATACTTAAAAACCTATAAAACAATTAACACTATAACAAGTATTAAATTGATTTTTAAGTGAAAAAAATTATGTTACCAGTTTTTGAAACAAGTAGGAATTTTTTTACAACATTCTTCAAGAGAAGCTACTGAAATTTGTGGAAACTTTTTCATGATATGTTTTTCATATAACCTAAAAATAATATAACATTAAATTACTATTCTAAAAATCATAGAATATGTAATATGATAACTCACAGTACAAATGGTGTGATTTCTTCATAGTCGAGCTGAATATATGTATGAGCTTTGTGATTTTCTTCATCTGAAATCCATCTTTCATGAACACCACCGAAGCCAAGTTTTGGATGATTTAAAACTGATAATTGATGGCTCATGTCATCATCAACATTTCCCTTGTTATGGATCACATAGTTGTTTTTTGAGGGATATTCATATTGAATTTAATGAGACCATAGAAAAGAAATTTCTTCTTAAAATAAGCTTATGCAATTGACCCTTCAACTGATTCTTTATAATGTACTTGTTTTTCAATTTCTACATGCATCCCCCAAATGGGTACATCTATAAAAACTATACCAGACCTCCAAATTTTCTTTCATGTGGAAAATGTTATATCAAATTATATATTGAGTCAAACAAACCTGAAGGGAATATTATTTCTAGTTTACATAAAATTAAAACGACATCTTATTACAGTTTTCTTATGATAATGCAGTCTGTTTTCAACACAAAAATGTCTATAAAAATTTTGATATTTCTATTAGTGCATACCAAATAATAGGATATAAAAAACCTCTTAATCTAATTGTAAAAATAATTTCCATTAAAACATGACAGTCATGACTTTTCAATCAGGTAATATGGCCATTTCCGACACATCTGCCCGAATTGGAAGCATAACCATTTGGAAGTCTTAAATCTGCAATCCACTAAAAAATAATAAATGACTCTCATTGGAAAGTGTATAAGATAATTTTGGCTTCATCTATGATCTGACATTTTCAAATAGTTCAAGTTCTGGTCACATGAAAATTTGGGCAAGATCTAATCATGTCTTACATTATCTTTAGTCTTACCTGGTGTATCAGAAACTATATGAAATAAATTATCAAAATATTTCTTTTCAATGTACAACAGATCCAACATGTTATGGACCAACAAATAATACCAATATAGGGAATCCCAAAAAATTCTCCATTTTATCCAATTGGACTCTTTTCCAAACACGTCAATTTTATATTGGTTTATTGTTCGTCCAAATGTGATGGGATTTAATGAAGAGATAATTTATTTCAACTATGAACATAAGATCTTTTTTGGAGGCTCATATTTGTCAAATATTCCTTTTCTGAATTGATTTTTGTTTCTTTGAAAAGGATGATTGGTTGGATGAAATTTGTGATGAAAGTTGAAAAACAATTTTTTTTAGTGACAACATAAATGCTTTATTTTATATCATATAGTATGGATATGATTTTGGACCATGTGTTCTCCATCCAGATAACATTCTATATGCTGGGAAGTTACTAATTGTCCAATCAAAGCAGCTTTCAGTAGAATGTTTTGTTTCGCAGCAACATCATATGTACTGACACCATTACTCCACAGTGAATTTAACTCATCAATCAATGGTTTCAAATAAATATTAATATGATTTTTTGGATGACCTAGAATTAAACAGTTCAAAAAGATATATGGCACCTTCATCAACATCAATGGAGGTAAATTATGTAGTATTATAAAGACATGCCGACATGAATACTGACTACTATAAGAACCAAATGGATAGAAACCATAAGTAGAAAGACCCAATCGCATGTTTTAGGCTTCTAAAGAAAAAGACAGATGAACTTGGTAAAAATGTTTCCATGAATCACCATTAGAGGGATGATTTAAGCTTTTACTAGTTGAAATTTTGGTTTTTTTCCATAAAATCAATGATGCTGTGTTTTAAGACATAAATAAATGCTGCAATCTTAGTGTGAGCAAGAAAATATATCAATTGTTTTATAGGAACAAATCCGTATGTCCCTAGTTTATATTATTTATTCCTTTGTTTTATACATGTATGAAACCTATCCAACAAATCATTTCCAACAAAATATATGATGCAGTCATTTGAAGTGCATGAATATTCTGATAACTAAGTCCTAGATTACAAACCATCCTCTTTCTCTCGTAGAAATTTATAGGCAACAAATTTCTTTCAAGTAGTAGTGTTTTTAACAAATTGAATATTGAATAAAAACAACTATTTGAAATTCCATTATTTGATTTAATAGCCATGAATTTAGTAATTGCTCCAATATTTCTTATCCTGTAACCATGATATAATTCATCCTTAGTGGACCACAACAAACCATATAAATGACATGATTCCAACTAAGGAGTTAAATCAATATCATCCTGAGTTTCAGTTATTTGAAAATATGGACCCACCAAATCTTGTACTAAATTTTGAAATCATGCTAGTTCTGGAACCAAATTATTAGTATCTTATCTGGAACATTGTTCACCATGTTAATACCTAAAAACATAATCTTGTTTAAAACCAAACACAATAAATGACTGCCAACATTGTCAAAAGTTTTATACATCCTCAGAGCACATTTTTTACAAGTACACTTAATTATCCCTTCTGAAACAAATTTAGGTTGTGATGATCTAAATGATAAGAAATCATGAACACCCAGAATATATGCAAGATTCAAACCAACACTGTTGGGATTTTTGTGAGGATTTATCCATGAATAATCAACTAATAATGAATGTTTTTGACTTCCTTATACCATATTTATCTAAAATATATGAAATAACTTGTTATTTTCTATAATTAAATATAAAATAAACACTATCCAAAAAACAAAAGGCAATTAAATTCCCTTTTCTAGAAATTTATAATAATTTCTATAATTTTATAGTTATTTAAACTTTTATTAATATTTTATACTAATCTACACCGATTTATAAAACTCTATACTAATTAAAACTAATTATTATTAATTATAGGTATTTTTTATTAATTAGTGTTAATTACCAGCAACTCAATTTCTAACGGATTGGGGGAAGCCCTTTTTCTTGACGACTCATCCCCATGCCACTTTCTGTAACTAAAATCACTATGAAAAGTACACTCTGATGTACGAAAATCCATTTTTATATGCATGAGTATGGAAAGCATGGAATCCTCACCACACTTCTCTCTAAACTTTTGCATAAAAAAATTGACATCTAGATGTTAAAGAATACTTTTCACAATGACAGAAGTTTTAAAAGTTCCAAGGAGCTGAGTCATCAGAGAAAAGATCCTCTTTTGTCTGAAGACTCGCCTCCTTGAAACTTTCTCCGACTTAAATCACTATGAAAAATCTACTTCGACGTACGTTAGAGAATATTTTTCAGACTGATTTCAGTGAGATAAAAGTTACAATGAGCCATGGCATCAATCAAAAGGGATGTCGCCAATCTGCTGGAAATTGTGCCAGTTTATCAATGTACATCAATTTATTCCAATTTATTACTAATTAATCCTTATTATTTCAAATTAATCATAATTGTAATGAATCATTACTAATTCTTACTAATTATTAATAATTTATCTTATTTCTTACAAATTATTACAAATTATTACTAATTATTGTTAATTAATCCTAATTAATCATAATTATTACCAATTAATCCAAATTATTACCAATAAATTCTAATTATTACAAATTAATCCTAATTATAACTAATTATTACTAATTGTTACTAATTATTCTTAATTAATCTTAATTAATCCTAGTTATTACAGATTAATCTTAATAATTACTAATTAATCCTAATGATTGTTAATTAATCCTAATAATTACTAATTATTTGTAATTATTACTAATTATTCGTAACTATTACTAATTAATCCCAATTATTATTAATTAATCATAATTATTACTAATTGTTACTAATTTATCCAAATTATTACTAATTATTACATTTTTTTACTCGTTATTACAAATTATAATAATTTATTACTAATTATTGAAAATTATTACTAATTAATCCTAATTATTTATAATTTATACTAATTGTTATTAATTAATTCTAATTACTGATAATTATTACTAATTATTATTAAATATTTCTAATTATTACAATTTGTTATTAATTATAACCCAATATTACTAATTATTACAAATTAATAAAAATTATTTCTAATTTTTACACATTATTTTTAATTATTAGAAATTATTTTTTATTATTAAAATTGATTAATAATTATTACTAATTATTATAATTTATTAAAAATTATTACAAATTATGACAAATTATTACTAATTATTACCATTTACTTCTAATGATTACTAATTATAACAATTCATTACTAATTATTACGATTTATTACTAACTATTACAATCTATTACTAACTATTCCAATTTATTACTAATTATTATAATTTATTACTAATTATTACTAATTATTATAATTTTTTACTAATTATTACTATTTATTTCTAATTATTACAATTTATTAATAATTATTACTAATTATTACCTATTATTATTAATTATTACAATTTATTACCAATTATTATTAATTATTTCAAATTATTACTACTTATTACAATTTATTCCTTATTATTATGATTTATTCTTAATTATTAAAATTTTTTACTAATTATTACTAATTATTACTATTTATTACAGTTCATTACTAATTATTAAAATTTATCACTAATTATTACAATTTATAACTAATTATTACAATTTATTACTAATTAATGAGAAATATTTCTAATTATTTCTAATTATTTCTAATTAATCGTAACTATTACTAATTAAATTTAACTATTACAAATTAATCCAAATTATTACAAATTATTTCTAATTATTACAAATTATTTCTAATTATACCAAATTATTAATAATTATTACAATTCATTACTACTTATTACAATTTATTACTAATTATTACAATTTATTACTAATTATTACAATTTATTACTAATTATTACTAATTAATTATTATTAAAACTTAGACATAATTATTCATTAAAAGACATATTAAAAAAACAAATATCTCATTCTAATTTAATTTAATTGCATTTAACTGACAAAAATTATAAATAATTTAAAATTAAATAAATAATAATAAAAGATAAATACCATGAAATTGATGCTTTCAGAGTATAAATGGAAGGGATTATGCTTCGATTTAAAAGATTAAACTATGAAAAATTTTAGGAGAAAATTTTTCATGAGGGGTATAGAGAGAGAAGAAAAAGAAGTAGAATGAGAGAAAAAACTGATGTGGGTATATATATTGGTTAGATTATTTTCGACGGGCTTATTTGCGATGAGCTTACCGTCGCAAATGTCCATTGCTCGCATTAATTGTTGTCGGTCGAAAAAAAATATTTGCAATGGGTCCTATCACAAATGGGTACATGCCGACATACTATTTGCGATGTAATACTTTTCCCATCGCAAATAGTAAAAACCATTGTCGGACATTTGCAACGGGAATACAAAACTCGTCACAAATGCCCTTCATGTGGTTTGGCATGAATTTCCCACCAAAACTTTTGCGACGTGTCCTTACCCACTCATCGCAAATTCTTATTATTTGCGATGGGCCCCTAACCTGTCGCAAATGGCCATTTTTCCGTAGTGCAAGTGTCAATATGAAAAATCCAAAATGAATAATGACACAAAGATCCTCCATGTGGACCCCAAACCACATCGAGTTCCCTCATCCATGCTCTATCCCAGCTCATCCGTCTAACACCAGCCCTTTGTCCTTAACCTGTTCAGAATACATAAACTCTATTCGGGTACCGATCAGGCAGCCTAAGTGGGGTGTGATTACAACTCAATAGGTCACCACCAATGGTGTCTAAAACAATATTCAGTCAATAGAAATTGTATGCAGTTATATATGAAAATAATTGCAATTCATAATTAAACATTTATCACATTATCAACAAATATTCATTCAACCACATAAACCCCCAGGTTCTCGAGGACAACTGAACCTCAATAACACTTCATCTCGTGCCAGAGTCTGATCTATTACCAAGGGATATCACATTCAATGTCCATGTTTCCATCCTTAATACTTAGCAGAAAGCACATGTTACCATTCACCGTTTAATAACATAGAATTGAATAAGCATGTTACCATTCATAATACTTGGCCGAATGTCCATGTTACTATTCCCCATTTCACAACTGAATAGCCATGTTACCATTCATAACATCACAATCAAATAACCATGTTACCATTAATCAACACATAATTAATTCAATAATAAATTATTCTCACCAATTCCATCACTAATTCAATAATTAGTCAAACACAATAATATTATTATTTAACTCAAAAAGTAACTAATCACATCAATAACATTAATTAATTCATCAATTAATTAATCACATAAATTTCCACTAGTTAATATGGAAATTAACTATTCACATACATAACATTAATTAATTAAAAATTAATTAATCATATCAATCTTCTCTCATTAATTCAACAATTAACTAATCACATCAATAACATTAATTAATTCGATAATTTATTAATCACATCAATTCAATTAGTCAATTAAATAATTAAATAATCACACCAATTTCATTACTAATTCAATAATTAGTTTGTCCCATAAGTCCCCCTAATTATGTAACCAATTAGTTAAGTATGTCAATCCCATTAATTAATTCATAAATTAATTAATCAATATCCAAAAACTCTAAATTCCACAATTGAACCCACCATAAATTATCCAATTAAAAAATCTCAATATTTCATAATTAATTCCATAAATTTTTATATCAATTCTAAATTCTCAATATCTCATAATTAATTCATAAATTAATTATCTCAGTTATCAAATACTGTTATCCCATAATTAATTAATTAATTAACTATCTGATTCTATCAATTCAATATCCCAATAGTCCAAATTAATTAATTCACCTGTTAATTAATCCAATTCACTCAATTATATTAACACAATAATCCCCATTAATTAATTTTAAAATTAATTAATCTAACTCATTCGATTGCATTAACAAAAAATCCCCATTTATTAATTCACCAATTAGTTTATCTAACTTCTTTAATTATATTAACACAAAAATCTACAATAATTGATTAACCTATTATTTTTATCAAACTCATTAAATTTCATTAACACGACAATCCCCATTAATTAATTTTCAAATCAATTAATCTCACTCATTGAATTTCATTAAAAATAATAATCCCCATTTATTAATTTACCAATTAATTATTCTAACTAATTTACTTTAATCAATTCCACAATAAATTAGTAACTTTAAATCCCTTCAATTAATTATTCATGTATAATGTATTAATTATTTAAAAATTAAGTAATCACATTACTTCCATTAATTAATTCATTAATTAATTAATCTCATCAATCCCATTACCTATTTAAACAATTAAATAATCACATTACTCAAATTAATTAATTCATCAATTAATTATTCCCTTAAATTCCATTATTTAATTCAACAATTAAACAATCACAGTAGTCACATGAATTGATTCATCAATTAATTAATCCCATTATTTAATTCAATAATTAAATAATCTCATTAATCACATTAATTAATTCATCAATTAAGTAATCCCATCAATCACATTATTTAATTCAATAATTGTATCAACACATTACTCACATAAATTAATTCATCAATTATTTAATTTCATGATTTAATTCAACAATTAAATAAACTAATTACATCCATTAATTAACTCATCAATTAATTAATCAATTCCATAATCCTAAAAATAAACATAATTAATTCATCAAATAATTATTACACCTCCCTCATTTCAATAACCACTTGATTAAGTCCTCCATTAATTAGTCAAAATCACTCAAATCAATAGACCAATAATTAATTCATTAATTAATTATTCCAACTTAAACATTTCAATAACCCAAATTAATTCATCAATTATTTGTTCCATCTCAATCAATTCGATATCCCCAATGAATTCCCCAATAAATTTTCGATCTAAATTCATTCAATGTTCTTATAATTAATCTCAACAATTAATTTTACCCAATTAAAAATCTCAATTCTCCAATAATTAAATCTTTAATTAATTCTTCATAATTTATAATCGCAATATCCCTAATTTGAAGATTTACCATAATTAATTAGTTCCCCAAATTAATTAATTCAATCAAGAAGGTAACTGAAAAACATATAATAGAAATCCTATAATTACATACACATAATAGTAATTAATACTTTGGAATTTGAATTATAGACCACCTACCTCAATTTGTCGATGAACAATCGCCTAAAAAATGGAAAATTTTTGAAAGGCACAATGACGTTAAACGAAATCCAAATGTTAAATCCCTAAATCAATATTAAATAAATCAAGATCTTATAAATATCAATCTTCATCTACAATAGTATTTCTAGATCTCACCAATTACATTTAGATCTAACCAAACAGAGGATTGCTTTTCTTAAAGAAAGAGAGAAGAATGAGATAAGATTAACAAAAGAACTAGGATATGATTCACTTACTGGGAGTGGTGTAGATCATTGATTTGTGCTTCGAATCATGAATAATGGAGGTGGAGAAAAATTATAATTCATTATTAGAGCTCTAAATCCACAAAATACCTCCTATGGTTGAATAGAGGTTGAAATGGGTGAGTTTTAGGGGTTCAAGGGATTTTAATGTTAAAAATCATGTGACTTTTAAAACTGTTCATGGTTTATTGGGTAGGGCCACCCAGTTTTTCCTAACCATGCACTCTAATTGTGCACCAGTTATTATGGGGGTGCACGGTTTCTCCTATGATGTTGCACGGTTTGAGAAAACCATGTGCCAACCATACAAAACCCTTTCTTCTTCCATTTTTGTTTTCAATTTTCACCTAATCACACCCCAAAGTAAAACCCACATGAAAAGTTTTCAAAATAATGAGAAAGATAACCTGAAAATGATCCCAAGAAAACTCTAGAAATGTTTTGGATCCTAGAATCTCCCCACCTTATAACAATTCATCCTCGAGTTATACTCCCATGCATCCCTAAGATTCTGAGTCAAGAAGATCGTGCCACTTTTACCTCTTATTGGCTTCTCTCCCCTAAGTTTCTACCTGAACCAGTCCATGATTCCACAACACACGAACTATTAGCATATACTTTTTCCAGAAGTATTTCCCATTGTGATCCAACACATGTATCAGTTGTTTATCTAGGACACATCTATATCAAGATCAATATAATCAACATACCTGATTAGTTTCCAAACTCACCATTCCCAACAACCACAAGAACACAATCTAGCAATAGAACTCAGTCATGACATCAAAATATTCCTATAAATTATGTAAATAAATTTGCTATAAGGCTCAACTAACCATCCTCTATGGAATTTAATCATGAACCTTATAGGTTCCTAATTTACATTTCATTCCCACCATTTCTAACCCAAGATCTTTCTCCACACGCCTACTACCGACACATCTCTCCCCACCTTTGGGGATTTTTTATCACATATTTGTCAAGAAACTTAGCCACCATGGTATTCATCGAACTCTGATCTATCCTTATAACCTCATCTCAAAAATATAAATGTCTTACAATACACCATCCAACTCCACATGTATAATGCTTCATAATCCAAACTTCTAAGGGTAACCATAATCATCCAAGACACATTTAGGTATATAGTAATAATTCCATTGATTTCTCAGTGTGCATGGGATGATGTCTAGTTAGGTCACATGATCGTCATAAATTAAAATTACACTAAGAAATCATCGGTGAATACCAACACAAATCCAAAATCATCAATGTTACCTCCATTTATGGAAATAGTTTAACATTTTGAATGTCTCATCCTTCATTTCCCACCAACATCTAACCACACAAATCCAAAAATAGATCATCCCTCACAAAAACAAAAACTGAGTTCTAAAACTATGGAATTCTAACTACCCAAACCACCCAGATCATGGGAAAATAAAAAAAATAAAAGGATTTACAATTCACAATAATTACACTTTTAACAGTTGGGTTTTACAAAAAACCAAAACAAGTCTTTCCCCCTTTTCTGGAAACATGTTCAAAAACTGAGGCATTATCTCTACCTTTAACCATCCTACATCTAGGTCCTATTTAACAATGGTAAACACATTCCCATTTTTCATGGTTCTCATTTATACACCCATTTATTCTCATCTTGCGTCATTTTAAAATCATTTTCAATTTTACATAATAAATTTTTTCCTTTCAATTTCAAATGAATGGAAAAATAGTTCAAGTTCAAAAAATTACCCATAACCAATTTTCTCATTCATGGCTAAAATTATGCATTCCACAATAACCCTCAGTGCCTAGAATGATGCATGAGAACTCAAATATTTTTCTATACTGGGATGCAAGTCAAATATTAGAAAATTTAAACAAAAATAATCACAACACAGAATAGGTGTGTCAACCAAGGTGAAATAATGTTCAATTGTAACAGAAAATATAATAACAACAATCCCACCATGGGTACTTGTGTCCCCCTTGTACATGGGGTAGCTACTCACATGAATGATCTCATAACCAAGGGCTAACTCTTCCTAGTCTCTTATTATCCTTTCCAAATAGTAAGAAAAAATAAAAAGAAATGAAAATTGGGTTTTGATATAACATTGTAACATCCCAACATTGGTACCACACACTGGTTCCCCGAACTGCTTGATCACATGACCTCAAGAATGCCTCCTCATATCTCAGAAGCTTCCAACTAGTAGTGGGGGTCTATTATCGATTATGGGGATACTATACCCTCTTTTTTCATCAAAGTAATACACCTGTGGAAATAAATGAACAATAACCAATAAAAAATATCATAACCAGAATAATATCAGTATCACAAGATGACCCAAAACTGTAAATAAAATACCAAAATTGAATCGTAGATATGTCATGCTAAAGTACATGTCGTGTGTCAATATGAAAAAACCCAAAATAAATAAAGACACTAACAACTCCTCCATGTGAGTCCCAGACCATAATTGGCTCCCTCATCCATGATCCATCCCAAATCTGCCATCCAACACATGGAATTCACCCATAACCTATCCATAATACATAAAGTCAATTCGGGTATCGATCAGGTAGCCTGAGTAGGGTGTGAGTACCACTCATTAGGCCACCGCCAATAGTCTCTAAAACAATATCCAGTCAATATCAAGTGTATGATGTTGTATAAATAAATAATTAAAATTCATAAGTATGAAATCATCACGTAATCAATAAATATTTATTTAACCACATAAGCACCCTAGGTTTCTATGGATACATGAACCTCAATACCTACCTTGGCCCATGTCAGAGTCCGATCAATCCCCAAGGTATATCAGATTACAATTTCCATGTTACCATTCTTAATACTTATCCAAATTTCAATGTTACCATTCACCAGTTAATTACACATAATTGAATGAGCATGTTTCCATTCATAATTCTTGGTCGAATTTCCATGTTACCATTCACCATTTCACAACTTAATGACCATATTGCCATTCATAACTTCGTAATTGAATGTTCATGTTACCATTCAACAACACATAATTAATTTGAAAATTAATTAGTCACCGAAATGTTAATACTAATTCAACAATTAGTTAAACACAATAATTTCATTAGTTAACTCAAAAAATAGCTAATCATGTCAATAAAATTAATTAATTCATCAATTAATTAACTGCATCAATTTCCTCATCTTAATTCATAAATTAACTAATAATATCAACAACATTAATTAATTAAACTATTAATTAATCACTACAATCACCTCTAGTTAATTCAAAAAAATTAACTAATCACATCAATAACATTAATTAATTATAAAATTAACTAATCACACCAATTCTATTAATAAATTAAACAATTAACTAATCACACCAATTTCATTACTAATTAAATAATTAGTTTTTCACATAAGTCCCCTTAATTAATTCCCCAATTAATTAAGTACGTCAATACCATTAATTAATTCATCAATTAATTAATCAATATACTCAAACCAAAAAAGAATAATTAATCCTACAATTAATTATCTCATTCATAAATATCATTATTTCATAACTAATTCCACAACTAATTATCTCAATTCTCAATTCTCAATATCTCATAATTAATTCATCAATTAATTATCTCAATTCTCAAATATCATTTTCCAATAATTAATTTTAAAATTAATTATCAAATCTGATAAATTCAATATCTCTATAATCCAAATTAATTAATTGATGAATTAATTAATCCAATTCATTCAATTTAATTTACACAACAATCCACGCTAATTATATAACCAATTAATTAATCTAACTCATTCAATTTTATTAACACAATAATCCCCAATAATGTATTCACCAATTAATTAATATAACTCATTCAATTTCATTAACACCACAATACCGAGTAATTGATTCACAAATTAGTTAATCTAACTCATTTAATTGCATTAAAAAACAATCCAGAGTAATTACTTTTCCAATTAATTAATCTAACTCATTCAGTTGAATTAATTCAAAAATATAAATTAACTAATTCTCCAATTAATTAATCTAACTCATTTCAATTAATCAATTCCAAAATTGGTCAATCACATTAAATTACTCCAATTAATTCACCAATTAAATTTTCAAATTAATAGCATTAATTAATTCCCAATTAATTAATCACAATACTTCTTTTAATTAATTCATCCATTAATTAACCCCATCAATCCCATTATTTAATTAAACTATTAAATAATCAAATTTCCCATGTTAATTTAATCATTAATTAGATAATACCATTATTTAACTCAACAATTTAATACTATAATTAATTCCATTAATTAATTAATTAATTAATTAATTAATTAATTTCAATGATATAAAAATCGATATAATTAATTCATCAATTAATTATTCCAACTCACCCAATTAAATAAACACATAATTAATTTCTCAATTAATCATTCAAACTCTCTGAGTTCAAAAACCCCATAATTAATTCCTCAACTAATTATTCCATCTTAAAAAATTCAATAACCCCAATTAATTCATCAATTAATTGTTCAATCTCAATCAATTCAATATCCCCAATTAATTATTTAATTAATTTTTTTATCTCAATATATTCAATATTTTGATAAATAATATCAATAATTAATTTTCCCAAATTAACACTCTCAAATTAACACATAATTAATTCAGTAAATAATTTTTCATACTCTATAATCCTAAGTTCTCCAATTTGATCATTTCCATTAATTAATTAATTCACTAAATTATTTAATTCAGTCAAGAATGTAATTGTTAAACATCTAATAGAAATCCTACAATTAAATACACATAATTGCAATTAAAACTTATGGATTTGAATTATAGACTGCCTACATCAAATTTTTTGATGAAAAACCATAGAATGGAAATCCCCAAAAATATGAGTGGCATAATGACATAGAACGAGATAAAAATCTTAAAGCCCTAAAAAATGATTAAATATATAAAGATCATATAAATCTAGAACTAGATCTAAAATCAATGATGTATATCTCACAAAATAGATTTAGGCATAACCAAACTTAGGATTACTTTTCTTAAATAGAGTGAGAAGAATTGGAAAATAACATGAAAATAATCGGTCTAGGATTCACTAATCGAGAGAGGTGTGGATCTTTGATCCAGGATATAAATCATGAAGAACGGAGGTTGGGAAATAATGGATTTCGTCCAGGGAGCTCCAAAATTATGAAAATACCTCTTGGGGTTTAATAGATGTCGAAATGGGTGGGTTTTAGGGGTTTTGAGGATTTTAAAATTAAAAATAGAGTGACTTTTAAAACTGCACATGATTTGTTGGGTAGGGGCGCATTGATTTCCCTAACCGTGCACCCTAACCATGCATCAATTATTATGATGGCACACAATTTGGGAAAACCTTGCACAACCATGAAACCCCATTATTATTCTAATTTTTTCCAATTTTTACACAATAACACTCCAATGTAAACCCCAAATTTAAATTACTCAACAAAATGAAAAGGCATACATGAAAATCCTTCTAAGATAACTCTACAAAAATTCAAGATCTTACCACAAGGGGTCCTTGGAAACATGTAAAAAAGACGAAAACATTAAAAAACTAAAATATTTGGCATATGTGGATTAAAATAAAACAACTACCTAACTTGGGTCATAAAATTCGGATGCATTGATCTCAAATCTGCTCTCTGTAGCCACCACAATCTAATTCGGACCTTAAAAGAACCCCTAATTGTGCCTCCTACCTCTCAATCTCTCCTTTCCCTCTCAGTCACATGACAACCACATGGTGTGGGGGAGTCCACATACATGATAATCCAAAGGGTATAAAGAAAAAGTAAAAGGAAAAAAGAAATAAAATGAAATGAAAAAAAGGAAAAGGGGGCTCAGGATTGGGCTCGACGCCTGAGATGATTTTACACCTCCACTAAGAAAAACCCATCACTCCATAATCAACTAAAAAGTAAGAATTTTAATAATAGAATATATTCATGAAATATCACCACTCACGCACATGCGAATAATATAAATTTAATTAATTAAAAATTAATTTTTTTATAAGAGAAAACAACTCATAATGCCACCAAACTTCCAATATTGTGTAAAGAGAGTATTATGTGAACAAAAAAATGGTCATAAAAAATATATGAGATCTTATCCTATGATAAATTTCTATTCCTCCCTTAAAACCAGTTAGTAATAAAATGATAAAAATTTCTTTTATTTTATAAACTCATAATGAAGAAGTTTGTTACAAACTCCCCGTCATAACTCTTCTCACACCAAAGAAGCCACAATGGTCACACCGCCACTATGATTTCACACTAAGCACTGGTGCATCCAAAACTACCATGACTGTCCACTAACTGATCTTAGAGAATCCATGAATCTCTTAACATGAGTATTGTTCAACCAAGACCAATAAGATTCTCCCCACTATATGAGTATCCATATAATCTCCCCATGAAAAAGAACTAACCTCCAAATCCCATCTTTCTTCTAATACAAAACACAATGATGGGATGTGTCCAAATCTCTCACACTGAGTGCTTTTTTGAAAAATCAACCACCACCCACTACTAGATCACCAGTATTGAGAACTTTCATGCTCAAAATTCCACTATAAACAAGGATCAAAAACCCCCCACAACCCATAGTTAACTCTATACCATATGGTTTCCCTTACATGACTCTTCGAGTGCCAACCTAACTAGACTCACAGACACAATAGTTGCAAGTTATCATGCCACTAGAATGAAAACCCAAACTCACTCCCACATAATAGAATACCTAATGATCCTAAAATAATGTGATTAAAACCAATACCATTCTTAAATCATATTTTAATTCTACCAAAATGAAGCACCCATGCTTCTCATATTCAATAATGAGGTCTCTACATCATGCCACTACTAACTATATGACCACTCGCCACATGAGCATCATTCCCAAACCAAGAGCATCTAACCATGCCCCCACCATTCCAATAGAAGTGAAAAAAGAAACAAGAAATCTAGTCATCCATCCAAACATTCCCTCTCAATCGAACCACTAAACCAAAATCACTCCCACATATCCACTTCTCATGACCAAGGTAATCTCATTCCTAAACACAAAAAACAATTTATGGAAACCACAATCTTAGGTAAATTTGATCCTGATCCAAACATCTATCAGTCATCATACCCTTAAATATCCACCACTGGGTAATCCAAGTCTTACACCAACCGACCAGGGTCTCCACATGTCCCTTGATGATGGGAAAATATTTTCATCTCCAGAGAACATCTCACTATAATATCCACATGAACTATCATAAAACGAAAAATATCCATGGTCTAGTTGATTAAAATTACACAAAAAATCTATATGGGAAAACTCATTATAGGCTATTATTGATATATTAAAATTTTGAACCACTATTTTCTGTGAAATCACAAGCAAACCTGTATTTGTCAGGTAAACCTATATTTTTAGAATGATTATTGAACACATTCCCCTTTCCAATAATTCAATAGACAAAACAAAAAATCATAAATCAATAAACCCATTTGTGACACCTGCGGTGAAATCGTAAAAGTGTAATATCGAAAACCATGAATATAAATCCCATACCATGGTAACACAGAAGTCCTATCAGAAAAGGTTTTTTTGATTCTATAGTATGATATCCATAACAAGATATGACACATTTGTAAACCACTTCTCTACCATCCCCCCAAATAATAATACATAAAAATAAATGTATCTAATGACATTGTATCACAAACTATCCTGACTCAACCTCACCATTCACCTACTCTATCTCATGATAGGTTCTCAAGCATGACACCATATACATCAAAGGATTATAAATAGTGGAAAGATCATAGGTATATGGTAATGTCTAGAGATTTCTATATTTTTTTTAAATTATATGGAATTATTTCAAGACTGTGAAATCTTACAGCGCATGATTCCATGGTTTGTAATGCCCGGAATGATCCGTCAAAGTTTTGTTATGCTTTAATTCACGCAAGCAGTTTTCTTGAAAAGGTGTAATAACTCCTAAATGGTTGCCTTGATTAGAAATCTGAGGGCACCGTTATGTTCAAGATGGCAGTTTTACCATAGGCGTGACTTATGTTTAGTCAGTGCATGCCTCACGTGGGAAAACCTGAAATGGCATAACCGTAAATAAGATAATTAAATTAAATTATTTTATTTTTCAAATGCTTATAACTCATGAATGGTAACATAAATTAAAAATCTGAGACCACCACTAAACTCATGAGGGTATTATTTCTTTAGGATGATACTAACATTGGCATGCGCTGGCCACCAGTGAAAGTTAGTTTTTGGTAGTAAATAAAATAATTAAGTGATGTTTTATTTGTTATAAAATACATAACTTCTAAACGGAAACATGGATTGAAAGTATGAGTGTTCTATTGAGATCTTGAGGGCATTTAATCCTTAAGCGGAGCCTAACATTGATAGGCGGGAGTCGAGAGTGACTGTTAATAATTTTCTGAACTTTTTTTAGGTACGTTTTGTAAACTCACAGGTAGTGTTTTATAACTTTTGAACCGGTGCTTTGATTAAAAATATGCAGGCATTTTTGAATCCAAAAAGTTGTGATTTTCTTAAGGGAGGTTTCACTTTGACCGTAGTAATTATGGAGAAAATGATAGAGTTTTTAATTTTTAAAAGAATAATAAAATAATTTTGTTATTTTATTTCATTCTTTATTTTCCTTCAACAGAAAAGCGGCATTTGCGGGAACAACGATGTGTCAAGCCATTAAATGGATTGACTCCTCAAATCTTTTGTAACAGCACCACTGTAATTTAGGAAGATTCCAATTAAATGAACCCCCATTATTTCCACGATCGTTACATACCCTCCCCTCTCCTATTTATATGGATCTTGGGGGGGGGGGTATTGGAAACTCTTCACCAAGCGACGAACTTCAGATAAAGTGTCATGAAACCAATCACTTGGATGATGAAGCCCATTTCAGCAGGCATTCACAAGCGACACTGAATCACCAACTGAAGGATGAAGTTTGAAAGACAACGTTGGAGGATTATTTCGGGAATAAACAATGATGACTCTCCCTCAACCGCGAATGTTTCTCTAACAATCTTAAGTTAGGGGGTCTATTTTGAAAATTTTCATTGATAAATTAAATCCTCTTCTACTTTCTGTCACCTTAACATGGAGGGTGCGGGCCAAATGAACAAGGTCCAGACCCTCCACCACTTTGATCTTGATGTGAACCTCAGGAAACAATTTACAACATGATGGAAATGATAAATGGAGGGTCACGCTACGATGGAAGTGGGGTGGACGAGTCATAGGAATAGAAGACAACAAGAATGGACACCGGAGCATGTTTGATAACCTCTGGAAGAAACTGTTGGCATGCCATGTCGGCGGCGACCAAGGGAGGTTGGCCCGAGCAGACCGCACGGGCCAAGTGTGGAGCCCGCAGGCACTGCTCGGGGAAGTATCCGCGATAGTAAGGTGTGACACAACATGTGTTGCACCGCGTTGGAAACACTCAGTCGTCCAAACAGCCGATTAGTTAATTGCGGTGGGGCAGCGCCCCGCCGGCATGTGAATGACACTGCTGGCGTGAGGCCAACAGTGCGAAATGGTCCGCCTCCGGGTGGTACGAGCCGGTGCAGGCTAGCCGGACCCGTCCACCTTACTGGACCCACCAGTAGGTTAGGCAGGACCCACGACCCAATGGGCCAAAATGGGTGGGCCGAGCCCCACCCGACGGGCTGGGCCGACCACGGCGCGGGCCCTTGAACCGAACCGGGCTGAACCTGATGGGCCAGACCTAGTAAACCTTGCCAAACCATATTAGTCCAAACATGAGTGGGGTCAGGTGGACCCCAGGACTCATTGCGTCGAGCCGGCCTGACCATGTTGGACCAGGCCCAGACCCAACCGGTCGTCGAATAAAGAAACGCCCATAACTGACAAACCGAGTGTCTGTTCAACACATCGTTAGTGGTGTTGGGATCCATTTTTGGAATCTGTCCATTTGACATATCCTGGTGGGCCCGACCGAGCCTGGCTGGACCAAAGTGTGATCACCCTAATTTCATGGGAAGGGGTGTAACTAATAGACCGGGTGTCCGTTTGATGAACCATTTGCGGAACCAGAACCCTTATGTTGAGGCTACCATTTTGGTATATACTCCACTTGAGTTTTAGAGAATGTTAGAGTACAACTGGGTTGTATTGAATCTGAATCCAATCATGCCCTTAGAAATATAACACTTATAGACACAGATTGGGTGTCTGATTGACGAGTTTTTTATAGCGTTGGAACCCTTAAGCATGGCGGTCCTTTGGGATACTTCTTTGTGGGAAATCATGGCGGTTGAGGTACAACTGATGGCTTGAGGAGCAGTTCCCCCAAACATGCTATGAGTGGGAATCCAGTGTCTAGTAGTTAGCCAGAGGTTGGAGACAGATCACATGAAGGTTAATACCGAGTGATCATGTATGGGTCAACACCGATCATGTGTGGGTTAGATCGTGTGTGGGTCAGCTCTCATCGATCTTGTGTGTGTCAATGCATACCGATTCTATGTGTGTCAGTGCTCAATGATCCTATGTGGGTCAGCGCATACCGATCCTGTGTGAGTTAGATCCTATGTTGGGCAGATCCTGTGTGAGTCATTGCAGGGGTTAGTACCTATCGACTCGAGGAGGGTCGAATCCCATGTGGATCATTGATGGGGTTAGTACCTATCGATCCTGTGTGGGTCAGACTTCATATGGTCACCAGCAGTTCCTCTTGATAGAATAAGATGATCTAGCTTTGCGACTTATCATATTTAATTCAATACTTCATTAATACCAGGTGTGAGCTGAGTTTTTACCTTCGTGTTATTACCTGTGTTGTACTTTTACCCTCATGGTATTACATATGTGGTAATTCTACCTTCGTGTTATTACCTCTTTGATATTTCTATGTTCTTGGTATTACCTATGTGGTACTTTTACCATCGTGGTATTAACTGTGTGGTACTTCTACCTTCATGGTATTACCTGTGTGGTACTTCTACCTTCGTGGTATTTCCTGTGTGGAACTTTTACCTTCGTGGTATTACCTGTGTGTTACTTCTACCTTTGTGGTATTACCTGTTTGTCACTTTTACCTTTGTGGTATTACCTGTGTGGTACTTTACCTTTGTGGTATTACCAGTGTGGTACTTGTACCTTCTTGGTATTACATGTGTGGTACTTTTACCTTCGTGGTATTAAATCTGTGGTATATTTACCTTCATGGTATTGCAAGCATCGTACTTTTACATTTGTGGTGTTACCATCCTGAATTTACCATTGTGGTACTTTTACCTATGTGGTGTTACCTTCGTGGTGTTACCTTTGTGGTACTCTGCCTTCATGGATTAGTTGAGTTTTAAATGATTATATTTTGATAACTTAGGTATATTTATGGATATATACCTAAGCAAAGTTGATGACTGGTTCATGATTTGTGGTTGAGGTCTTCCTTTGTTGTTATTCCTTTGTGGTTTTTCTTTTGTGGAACTATGGGAGACCTTCAGGGGGTCTTAGGGTCCCTAATGAGTATCGTTATACTCACCCCTGCATGGGCTATGCCTGCACCTTGTTGTGTCTTGTGAAAATGACAGACAACGTTGATCAAGGATGAGGGAGCCATGATGGGATGGTTCTCAGAGGTGGACCTTTGACATGATGTGCTGTAGTGACTACCGATCGTGAGCTGTACCTACCCTTCAGGTAGGATCATCAGTGGATGATGTATGACTTGTTTTTTTCTTTTTAGTTTTACATGTATTTTCTAGTTGGGATTTTATTCTGTCCCCTTTACTTTCAGCTAACTTTTTACTACATCAGTTTACTTCATTTTTTCCTCTTGTTTTACTCTTGTATTTGTGTGTTTTTATAGGATTAAAGGCAATGCCTTCTTGTTATATGGGTACGCCTTTCTAGTGCTCGTAGCCAGCCCCTGGCCTATGGATGGTGGGATTGGGGTAGTCACAGCACGAGCCACGGAGGACGGGTTGTGAGAAAGTGGTATTAGAGGAGCCAGTTCTACTGAACAACTAAGACTCTGATCTTTTTAATGGAGAAATAATGTTAAGTGTTTTGAGTGTGGTTTTCAGTTTAGGGAGTCCAGTGTTGGTGCAGCGACTAACATATCCATACACCAAGACCCTGAATTCTGATTTATGACTCGATGCACGAAAACATTGATTTTGTGTTTTTTGGAAGGGTTTTTCCTTATTGTTATTAGAGTCAGCTCACCAGGTATAACTTAATGATTATGGAACACCAGTTTCTTATCAGGATGTCACCGTGTAGACTGCCAGTGAGGATTCCTGAGAGGGTACACGATGATGGACCGCCGAGTTCTGAGGTCTCTTTGTGGGACCCTCTTAAGGCGTTTGCGCCTTTGGGTGGTTTCCAGCTATATCACTACATGTTGTTCAATAGTTGCAACCGTAGGTACCGGTATATGAAACATTTAGGCCTGTAGCCTTACACGTGTTTCAGCATCAGATAACCCTAAGGTTCCGAGGCAAGCCCAACTCACAGGTGGCTATGGATTGGCTTGAGGAGGTGTCCAAGTTTCCATCTACCCAGGGCACCATTCGATCAAATGGTGGTCTGAGTAGAGAACCTTCTATGTGGCTTAGAAAGATGATGACAGGGTTTAGATTAACCTAATCTTGTGAAGAGGTGACTTTTTCTGTGGACAAGCTTGAGAAACTTTCTTAGAGAAAGGGGTCTCTTTCCATAAAGAGATAAGGAATGAGTATTCCCTAGAGCTTCTACAGCTTCGGCAGGACGACATGTCAGTAGCTGAGTATTCATCGAGGCATACCAACCATCCAAGGTACTCGGTGAATACAGTATGGTTAGTGCTTCAGGGCTCAGACCTTAGAGTGAAGTGTGTTTAAGGATATCCGAGCCAGAACAATTCTTTTATGCATTCCTACTTATGTTATGGTTCTAGAGAGAACCACTGTGGTTGAGTGTTCTTTGGATAAGCGGAAGTAGCTAATGAATTTTAATAGTGGGAAGTAGGAAACTGACGCCAGTCTTAGAGACTTGGGAGTGTAAAATGTTTCAGGAAGAAAAAGTGATAGGGATAGATGAAACTTCTAGGAAATAGACTTGTAAGCAGATCTAGTAGAGAAGAATGATGTGGTATACATTTCAACATTTTACAACCACCACCTCAATGTGGTCCCCACCAGGCTTAGGGAGATGGAGGACAGGGGAAGGGAGTAGCTGCATGTGGTCAAGGACTATGACCCAAGGGCTCCAGGAATGATTAGAGGTACAGTCTGTGTCTACTACTAGCTGCCATATTAATTGACATAGGAAATAATAATTTCTTCATTCCATGAATCTTTTTCAAGACATAGAGTTTTAGGTTAAACCGTTTACTTTACCCTTACGTCTGGAGATACCATTGGGAGGAGACTTGATAATCACACTTATACCGATGGTGTTACATAACCCTTGAAGTGATATTTTTGGTTGGAAACTCTTGGTGGTAGTGCCGAGGCCTTACGAAGTTAGTTTGGGTATGGACTAGAAATCCACAGTTCATTCTCATATTTAATGTATTAGGAAAAAAGGTTGTGTTTTATCTACAACGTTGGAATGAGGTTTTCCTTGGTCAGCAAAAAAGGAAACCCAGACATCTGAGGATAAACTCATGCAAAGAGGGTGCATCCGATCACTCTTGATTTGACCAACCTTACCCTCATGGAAACATATGTTTTGTGTTTTTTGTTCCCAACAAGAGTGGAAAAGTGTGGGGTAATCTTTTCAAAAGATGTTTCTAGGATTACCTCTCTAATGGTAAAGGGAATTATACTTTGGTTGGGTACTACCATATATTTGTACCTAACTTTTCCAGGGTAGAGGAATCCTTGTTAGCTTTGATAAAAGAAGGGGGAGCCTTTCCTATGGAAAGAGAGGTATCAAAAGATATTTCAGGAGATGAGATAGAGACTGATGAGCATAACTACGTTACCCATGACCTGGAGTAAGCATCACTGGTCTTTTCACTGAATATGTGGTATCACTACTTGATGGTTGAATGGTTTACTGTTTACACTGATCACAAGAGTCTCGTGTATAAATTCCCACAAAAGTAACTGAACTTGAGACACTGACGATGGATAAAGTTCCTCCAAGACTATGGATTTAAGATAGTCTATACTCTTGGGAAGAGGAACGTGGTAGCAGATGCACTCGGCTGGAGGTCTAGTCTATTGTTGTTGAGTGAGGCATCAGAGCAACTAGTCACACTGTAGATAACAATTGTTGATAAAGAGGGAGAAGCTTACGTCCAGTCTATGACTGTCACTCCACCAATTCTTCATCAAGTTTGTGAGGCACAACTTGGGGATGTAGACTATGAGGCTCAATGTGCTTAGATATCCTCAGGACGGTCTCCTGAAGTATTTCCAGAAGGTGGGGAGCATGTCGTTCTCTTTAGAGGACACACCATGGTACCAGTGATGCTTAGGGAGGAGATGTTGAGGGATTTCCTTACATCCCCATTAATGGTACATCCTGTAGTGACGAAGATGTACCCGAACCTCCAATATCAGTATTAGTTGTCAGGGATGAAGGAAGAAATGGAATATTTTTTGTCTCGATGCCTCGCTTGTCAACTAGTTAAAACTTCAAAGAGCTGATAGAAGTCTTATGAAAATATGAGACGGAGACCCTAGGGGTCCAAGGAGGGAGACCATGTCTTCCTCTAGGTGTCACCCCAATGAGGATTACAGAGGTTTGGTCAGGGTGGAAAGCTATCTCTGAGGTTTATCAGACCTTTCTAGATTCTAAGAAGAGTGGGAGATGTGGTGTACTATCTATCCCTTCCCCCACATATGCAATGGGTGCATAATGTTTTCCATGTGTCACAGTTGAAAAGATGCGTGCATGATCCATCACACTTTATCGACTAGGGCGCGTTAGACTTTGACAATGTGGCGACTTCTATGGAGTTCTTGTTGGAGATAGAGGATCGACATGAGCGAGTCCTTCATGGAAGGTCAATCCCTCTGGTACGAGTTCATTGGCAACAAGGGGACCTCCAGGAGATCACATTATAGCGGGAGACTCAGATTAATGCTCAGTATCCTCATTTGTTCGATTTGACGTTGTTTTGGATTTTGGGGATGTAAAGCCCTAAGGTGGGGAGAATGTATTGTCCTAGAATTTCTGTATATTTTTTTTAATTATATAGAAGTATTCCGATACTGTGAAATCTGGCGGTGCGTGTTTCCAATACCCAAAGTGCCCGGAATGATCCAACGGTGTTTTGTTAAGCATTAATTAGAACGCCTATGAAGTTTTCCTGAGAAAAGTGGAATAACCCTTAAACTATTTCTTGGATCCGAAATCTGAGGGCACCATTGCATTTAGGATGGCGGTTTTACCCTAGGAGTGGCTTACGTTTAGTCGGCGTAGGCCTCCTATGAGAAAACCCAAAAATGGTATAACCATAAATAAAATTATTGAATAAAATTATTTTATTTTTCCAATGCTTATAACTCACGAGTGGTAACTCGGATTGAAAATTTGAAACCACCCCTAAACTCATGAGGGTATGATTTCCTTAGGATAATACTAACATTGGCCGGCGCGGGCCACTAGTTAAAGTTAGTTTTTGTCTGTAATTAAAATAATTAATTGAGAATTATTTTATTGTAAAATCCATAACTTCTATATGGTAACTTGGATTGAAAATCTGAGTGTACGGTCGATCTTGTGAGGGTATGTTATCCTTAGGCGGAGCCTAACTTAAACCGATGCGAGTTGAGAGTGACTTCTAATAATTTTATGAACATTTTTTTTGGTACATTCAGTAAACGTGCGGGCGACGTTTTCTAACTTTTGAACCAGTGTTTGTATTAAAAATATGAGGGAACCATTGAATTCGTAGTGATAGGATTCACTAAGGGGGACTTCACTTCAACCGTGGTAGTTATGTAGAAAATGTTAAATTTTAGACTTTTTAAAAGAATAATAATGTAACTTTTTTCTTTTATTTATTTCATTCTTTTCATCCGATGGAAAAGAGGCAGTGGCAGGACCAATGACGTGTGAAGCCATTAAATGGATTGACTCCTCAAATCCTTTGTAATAGCACCGCTGAAATTTAGCAAGGTTCCTATTAAATGAACCCCCATAAATTCCACGATCGTTACTTACCCTCCCCCTCTCCTATTTATATGGATTTTGGGGGGAGTTATTGGCATGAATTCACCAAGCGACGAAGTTCTGATAAAGTGCCATGACATCAATCACTTGGAGGACGGAGCCTGTTCCAACGGGCGTTAACGAGCGACACCGATTCATGAACTGAAGGACGATTTTTGAATGGAAATATTGGCGTCATGTTGAGGGAAAGACGAAAGACAATTCTTCCTCAAGCACGGACATTTCTCCAAAAACCTTGAGGTAGGAGCTCTATTTTGAAATTTTTCTTTGATAAATTAAATCCTCTTCTACTTTCTTTCACCTTAACACTGAGGGTGCAGGCCAAAGGAACAAGGCCCAGACCCTTCGCCGCTTTGTTCTTGATGTGAACCTCAGGGAAAAATTTCCAACATGACGGAAACGCGAAGTGGCGGGTCACACTATGAGGGCAGCAACGCGGAAGATCCGTAGGCACAAAAGACACCCTGAATGGACACCGAAGCATGTCAAGTAACCCGCGTAAGAAACAGCTGGTGCGCCATGTCAGCGGAGGCTGGAGGAGACTCGCGGCAATTGACCACGAGTGGTGGAAGGCGGCGTGCGATGGTGTGCCGGGACGGCCAAGGGAGTCTGGCCTGAGCCGTCCGCGCGAGACAAGTGTGGTGCCCGCAGGCACTGTCGGAGGAAGCGGTCGCAGATAGCATGCCACAAAATGAAGGTGGGGTGCAGCCCGCACAGCGTAGCATTGGCGACACCCGGTAGGGAAAATGGCCGACCAGTTAATTGCAGCGGGACAACGCCCCACCAGATGGAGAACGGACCCCCAAGCACAAGGCCAGCGGGGCGACACGATCCGCCTCCAGGCAGAACAAGCCGGCGCAGGCCAACGGAGCGGGCCAGACCCACCCAACGTGCCAGACCTGCCAACAGGCCGTCCTCGACCTGCGGGCTAGTGGGCCAACACGGGTGGGCCTATCCCCACCCAACGGGCGAGGCCAACTATGGCCCAGGCCCATGAACCAAACTGGGCCGACCCCTATGGGCTGGACCCAGTAAACCAGGCTGACCTTTAGTGGGTTGAACATTATTAGGGTCAGGTGGACCACGGGACCCGTTGTGTCAGACCGGGCACAGACCCATCCGGTCCCGGAATAAAGAAATGCCTATAAATGGAAAAATTAGTGTCCATTCAACATACCATCAGTAGAGTTGGGATCCCATTTGGAATCTGTCCCTTTGACATATCACGGAGGCCTAACTGAGCCAGGCCAGACCAAGGTGAGATCACCCACATTTCATAGAAAGGGGTGAAACTAACAGACCGAGTGCCCCTTTGATTAACCGTCTACGGTACCAGAACCCTTATGACGAGGTTCTCCTTATGATATAATTTACTTGAGTTTTGGAGAATGTTGGTGTATGGCTGGGTTGGATTGAATCTGAATCCAATTGGGCCGTAAGAACTATAACGCTTATAAGTCACAGACCGAGCATTTGATTGATGCACCGTCTATCGCGTTGGAACCCTTAAGACATGGAGGTCCTTTGGGATACATCTTCCTGAGACTTTGTAGAATGTTAGGTATGAATGACGGCTTGAGGATCAGCTCTCCAAAATGTGCTATGAGAGGGATTACAGTGGTTGGCAGTGAGGCAGAGGTTGGAGATAGATCATACAGAGGTTAGTACCGAGCGATCCCATTTGGGTCAGCATCGATCATGTGTGGGTCAGATCCTATGTTGTTCAATGCTCAAAGATCCTGTGTGGTTCAGCACATACCAATCCTTTGTGGGTTAGATCAGGTGTGGGTCAGCGCTCAGTGATCCTGTGTGGGTCAGTGCATACCAATCATGTGTGGGTCAGATCCTGTGTGGGTCATTATGGGGGTTAGTACCTATCGAATCTGGGTGGGTCAGATCCTATGTGGATTATTGCGGGGGTTAAAACCTATCAATCCTATGTGGGTCAGACTCTATATGGTCAACAGCAGTGCCTCTTGATAGATTAAGATGATCTAGATTTCTGACTAATCATATGTTCTTCTATACTCCACTAATATCGGGTGTGAGCTGAGTCATTACCTTCGTTGTATTACCTGTGTGGTCCTTTTACCTTCATGGTATTTCTTGTTTGGTACTTACACCTTCATGGTATTACCTATGTGATACTTCTACCTTTGTGGTATTACATATTTTTTACTTTTACTTTCGTGGTATTAACTGTGTTGTACTTGTACCTTCAGTGTATTACCTGTTTGGTACTTCTATATTCATGGTATTACCTGTGTTGGACTTGTACCTTCGGGGTATTACCTATGTGGTACTTCTAACTTCTTGGTGTTACATGTGTGGTACTTTTACCTTTGTGGTATTACCTGTGTCTTACTTTACCTTCGTGGTATTACCTGTTTGATACTTTACCTTCTTCGTATTTCCTGTGTGGTACTTCTACCATCGTGGTATTACCTGTGTGGTACTTATACCTTATTGGTATTACTTATGTGGTACTTTTACGTTCATGGTGATACCTTCATGTAGTTACCTTTTTGGTACTTTAACCTTCGTGGTTTTACCTTCATGGTGTTACCTTTTTGCTACTCTCCCTTTGTGGATCAGTTGGGTTTGAGATGATTATCTTTTGACTAATTAGGAATATGTGTGGGGAAATACCTAAGTAGAATTGATGATAGCTTCATGATTTGTGGTTGAGGTCTTTTTTGTGGTTATTCCTTTGTGGGTTCTCCTTTGTGGAACTCTAGGAGACCTTTTGGGGTCTCGGGGTCCCTACTGTGTATCGTTATACTGACCCTTACATGGGTTACACCCACTATATGTTGTGTCTTGTGCCGACGATGGACAAAATTGATCGAGGCTGAGAGAGCCTAGAAAGGATGGTGCTCGGAGGTGGACCTTTTATGTGACGTGCTACAATGACTACTGATAATGAGTTGTACCTACCCTTCAGGTAGGATCCTCGGTGGATGATCCAGGAGCTGTTTTTCTCTTTTTAGTTGTACTTGTACTTTCCATTTGGGCTTGTATTTTTACCCCTTTACTTTCAGCACACTTTTTCATGTTTTCCTCTTTTTGTACTCTTATATTTGTGTATTTGTATAGTTTTAAATTTAATGCCTTCCCATTATAGGGATACGCCTTTCCGGTGCTAGACGCTAGCCCCTGGCCTATGGATGACAGGATTGGTGTTGTCACGACATGGGCCCCGAGGGACGGGTCCTGACATAGATATAATTGGGAGACTATGACCTCAAATAAGAGTGAAATAATAGTATAACTAAAACAAAAACACACAAATTATTGAAAATTAGTGTATGAATAATAAATAAACCAACCATAAGAATTTAATATCAAATGAAATTCATTATCAAGACTCGTGTTCAAGTAATACACATCAATTTGTTTCCCATTAGGCTGACCAAATATACAAAATAAATAAAATTAACAAGAATAAACAAGGATCTAATGACATAAATGAGCCATACCTCAAACCCAAACTCCAAAACTATCAAGTAGGTCCATCTTTATATTTAGACTCCACACAAAAACAGTCCATAATCATGCAATGCTAGGCCATTTTCTGATCCAATGTAAATCCTATTCTAAACCTAAAATCAAACATAAGGGTATAAATGTACACCAAAGTTCACATATAAGGAGTGAGAAAAAAAATATCCGTAGGCCACCCCAATGGATTACCAATAATCTACTTTCATATGAAATTTAATACAGACATGTTATTCCCAACCTAGTGAGATAAGAACTATCATAAAAATAAATCATTAAGGAAATAATAAAAGTATAAAATAAATGATAAATAAAACCAAACACCCACAATCAAACCTCAGGTACCAATACTCCACTTTATATTGACCAAAATTTCTATGTAGGAATAATGAGGTCGTATAAAACACTACTCAACCATCAATAAAATATCTAGCCTGTGTGAAAGATAACAAGGAGCTACTAGACATCAATCATGAAAAAATTTCTGAATTAAATACCACAGGTTCTCAAAATCGTTGTACAAGACAACAACAACCTCAAACAATCTCTAAGAATTAAATAATACAATTTCAAATGGTAAAAATAACATATATGATGACATAACTAGAAAATATATTAAAGCATCATGATTAATTCAAAACTATTCAAGATATAAAATAATTGTCAGCATTCAGTGTCTGAATAGTCTCAAACTCAGAATATATGAGTGTCCATGTATATAATCTATCTTGAGATCATAATAGAATCTAGTGGTCCCAAACCTACTCATAGTGTAATACTAAATTTCGGGGTAATTTTACACACATCCAAAACATCCATTAGCTCTGTGGACTCGCCTATCACCAGCCAACCATTAAAGGATTGAATCCAATAAATTTCTAGTCCAATACCCAATCCAGAATATCCAAACGGTTTCCACCTACATCAAAAACCTTAATAGGACCTACCTTAACATCCTTGACCCAAGCCATAAACAACATTGGTTGACCAATGCTTGAACCCCTCATAAACACCTTTTGAAACTAGCATTATCCACCTCAGGGTCAACATCTCATGAGGAACCCTCATGGGTCCTTTAAACAAAAATTATAACATGATACCCTATGAGGGAATCATTTTTAATAAGGTGATCTATAATCCATTCAATTTATAATAAATCCCAACCACCCTCTCTAGTACTCAGCCCCACACTCGACAACTCTCTTCTAACAAGGGAAACCTCAAACAACACCACACCCATAAGGTAATTCTTTGTAGGTCCATCATACATACCTCATGATCTAATAAAAAACACCCATATATTCTTGGAACACCACAGTTCTACCCTAGAAAGAATTCTCTATGTGAACTAATCCTCCATGAATTAACTAGGAAATTACAACCAAGAAACAGATTGGTTCTGCCTTTTAGGAACCATCCAAAAAACCTCAAACCAAACCAAACATGGAACTCCAAATAAAAGTAAACCAAAAAAATTTCAACCCTCACCTAAACCTCATACCAATATCACTTCCCTCTGAAGGATTTTAAAAAATACCTCAAAGGAATCATCTTACAAAACCTAGAACCATCCCTAACCATCTAAAAAAATATCACTATGAACTCTAATCGGCCCAAGGCCCTTACCATAACATCATACCTGATGGAAAAAATTGAAATAAATCATTATAATTCCAATTTTAACATTGGGGTGAGAAACCTAGATGATAACAACTAAGTGGAGATTATAAGGTGTGTTTCTCGTGTACACGACATGTTACCCCAAATGTCTCCTTTGGTTATACAACTCACCCAAAATATACATATACTTCTCAAATAAATGGTGTGAACTATCTCTATAAAGAATGTGAATCACATGGGGTGTCTGTTCATTCACTCTACATGGGATCGCTCCAAATACCCCACATGGTCTAAGTTAAGGTGCTTCACACGGGGTCTAGTTGTGTACACTAAATAGCCATATTCCCACAAACATGGTGTGTGTCCACATAACTTTTCCATAACCCAAGTCTCACTATAATTTCTGTCTATAAAAAATGTTATTTATCCTCCATCATCAGCACCTCAACCAAAATAAAGATTACACGATGTGTGTTCTGGAATGACACTACATGTGATTCGGTTTTCTCGAATTGAAAACCCCCTTGAAGTCCTTGAAACCCCCAATTTCCCCAAAAACACATTAAATTACCCTCAAAGGGGTCCCCAAAAAGAATAAAAACATGATAATAACATAAAATACTAAAATATAGGTTTCTATGGTATAAAATTATACAAAATCCAACATTGCAGTGCAAAAAATTGATGCTTCGATACAGGATCTGTGCTTCGTAGCTGCCAAAAATGGATAATGGTCTCGGAAGAACCCCCCATGGAATAACCACCCTATACACCTACATCTTATTTCTTGGACACATAACACACATAGGGGGTACCCAATTCATAATAAGCTAAATTTTAAGGAGGCAAAGACGAGGAAAAAATAGAAAGAAATGAAAAAGAAAATGGAATGGGAAAAAATAGACATATTCCCAACCTCATCCCTCAGGATGGGAATACACCTCATCTTAAACAAACGCATAATTTTGAAATCAAACATGGATTTGAAAATTTAATATAATACACCATTCAAAGTATATTATCCTTCATGCATGAACAAACTAGTTAATAATTAATTAATTATTAAATATTCAATGAAAATGTGAACATCTTATAATTTCACCAAATTACTTCCTTAGGTAAACACTCTAATTCAGAACTAATAGAGTGGGAAAATAATTATTTAAGATCATATCCTAGGAGAAATTAAAATTTTCCTTTTAGAACTACCCAGAAATAAATGGTTTAAATTTCCCCTATTTTTTTGAACCTATAATGATTCACTTCGTTACATGTATTCATTTTGATCAATGTTTAAATCATTATAATGCTTCGACATGTATTCTATAGATTAAATGTTCATTTACATGGTGGTCATGTGTTGGTTTTAATTTCACCTATTTTTTTAATTAAATGTTTAAATTCTAGGCATTTTTCTTTAGCCTTATCTACCACTTTTTTTATTGGTTTAACATTATGTATGATATTGAAGGTGCATTTACATAAGGTACTATTTACCTTTACATGGGTCCCTACTACTTTGGTTTTACCCTTATCAGAGTACCCCGAGGACCCTTTTGTCGGAAATATGCTTAGTTATTTACCCTTTCATAGCTCTATCATTACCCTAATATAGAATTTATATTGAAGGACTTACCTTGACACAGTGGTTCTAGTGTATCCTCATGTAGTGATGGTCTGAAATTCACAAAGTGGCTGAATTATATTGATGTGGGTGTTACTGGTGATCCTTATGTAGTGGGTTTTGATTAACTTCATTTAGTCACATTTTGAATCAGATTTATATAGGAATTTATTTTTTGTTTCAATTGTTTTTAATCTATTAGGGAAAACTCAATTTTAAACATCCATTTATATTATTCCTATAATCAATTATTGTATATTTAACGATCATGAGTATTTTTAACCTATACATATCAAAATTGAAAGAGATTTTATTGAATCACATGATTCATTGTGGGAGAGGGGTGAAGATTTCACTTGATGAGGTAGAGGGGAAGGTTGGGTCAGTGATTCGAGAGAATGTGTTAGGGTGATTCTTCCACTGAGGGAATATTAGTGGTAGTGTTGATTTGTGTTTGATGTAAAGGGAAAACCAATGCATTGATATGGTTTTATTCTAGTTCATGTGAGCCCAATATTAGTTCATTTAAGGTGAAAAGGGAAGTTTTTCTTTGGCTTTCATCTTAAAAACCAATACATTAGCATATTCTAGCTTTAACAACCCATTATCTTGGTAGCATGAATCATTGATTAATTTTTTCAAGGTGAATCTGAGCACTTGATAAAAAACATGGAACTTTGAATGATTCATATATTTTTATTTAATTTTGGTAGCCTCATTTACAGATTGATTTAGGTATGCTACTTGGTATTTTTATCTTATTTTATTTTCAGTTATAATATAATTTTGTTTTCTTCCATAGTGGAACCCCAAAAAACATGCCCCATGCATTTATACTAATCAGACGAAGCACATAAAATTTTTCCATTTATTTAATGATTTTCTTTACCTCATTTTTTACTACTTCTTCGAACTAAATCGTGTATATCTATTTTGGTTATTGTTATAGTTTTATATTTTAATTTCATTTTTTCTAGATTGTTTTTCGTTGATCTTGATGATACCTATGATACTTTTTTTTGAATATGTAGAGGTTTTGTTTATTTATTTTATCACATTCATGAATCTATAGACATTTTTTGTTATCGTAATTTATGTCCAATAATTTTCCCATTACCATTATTAAAATAATTATTGAATTCTTCCATGTTATTGGACTTAAATAATTTCTCCATTTGATCCATTTTAAAATTTTGAGTTCTCTCTATATCAATATGCCCTTGAGGTCATTGAATGCAGATCTCCTCACCATATAACCTTTAATAATTGGTATTAGGTCCTAATTGATATTAGTGATGTCATCACAAAAATTATATATCAAGGAATATAGTGGTGGAAAGAATTTTAATTTATAGGGAATTAAAATATGTGCTTTGTTAGTCCAACATGTTTTACATAACACCTATGTGGTCCCAAGAAGAAGGAAGAAATTCTCTCCATCAGTGGAAAACCTTATGTTTCCTATGAATATGTTCACTATAATATTCTAATTAAATCTCATAGTTCTTTTGGGTAATAATGTGATGTATGAGGTGTTATAAAAAACCACTAAAACTACTATAAGTATTAAGATTGAAAACCTTTAAATGACCAAATATTTTGTTGGTAGGATCTATAAAAAGTGATACCTTATATTTTTAGATGCAGCCTATGCGTTCAATTTGGTTTCACATAGTATAATTTAATAAAGTTATCCTAGTCTTATTCCACATAAATATTATGTTTCTATATAAGGACAGATTCATCATCCTTCTGACTGCATTTGATAGTTCTTACTGGAATATATGTGATTCCATGATGTATGATAAAGATTATTTGAAAATATAATTTATGTTAAGGAGTATTTTACATTAGATGAAGTAAAAAATTTATCTTCTTTCAAAGGATTTTTTGACCATGAATGGGTTGAGATCATAGAGAGATGGGATTATTTTAATGGGCCTAATAGATAATAAGGGTCAAGGCAGGAACAATGGTAATGATGATAAGAGGGGTAAGGGTCACTGTAAGACTCTGAAGTGATATCAGTGTGGAAGACCATGGAATTTTAAGAAATAGCATCCTAAGAAAAATGCTTCAATGGTAAAGGGGTCTCAATCTAAATTATTTGGGTCTAGTTATGTTGATTTTTATGTTCTTTAGTTTATCTATTATGATAGAGGGGGAAGAGTTATGGGTTCAACTCTATGTATTTTTATTTTGTTTCATAGGAGGGTTTGTTTTTTCAGGAGATAACCAGGTGTTAGAATAGTGATGTATTGTAGTTAGAAAAGTAGTTTCATGGATAGATGCTTGGATGTAAAACAAGATTCATGGTGATGTTTTTGGGATATTTTTAACAACAATAGATATGTACTTGAAAATTAAGAACCTAATATCATTGTTCAACTATATTTATGGGGTTTTTATTTAGGTTAGTAAAGGGATTTCATTTATTATTAGGGAACTTTTTTATCCTTTTTGGTGGGATAACATGAAAAATGAAATTTTTGACTACAATACAAGTTTCTTGGAGTGTAAACAAGTGAAGACAGAGAGATAAATTCTTAATGGGGTATTACAACCATTGCCCATACTATCACGAACCCAACCAGGGTTCCATCTAACCTGACATCTAACCCAGTCTAAGATATGACCTGAAGGGAATTCCTAATCACTACAGGTTGGAAAATAATGTTGGGAATGGATGTATTCAATATGGGAATGATTTTTCACAATGAAATAGGATCGAATAAAATAAACTAAACAAGCAAAAGTACCAACAATAACTAAATATCCCTAAATATATAAACTAATATAGATACAAAATCTGAAAAATGAAATAGACACTGAAAACAAGATGAGACCAAACATGATAACACAATCTTCATGTGTCCATTAGGTCACAACCAATCACAAAATGAATGCACATAAAGATAAACTGAACAAGAAACCTACACCTACAAAAAATCTTGAGACTACCGATGTTGAGTGGCACAAGTATGGTGTGAGATTAAACAGATATAGAAGAAACCACCACAGAACCCACACATTTCGTTTCCTGAAAGAGTACAAAAACACTAGTTTGGAATAAATATACAAAAATAGGGTTTTTCTCATTTTAATAAAAAAAGATTTCCCTTTTTCAAAACAACAGACACCGCATCACTATTTTCAAAACAGACTACCATTTTGAAACCAAATCCCAAACCAAAATACAAACAAACAAATACCAAGATATGATGAAGATAAATAAAAATTATAAATAGGAAACTACGTGTAGAAGAATATAAACAAGAACACCTAGATAAAAGCCATGGGAAATTCCAAAAAATCCCTAGAGCGATCACTGGATATACTCAAATCGGACTCACCTACTGGCATATGGTGCATGTCCATAGTCAATAACTAACTGGGAATTCTAATTTCAAATCAAATTTAATGTCCCACAAATCCCTATAAATTCAATGAGGTACCAACTCATAAAATAGGGATCGAAAATCAACCATCACTCGACACTCTAAAATATGTCTAGGAAACCCATTGTAATTTTACATTGTGAAAGGAAGAGTCCCTCGCATAGATGACTCACCTTACCTAGTGCAACAACACTTACCTACCCCAAAAACCAAAACCACCCATGTGATACCGACACAGTGTAAATCCTCCATAGGGGTGTCCATCATGAAAAAAATTCTTTTTCAAGTTCCATTCGAGCCGTCATATCACATAATCATTCTAAACATTTCTCAAAATAGGCTAGGGTTCAAACATGGAATTTACTTCTCCAAAATCAATATTCATTTCCCAAAAAATTATAATGTTCCAACCAGGACTTGAACATTTTCAAAATCAATAGATTACTAAGATGTTTCCTAACCATTTCCATAACAACATAAAACAAAAATTTCATGTTCATATTTCTAAACTGGACCTTATATTTCAAATACAATTCCATTTCCAACAACAATACATGAAAAAGTGAAAACGCACAATATACTTAAAGATTCCAAATGGAATTTCATATAATTTGGAAATCAGCCATCTTATAAAAGGTATCAAATGGGCCATAATTTCAAAAATAACATTTTAAACCATATTAGATCCACTTTGAGGCCATGAACCATTTATAAAACATGTAGGCTTAAAGGAAATTGAGATAGGGGAGGAGGAACATTTGATTGTTTTGAAAACTAAGTCTTTTAGTTAAACAAATACATTATCATTTTATGGAACATTAATACGAGCACCCTGTGCACATATGGATGTGCCTAAATCTAAGGGAAGACCCATGAAATCCCAAGAGATCATCTGAAACCTTTCTAAAGAACTACATCTTGACCACAAGGATCGTATCATCATCAAACTAAAATATCACAATGCAAACAAGGCCATACATATTTTCAAACCAATCAATTTCATAAAAGGGACCATGTGACATTTTATCAAACCTCTTACACACAGGAACACATAATCATATTTAAGAAGACCCTTTAAAAACCAATTCACACCAATTTTCGATCATAAAAACACAAAATAAATTTATACTGTCACATAAAAGGAGAGATTTTATTACTTTCAAAGAAACTTGGAAATATCAATTATTTAATGGAATGTGCTGGAAGAGAAATAATGGAGACACCTACCTCAACAGCTTGTGAACACAATGATACTATTGGAGAAAAAATATCCAATCTCAGGACACAATCCGAACACCCTAACATCCATTAAATTGAATAAAAATCAGCCAACCCTATCCCTATGGTCTATCCAAGAGAGATACCCACCAAGAAATTGAAAATAAATTTGTTATAAGAGATGGGGGAATATAAAATTAACCAAACAATCAATGAATCTTACCCTAGAAGCTTGGAGGAACATCAAAGGAGGGTGGAGAACAAAATGGAGAGGGGTTTTGGAACCCCATTGTGTGCCAAAAGTGACCAAGATTGATGGGGGTTGATTTAGGGTAAAAAGGGGGGATAGTATAATAGTAATTTCTAGAATTAAAATTTCTTAGAAACTGACATGGTTTGGTTGCACGATTTTCCACACCATGCCTAAGTCATGTGGTCACCACTGTTTAAATGAAAATAACCCCACACATGGTTGTCACACAGTTTACAAAATATTGTTCAACCCATGCTCCTCACCCCTAGACAACAAAAAAAGCAACAAAGTTATCTTGGTTAAGCCACATGGTTTCCCTTATCTGTTCGTTGCCCATGTTCCACTTTCTTCTAAGGCCAAAACATCAATTTTTCAAAAAATAACAAAACATCAAACTAGGAATCGACCCAATACTCAGAAAAATGATTAAAATCTAAGATAATAATAAAATAAAAGGATTTATATGGTTGTTGTATGACAATTCTCTCCCCCACGAACATCCCCCCCCCCCCATAAAGTTACCCAGCCAAATGAAAATTAAAACTCAGTCCCAAATTTTGAAATAGACGAACAAGACCATAATCTCAGAGCGACCATTCAGTCCACAAGTCACACCCGATTGATTCCAGAGAAAGAACAACATGAAGAAAAACTTGAGAATATTAGAGGTTTCTCCCCAAAATAAGAACTGAACTAAAACAACAAACATTGGGATCCAAACATGGTGACACTGACACAAAAATCCCATCATAAGGCAAACCATGAACTCCCAACCTGAGATACTCAAACATCTCCACACCCACTAAATAATCCCACTACTTCAGAGAACATGTATCCAAGTAAAAAATACTAAAAAAGGGGAAAACCCCATGAAGAAAACCCAAACTGAACAACGAACCCAAACAAAAACTACATTCAACGATTTTCATGAGAAAGAATATATCCAATCAAGAGTAACAAAAAACTATAACTTATTTACAAAAAAATATAACCATTAAAATCTCCACATCTAAGGTAAAAAATGGGAGTATAAGAATATAGTACCACAAAGTCACTTACATTGATAATAAAAACTCACAATGAGAAGGAAATTATAATGGGGAACTTAAAATGTATCTACTACAATAGTAGATACATAAATTGGGCCAAGGTTCCCAGCACCCTCAAAAATTTATTACTGCATGTGATATTCACTTTGGAGACTATGGTTAGAGCCATAATGTTTTAATCATATACTACCTCACAGTCAAAAGCTGACATCCTCTGCTCAAGACTTCCTCCTTAGGAAACACTCCTTTCAAAACTCCACATGACCCAAATGACCGGAATGATTGAACTCCATTGGATAATTTTAACAAGACAGCTTTGAATTCCTTAACTGACCACACTGAAAGCATACGAGTGGAAGGTCCGATGAAAAAAAAAGTTTTACACCAGTAATTAAAACTCATCAAGAATAGGTTTCTCTAACACGCACCTCTCGCTAGATGGGGAACCTTCATAGGTGACAAGAGATTCCAGATTACCAACTTCCTATGCTCTAGGATCCAACTCAGATAAGAATGATTCATCCACAAACTTATCAAAATGAAGATCCTTGGATGACAGGGCTCTCTCCATGATCATTGGATGAAGACTCCCAATGAAAAAGGAAGTATTTAAAAAATCTTTTGATGCTACTTCCATAGAAAAGGAAACCAACTCCTTAAAGTGGACAACATAGGCCTTCACTACCTAATTTCCTTGATGAATTCAATTGAGCTCTTCTACTTTATTCGTCTTCACCTCCCCAGGCATAAACCATCAGACAAAAAAGGACTTGAAAACTTACCACGTCATCCCAAATTACATCAATGATGGTGAAATCACCTTCCACTGGTCCATAGTTGGGCCCTCAATCAAACCCATAATAGCACACACTCTTATAGATTTGGGAGTTCTCAATGATGTAAAGACAATCTCAGCATTGTTAATCCATTGCATAACCTTTAACATACCTAGATCAATATGATAGATGGAAAATAATTGTGAAGAACAAAAAACTGGGTAAGACTCACTAGAAATTCGGGGGACCCTTTTGGGTGGCATATTTTAAACAGAATGGAATCACATAACAAAAATAAACATCAACCTGAAACATAACCAATAAGGTAATATTAATAAAAAACAACATGCTCATAAGACAAAAACACAAAAGCACAAAAAAAATTATCTTCTAAAAAATCATCATTATATTTCAATTTCAAACATGCCTTCTTTAAAGGCCAAAATATTAATACCAAAAGAAACATTTCATAATCAAATCCTACTTCTTGAGGAATAACCAATTTCTAATCTTATTTATCACTCAAAAGTTTTTTTGGAAAATCATGTCACACCTTCAATTTCAATTACTCACTCTTTGAATCAATGAACCGTCACATATGTGTGTATCCACTTCCACTTACACCATCCATACACACATACCAACATGAACATTCCATACATACACCCACATATTTGGACGTTCATAAGAAATACCAAGGCTCACTCTTACCACTTCATCACCGACCCCAAACATTTACCAAATTCTTAATTCAAATCACTTTGTATATTAAAACCAAATTTTCTAATTCGAATCCATTGAAAGTAATCATTTTCATTAAAAACCCATTTTATTTTTAAAATATCACTTACACAAATTGAAACAAAAATAGAACAAAACCCAGATTACACTACTGGAATAAGGAACTAGTGTCCATACCTAACTTGGTGACATGGTTAGTGGGCCATGCCCCATGTAGGAATTAATAATTAAGAAGATATTGAACCACACACTTCGAGTCTAAATGGGTAACAACTCTATGTTAGATCATAAAATGACACCGTCTTAACTCTATTTTTATTCCACAATCCAAAAAAATAAAATAAACACAAATCCCAGACTACCCCTAGAAACCTGATGATCAGAATGTGAAAGGGTTCATGACATCCTTTGTGTACCTACATCTTGATTGCCGACAATCTTAATCTCCAACTACCTGACACCCAAATAACAAGGGCCTCATATGATACCATTTTTCCATGAACCAATTCTAGATACCAACTATCCTAATATAAATCCTGGTCTGATACATGGCCTGAATAAAGTTCACAATCCCCACAGGTTGAAAACTAGTGTGGGGAATCAAAGTAATAACTGAGGGAAAAATAATTTCTCAATGAAATAGGATCAAATAAAATAATTTGAACAAGTGGAAGGACCAACAATAACTGAATATCTATAAATATACAAACTAATATGGATACAATAGTGGAAAAATGAAACATAAACTAAAAACTAGTTGATACCGAACATGCTAACACATTCTCCACGTGATCACCAGGTCACCACAAATGAAACCATGAACACACTCCATGATCAAAAAAACTAGAAACATGCACTTGTAAAACTTCTTGGGTCTATTGATACTAAGTGGCACAAGTAGGGTCTGAGCTTAAACAACTCAGTAGGAAACCACCAAATAATCCATACATTTCCTTTCCCGAAATAGTCTACAAACACATGTTTGGAATACATATATAAAAATAGGTTTTTATTGTTTTAATAAACAAACATATTTTTACCTTTTCCAAAAAAAACACACACAACGTATCCATTTTGAAAATTGGTTACCATTTTATAACCAAATCCCAATAAAATATCAAAAAGAGAAATACCAATCTTTGCTGAAGATAAATAAGCAGTAAAAATAGGAAACCAAGTTAAATAGAATATAAATAAGCACTCACAGATAGAAACCCTGGGTGTTTCCGAAAAATCCCTAGAGCGATCTCTGGACCTAATCATATCAGACTCACCTGATGGAATATGGTGCATCTCCATATTCAATAACCAACTGGCCGTTCTAATTGCCAATCCAGTGGCACGTTCCACTAATAAATATAAATACTAGGGGATACCACCCCATAATATTAAGTTTAATAGGAAACCATCACTTAATCCTCTAAAATATGCCCATGAAACCCATGATAAGAGTACATGGTGAATGAAGGAGGCCCTCGCACGCGTGACTAACCTTACCGGCCACCACCGCACTTGCCTACCCCAAACATAGACCCAACACACATGATAATCCACATTGGGGAAATCCTCCATATGGTTTCCCATCATGTAAAAATATTTTCGAAAGTTCCAAATTGGTCATCATATTACATAACGTTTCAAATCATTTCTCAAAATAGGCTAGTGTACCAACATGGCATTTACACCACAAAAATCACAATTTATTTCCCAAAGCATTATAAATATCCAACCGAGCCTTAAAATTTATCAATTCTAATACATTATCAATAATATTCCAAGCCATTTATAAATCAATATAAAACTCTAATTTCTTTTCATAATTCCAAATGGGACCTTATATTTCCAATTCGATTCTATTTCTAACAACACTTCAAGCCAAACTAAAAACACACAACATACATAAAGATTCCAAACAAGTATTAAAATCATTTTGAAACCAACCATCTTTTACTAGGTACTAAACATGCCATATCATTGAACATAACATTTAAAACATGTTCAATACACTTTGAGTCCATAAACCACTTTGAAAAAATTTAGTATTAACAGAAATTGAGAAATAAGGTAGTAGAAAAGGATGAGTGTTTTGAAAACCAAGTCTTTAAGTTGAAAAATGACACTATCATTTGTTGGAACATCCATACATGAAGATCATGCACATATTCATGTTCTAAAATATAGTGGCACACCCATGAAATCCCAAGAGAGAATCCAAACCCTTTTCAAAGAACTACTTGTTGCATGGAAGGTTCATATCACCATAAAACTAAGCCATCAAAATGTAACCAAGGCCAAACATACTCTTAAACCATCCAATTTCATAAAAAGGGCCAAAATGAAATTTTATCAAACACATTGTACACATGAAGACATGATCATATTTATGAAAACCCTTTAAAAACCATTTTGCACCAATTTTCCATCATAAAAACACCAAATAAATTTATTCTGACACTTTATAAAAAAGATTTTATTACATTTTAAGATGCTAAGAAATATAAAGCATTTGATGGAATGTGTCAGAAAGGAAAATAATGTAAATACATACCTGAATGGTGTGAAAGAACAATGAGGATTCGAAGAAGGAATATACAAGCCTAAGACACAATCCACACACACTAACATTCAAGAAATCAAATAAAAATCATCAAACCCAACCATATGGTTCATCCAACAGAGAAACCCACTAAGAAAGAAGCAATAACCAAGTGTGAATAGGGATGGGATGTGGAAATCAACTTAATGCTCAAATAATATTCCCTTAGAAGTGTGCAGGAGAATAAAAGTATGGAGGGGAACCAAAGGGAGAGTAGTTTTGGGACCCCTTCAGGTGCCAAAAATGACCAAGAGGGTGGGGGATTGATTTAGTGTAAAAATGGAGGAGGGTAGAATATAAATTTCAACATTTATGTTTTTTGGGAAACTCGAATGGTTTGGCCTCATGATTTCTATACATTTTTCCAGACCATGCACAACCCATATGCCTCCCCCTATACCCCAAAACAAGCTGCACAATTACCTGGGATAATCCACATAATTTCCATTAACCATGAGCTACCCATGTGCCACTTGCTGCCAAGGCCAAAACAATCATTTTTCAAAAAGAAACTCAAAAATTCAAATCGAGACTCAACCTGAAACATAAAAAATGATTCAAAGCTTTGACAGTAATAAAATAAAAGGATTTACATGGTAAGGATGTGACAAATACCAACATGGAAGTGGGAGAATATCACTCTAGACTTTGTCACTAGTCTACCGAAAACATTCAAAGGAAACAATATGATTGGGGTTATAGTGGATTGTCTCACAAAGACTTCCCATTTAATTGCTATTCAAGATTATTTCTATCTTGACAAAATTTCCCATATATACATGAAGAATTTGGTAAGGCTACATGGGGTGTTGTTGGGTACCGTGATGGTGCAGTGGAAGCCGGTGGGCTAGGAATTTAAATTTTTTGGCATCACCAGAGTGACATAATCCTCTCAACTCCGGTGATCTTTTCCTGGCTTGGTCCAAGGATCTCGCAAGGTTTAAACAGAGCACAAAAATAAATTGAACATGTACCTAGTTCTAAATTTACATGTGCAAGTCCACTGTAGGATGCCGGTAATCATTTCTCGTAGAATCTGACGTCGAATCCCTCTATATCATCCACACACACCTCTCGAATCTGCTCGTGTGCCGTTCGTCGAGATTTGGGTGCTAGCACAGATCTTCGACGCTTACTTCAACGCAACGAAGATCACCAAAAGGGAATAATCTTCAATCCAAGATGGATAAACTTGAAGATCTTCCTTCTCTTAAGAGACTCTCTCCCAAGATTCCAGGAGGAGAGAGAATCTCTCAATATTAACACATGAATAGTTAATATGGGAGAGCCTCTCTCTCACATATATAGGGACTGTTTAGAACACACGGTGTGGAATCCGACCCCCTTGTAATATATGTAAACTATATAAGTGTTATAAATAATTTTTTATGAAAAATAAAATTATTCCATTAATAATATTTATAATTTATCACATACATGTAATATATAAATATATTACGTGATAAATTTGAGTCTTTAACCTGACCCACACCTCTTACTAATATTAAATGAACCTAGGATATTAAAATCCATTCGAATAATATTAATACTTGTATTTACTATATAACTAGTAAATAAATGTTATAAATAAATTCAACAAATTATTATAAGCATAAATAATTATTGAATTTATTTATTCTTTGGTGATCCATAAAACATGGATAGTGCTCGGACCCTTTGGTGGGCCCCACCAAGTTCTATATTTATATTCCTAGAATAGGGAAGATTCTCATGTCGTTATTGTGTGAGACCCTCTAGGCCCTTACCTTAATAGTAGTGAATAATAACCACTGACCTAGAGCGGGGTCTAGAAACCCATCGAGGCCCCTATAGCGATAAAGAAAATTCAAAGCAACGACTGCCTTCCAAAGAACAAAGTCTATGTAATATAATACATTCGTCATCGATATCTCAATAAATTAGGATGCAAACTAGTGTCATATTTCTTTATTTTTCTTTATTTTGTTTGTTGATTTGTCTAAACAGTCTTACCTTCCACTACCATATCAATGAATTTAATGAAGCTGCAACCATCCAAATCAACCAGGCCCCAATATATCTCTTCCTGAACACGGAAGTGACAAATCCTTTCTCGATCATTCAATAAATGCCATTCCATTAATGATGTACCCGATAAAAACTACCTCTCCACGACTTTGTCGCCATGGTTTTCACCTTGTATCAACTGTACATAATTATATGACATCCATTGACAATGATCTCATGTCTAAAGACCATTACACATGTCCATAGATAGGAACAACCAATGAAACCTAAAAAATGTGGTGTTATTATTTTGTGGGTCGGTCATCATGTTCTCAACTACTATAGATCATCAAGTGTGAACTTCATGAGAAGAAGTATCAATGATTATGAGCCCCCATCACCTAATGGTCACACATCATCTGTGTCCTTTAAGAATGATGTAACTGAAACATAGGACATTACTTTAAGATTACTGTCATGGCATCTCAGGGTTCTCATTATAGCTTGGGATATACTATAACCCTTTGATGTGACAAGTAATCTAAGATCACTAACAGAAATAAAGTGGATGCAAAAGTATCTACACTATTATATCAAGATAAATGCATGTATTACAACAAACTGAATACATGTAGCAGTAATCAAAGTACAAAACAAGTTGGGTCTAGGGCACCAAATTTCAACACTCCAACTTTCACTAGAGCAAACTGATAACAGGTTTAAATCCGCTAGCTCTCACATTTGAATCATGCTGCTGCTGAAAAATAGCTTTAGTCAGGGGGTCTGCCACATTGTCCTCTATGGATACTCTGCTAACTGTCACTTCACCTCTTGGAGTAAAATCCTTCAAGAGATGAAACTTCAGAAGAATATTATTTGTTCTCTAGTGAGACCTGTGATCCTTGGAAAGCACCACTGTAGCAGTATTATCACAATATACTAGTACAGGGTCTACACTTCTAGGTACAACAACAATGTCTGAGATAAAGCTGTGTATCCAGACTGCTTCCTTTTCTGCATCGGAAGCTGCAATATATTCAGACTCTGCTATAGAATCAGAAACCACAGCTTGCTTCGAGCTTCTCCATCTCACTGCACCACCATTCAGGAAAAATATGTAGCCTGACTATGATTTCATATCATCATGATTTGTTTGCAAACTAGCATCCATGTATCCCCTCAAAACTTGTTCCTCATCTCCTCCATATAATAGGAACATATCTTTAGTACTCCTTAAGTACTTTAGGATAGTATTAACAGTTATCCAATGCATCTCTCCTGGATTGGCTTGATATCTACCCACCATGCTTAAAGAAAAGGAGACATCAAACCTAGTACATAGCACATAATACAAGATATATCCCACTACTGAAGCATAAGGGACTCTACTCATTCTTTCAATCTCATTCTATGTTTGTGGACACATTTTCTTGGAGAGATTTACATCATGTGACACAGGTAACAATCCTCTCTTGGATTGTTCAATACTATACCTTTTGAGTATCTTTTCAATATATATACTTTTACTTAGCCCAAGAAGCCTTTGAGATCTATCTTGATAGATCTTGATCCCTATAATGTAGGATGCTTCACCTAAGTCATTCATGGAGAAGCATTCTTTTAACAAAGTCTTAATGGACTATAATACTTTCACCTAGTTTCCAGAAGACAAGGTAAAAATTATACTATTTAAGTTAGAGTTAAATCTAAAAGATAAGGTTAAAATGGTAACCTAAACTTGTATAAAACCTATTAGTTGAGATGTTTCCGACCCATCCCCACCTTATTCTCGAAATAATTCATTTTGGAGCAATTATTGTAACGCCACGACCCCAGTTACCCAGAGTTGGTGCATTATTACATAACATTGGCATGATCACAAAAGATCAAGTCTCGAAATACAGATTAGTTTATTAGCATTGGAAACAATATATATTTTCATAAAGTATACATTACATTAATAAGAGAAAAACTACAACAACATATTGTCTTAATATCCCCTCATACTATCCCTGCAGGTCATTCATAAAATATTTCTTCACATCCTGGGAAAAATAAAACATTGAAAGGGGTGATCTCAGATCCTCAGTAAGGATAACAATATAGCGGAAACTTTCATAAATAAACATAAAAATTTAAGGCAATTTATAACTAAAACAAAATCCCTTTAAAATTGAAATTCAGCATAATATGGAAAGGATAAAATGAAATAATGCCATTTACTTATTCACATGGATATTCTACTAGTCAAATAATCACATGAAAATATTAATAACCACTTTCATAATGACGGAATACATAATGCCAGACTATCATAACCACATATCCAAGGCCTCGTGCCAATACTACAAATAAGATTTTGTCAAGGCCTCATGCCAAGACACTATTTTGTCTCATGAGACCTACCGATGCATCGAGGAGCTATAGCGGGCTCCACCTGTCACTTACTAAGTCCAATGCATTCCTCATATGAAAAGTTTGAAACATAACATAAAAATTTGTATTAAAACTAGCATACAAAATTTAAATACTTTTAACCACAAACCATGAATGGTATAAAAATAGCACATCCACAGTCAAACATAACTCATTAGATACAATATGGAAGATTGTATTGTATCATATTAACCTCAATTGAGAGTAATGATGGAAATTTACATAGATTAAAATAATCATCAACTATTGAGAGAAATATCCCCCTTTTTCTTGAAAACATTTAAAATTCACACTATTTGTCAAGAAGCCATTTAAAATAGATTTTTTTGAATCAAAGTGTCCCATACCACTTTAAAAAATTTAAAAGGAATTTTAATTTTAAAACATTAATGTCTATATATATATAAATCCTTAAAAAAAAATTTAAAACATGGACATTAATGAGAAAGATTTAGAATAATAAATCATAAAAACATTTAAAATGATATTTTAGTTTGAGTTCATAACCAAAATAAAGACACTTGAATACAAATAATTGAGGTATTCAAAACTTTATAGTATCATGAGAATAAAGGGATTCATGATATACTATGTCAAAGTACATTATATACACCATATAAAAGTGATTTGGTGTATAACAACAAAGAAGTCTCAATGGAATGTAAATTGAGATGAATTCTCTTATAAAGACCATACCCTTAGGTTAAGGATAAATCAACGACATAATTATGTGTGACAAATATAAATACACTCAATATGATTATATATTTAGTGTAAATAAATCATATGACATTCACACATATTTTTGTCAAAAAAACACCAATGAATTGGATATTTAACTCAACAAATGAAGATTGAGTTAAAATTACTCTTATCAAGTTCAAATCGATGACTTGGGAATTTATCAATGGTGTGATTATGTGTATAAAAAGTATATCCACAGAAAGGGGAGTGGAAATTATGACATAATCAAATGAATAGTGATTCCACACATAATCTTGGAGTAAAATAATCAATAAAGTATGCCTAACGCCGAATGAGTGCAAATTGAAATTTCAAATTCCCTTATCGATTAGGTAACTTAAGAAACATACACCCATGAAATAAGGATCATACAATGATGATGTAAATACCCATAAATTAAATTATATTACACAATGAATACAATCATGGGTAGTACACATACACCACATGCAATAAATAAGTGGTGAACAATGGAATTCTCACGAAATTAAGAGTGAGATAAGAAACCCCTTACTTGGTACTTTTTCCTTGTTCGATGGTAGGTTAACCTCATGTATAATAGTTAAATAATTTTTATTGAATTATAAATGAATAATTTACATTAATATGATATCATATATGATCTTTTAACATTGATTTGTTAATAATATATTAGTATTATCGTCATTTCGGGTGTTAACTTACTCATTTTCCTTTATATTCTTTGTTACATAAGTTGTGTTTTTTATGGATAGGTTGTATATTATTCATATAAAGAATGATATAAATTCCTTAAAAACTATTTTTAATCATTAAATGTGAATTAGACTCAAATTGATATGATGGGGAATGAATCTCATCGTGTTCGTGGAGACGGTAGTCCGTACGTACGCACGAGCGACAATATCATTCTTTTGATATTAAAATAATAAATAATTGGATGGTATATCATATAGACAGAATAATTATCATGTTATATTTATTATTTACATTAAATATACATCATTATTATACCCATCTAAATAATAATATATTGAATAACAATTACACCACAACGTGGAGACGGTAGGCCGTACGTACGCACGTATGGTGACATGTCATTCACGGGATGGATAGAATAATGAATTTGTTTGTTCCATATTTATAATAAAATCAAAATATATATAAGATACTGGATTTATTATTTTAGAATAGAAATAACCAAGAAAGAAGAAGTTGAAGAAGAAAGGAACTTGAAAGAGGGTGGTGAAAACATTACCACTTCTTTGGGTTCTTCCTTTTGATTTGATCAAAAGGGATCCTTAGGTTAGATTTCTGATCAAAATAAGGCATCTAGGTTGAATTTAGGGAATATGGAAGGATATTTGGGTACATGTTGGCCGAGCCAAATGGCTTTGAAGGTGTGAATTAATGAGAAGGGGGAGTGCCCTTTTATAAGAGGGGTGAGGGGCTCCTTTGGAAAAGATAGAAATATTATTTTATAATAAATCCATTTTCGGTTTCTAATGGCTCAAAATAAGATTATTTAAAGGTTAAGGTGGGGATAGGTCAAAAATAAGTCAACCAATATATTATATATAGGTTTGGGTCACATTATTAACCTTATGTTTTAGTTTTAACTCTTAGTTAATCAGTTTGACATTTACCAGGTCTCTTTGTATTTTTATATTATATGGTTAATAAACTTACTATAAACTTCCAAGCGATCCCAAAGTGTTCCATTAATGATTCACCTATCATGATACAAGTTCTTTGGCCGAACCTTAGATTTTTAGGAATATAATATGAATTAATAATATAACATTTGTTTTAAAAACTCTTTTATGTCAATTTTGACACTATTTGGAATTTGATTTTTTTGAAACTCATAACCGCATGATTAATTCTAAAAAAGTTAATTAAATAAATCCTAACATGTCATATTATCCTATAAATTAGTTTAATTCATAAAAGTCTCAAATTACATTTATTTGGATATTTAAAAAATCAATTATTTTAATATTTCATTGATTTGGTAATTACTCCGTCACCATTGGGTCATACATAAATTAAATTATTTAATGTTTAAAAATTATATATAAATTACCATTATGTAGGAAATATTTTTATATTTCTAATGAATATTTACAATCGAATTTATCTTATGTATAACCCTATATTAAAAATGTTTTAGTAATTAAACATTGATTTTAACTCTTTTAACTCTTCTTTGAATTAAATAATAATAAATGTCCTAATCTAATACAAGTGGACCTAAATGATAATATTTTATTCTTAACGTTTCTTTTGGTCGAGATAAACTTCTCCAACATAATTAGGACATGTGTTAGGGTAATATTAATATCATTTTTACCCTTAATTACCCTACTTACTTTTAACTGTGGTAAATAAAAGTAAAAAGTTACTATTCACCAAAAATTATTTTTATCTTATTGAACCACATTTTACTTCTTGATATTAACCGTGTCTCTTGGATTTTTGAAATTCCACTCACAGAAGAGGTAAAATTATGTTTTATGTAAATTTCCAAATTCTCCAAGGGGGTGGGTAAAAGACGGTGAAAAGTTCAATAAAATTTTTATATATCTAAAATTATTCTAAACTAACATAAATGAATTAAATTTAACCTATATAAGTATTATGTATCTATTTTTACCTTAATTAAATTTAAATAAAATGAATAATTATTTAAATAAAAATTTGGTTTTAAACTATAACTCACTATTTTTCACTATTCATCAAAAATTAAAAGTTTCCAGGAAAATACCAAAAATTAGGCCTAAGTTATATTTGATATTATGAATTCAAAAATGATTTCTATTTTACCAAATTAAAAACATATATGTTTCATTAATTAATTTAAAAAATAAATCCTATTGTCAAAACAAATAGCGTGTTTTTAAGAGATAATAACTATCAAAGGATTGACATTTGTTTATGTGTGGTTTAAATGTGAAATTATGTCCAATGACCAAAATTGTATTAAATGGTAAAAATATATTATAAATATACTTTAAAACCACTCAAATTGATAATTTATCACTATTAATTATTTCAATTAAAAATGTTGTTTTTAATTAAAATTTAGTAATTTTCACTATTCATCAAAATATAAAAGTTATCCGAAAAGTACCAAAATTTTACCCTAAGCTAATTTCGATATTAAGAATCAAAAAATAAAGTCCATTTTGAAAGATATAATTTATAAAATTTCAAAAATTAGGTATTACTATTCATAACGGCTAGTCTGATTGGTTGTGGTGTGTTAGAATCTCGAAGTTGCGTACAATGCAAGCCATTGCATTATTCAAAGGGAAACGTATTGTGGAAGATTGGGGTGTTACAATAAATGGATCTCTGTAGCTTGTATAATTTATTGGCGTTCTTTGACTTGACAAACCCTTCAGGATGAGTCATATAGACGTCTTCAACGAACTTCCCATTTAGAAAAGTAGTTTTGACATCCATCTTCCAAATTTCATAATCACAGAAGGCTACTGTTGCAAGCAATATTCTGATGGATTTAAACATTGATACTAGTGAGAAGGTTTAATCATAGTCAATACCTTGACGTTGTCTGAAACCCTTTGAAACCTGTCTTGCTTTAAAGGTATTAACCTCACCATCTATGTCCAGCTTCTTCTTGAATACCCATTTGCATCAAATGGGATTTATATCAGCTGGAGGGTCTACCAAAATCCCAACATGATTATGGTACATGGACTCCATCTCAGAATTCATGGATTCTTTCCATTTAATAGCTTCTTTTCCTTCTACTGCTTCCTTGTAGGTTAGAGGTTCATCATCCTGAAGGACTAATGTTTCACCTGAATCGGTGACAAGAAAACCATAATGCTCTAGTTTTCTAAACTCTCATCTAGACCTTCACAATATCTATGTCTTTGGAACAACTTCTTCTTCCAATTGTTCTTTTTGAGATTGTTCCCCTACCAACTCCTGTGCATCTAGAGAATTAACTTCATCAATGTCAATCTTTGCTCCCAATATTTCCAATATAAATGTGTTACCTTTCTAGAAATGTGGCAAATCTTCCCACAATGACTTTTCTATCTAAAGGGTCATATAGGTAGTATCCTCTAGTTAATTTAGGATAACTTATGAAGATGCACTTAGTGCTTTTGGATGCTAATTTGTCACTTGGTAAAGTCTTTACAGATGCTTCACACCCCCATACACGAATGTGTGTTAGGTTAAGTTTCTTTCCATACCATAACTGATATGGAATCCCATCTGTAGCTTTAGTTGGTACTCTATTAAGGGTATATGATGTTTTCTTCAAGGAATATCCCCAATAGGATAATGGAAGGGTTGCATGACTCATCATTGATGTGACCATGTCAAGCAAGGTCCTATTCCTCCTTTCCCTAACACCATTCCATTGTGGTGTATAAATAGGAGTGTGTTGGGATACTATCCCACGCTCCTTCAAGTGATCAGTGAAATCTTGGTTAAGATATTCTATGCCTTGGTCTGAGCAAAGTGCTTTTATCTTCTTACCAAGTTGGTTTTCCACTCCATTTTTGTATTCCTAAAATATCTGAAATGAATCTGACTTATTCCACATTAATTAGATATGTTCATACCTAATATAGTCATCGGTAAAAGTAATGAAGTATAGAATACCACCCCTTACCTCTACTGGAAATAGACCACATACATCAGTATGTATTAATTTCAGCATTGCATTATCTCTTTCTCCCTTTCCTAAGAAATGTGCTTTGGTCATCCTTCCTTATAAACAAGCTTGGCATACATCTAAGGGTTCTAACTATACCATGTATTGATACCCTTCTTGATGCAATCTTCATAATCGCTTCTCGTTTACTTAACCAAGCCTAAAGTTCCATAGGCGGGTGTTATTTGATTCATGTTGGCTATTTTTGTCTTTGATTTCCATTACTGAGTTCTCTAGTTCCAGCATATATAAACCATTGTTAAAATGTGCCATACCATAACATATGTTATCCTTATAAAATAGACAACATTTATTTTGAAACTTGAAATAAAAACCCATAGAGTCTAGACTCGACACAGAGATAATGTTTCTGGTAACATAAGATACATAATAGAACTTTTTTAATACTAGAACCAAACTAGTTGGAAAGGTTAAGTGATAGTCTCCCACTGTCAAGGCTGCCAGACATGCACCATTTGCATCTCAGAGACCCACTTGACCTTTTGAAATCCTCTTGAACCTTCTTTGTTAATGTATAGGAATAAAAATGTGTGAGCCACATGCCGTATCCAATACCCAAATTGTAGATAAACATTGATTGCATTCAATGAAAAAAATACCTGAAGTAGAAGCATCAGTTTGCTTCTTCTTCCCATCTCGGCAATTCTTCTTCCAGTGGCCTTTCTTTCCACATCCAAAGCAGATAGCTTCCTACCCATTACTTTGACTTTGAATCTTTGGCTTCTTTTCTAGATGATTCATTGGTGTCTTTGGCCTTGACTTGGCCTTAGACCCCTTTTCCTTGCACGTGTTATTCTTGTTCACCAAAAGGATAGATGAATTGGTATTTTTCATATCCTTATCATCTTGGTGAACTAAAGCTTAATGTTCTGGGAGTGACTTTGTCATATCATTCATATTATAACTGAAAATAAAACTCAAGAAGCTTAATGGTAAGGAGGCATGAATGAGATCCACTACTAGTTTCTGGTTCAATTAGAACTCAAGGGCTTCATGCCTCTCAATATACCCAATCATGTTGAGTACGTGAGGACTGGCATGGTTCCCTTCTGCTAGCCTGCACTTATAAAGTGCACTTGAGATCTCATACCTTTCTTTCATGGCCCTCTCCTCATAAAATTCTTGTAGATGTGAAAGCATCTTGTAGGTGTCCTCATCCTCATGAATTTTTTTCAATTGTCTGGACATGGATGACAACATGATCTGTTGTACATCAATTGCATCGTCTACATGCTTTCTCCATTTATCATTTTCTACCTTACTTGCTCCCTGAGGAGTCCCAGCATGAATTGAGGATTCCAGCACATATAACTTCGTTTCATGGCATAGTACTATGCGCATGTGCCTATACCACTCCTGTAAGTTATTGCCGATCAGGATATTTTCTTTATACAAGATCTATCGCAGTGATAAAGTACTTGTGGTGTTGGTGATTTCCATTTTGAATCTACATTGGATAAACATTTAGTAGTCAGTACATTGTCTTGATTACCTTTTAAAATTTATGATTAATAAATTATTATAACATTTTAATGTCTCCCACACTTTTAGAGAACCTTAATATCCCTCACTATTAGATTCAGAATACTCTATCACTTGTGTATTCTAGTGTCAAGGATCCTCAAAACCCCCCTCATAGTCTACATGCTAAGGCTACGCCACTACTTGGAGGGTTTCGAGGTAGGCACTAGACTGGACAACCACTTGTTCTTGTGGTTCCTTATGTTGTTGAGTAAAGTACCAGCTTCTGGAATCTGGACATGATTCCCTCAATATCTTTCCTCTTAAATGATAGAAAGTTAGCTAAGGATAATCCTTGACTTCTCACTTTTGTAAAGTTGACCCATTTCTCTCATGAAAATGACCCGGTAGTAAGAGGCACTCTCAACTGTGGCTGACGAGTACCCCAAACACCCAGTTTGGTTTAGATGGGAGAAATGGAAGGCTTTTAGAATTAATATGTCTTTGAGGGATTTTTTGTATTTATTTATTGATGAATACAATCCTTTTCTATTTATTATTTTCAAACTGGGTTGATGTTCTCACAACTGAACAGGTAATAGAAAATATTTCGTCACATCTTTACACATTTTATCTTGTTTACTATTCTATGCGATCACACAATAATAATGAAGACGCATGAAATAATAAACTATGCATAAAGTAAATCATGTGATTTGATTGGTCTTGATAATTATATAAAGATCAATCCATAACGAATCAATCTTGAACTAGGGTCATCCATACCTGAGTTATGACTTGACTCATGTCACAATGTGCCCAGTGTAATGAGTTTGGCTCCCATCCAGTTTACTGCCTCATCTTGGTGGGGTCTGTGTCTCTTATCATCATTTAATTACAAATAAACTCGCTTACGGGCGAGGGGGTCTAGGGGTAAAAAATACATCTTGTGAATTGGTCACACATTCCCTTAATCAAATTTTAAATTAAACGGACGATTCACAGATCATCATTTATCTAATTAATTATTACAATCATCACATGCATTGAATAAATAATTAAATAAATAAATAAATACCATAAATACATAGTTCAGTCGCTTGCTCAAGACCAGACGGGGTAAAATATGCACAAGAAAAGTAAATTGTAGTAAATTTAAATAGATCGAGGGTGTTGTAATAAATTAAATGGATTTGATTAAATTAAAATAATTTATTTTATATGTTCCATTTGTCCAATTTAATTTTAAATCTAAAAATTATATTAAACCATTAATTTAAATTTAATCTTAAATTAAATTAATATTTCAGATTAAATAATTTAAACCCCTAAATAAATTTTAATTAATTTAATTAAAATTTATTTACAGCAGGGTTACTTTTAGCCGGGGTGTTCGGTTGGACTGCGAACCGCTGCGGGATGTCGTCCTAGAGAAGGGCCAATTACGTCATTACAACGGCTTGACCATGGAGTGACCACGACATGACCACAACGTGACTGCGGCATGACCACCACGTGACCGCGGGCAGACCGCGGCGTGAACACGGCGTGGCTGCAGCTAGACCGCGGCCTGACAGCGGTGTCCCCGCGATGTGACCGTGGTGTGACTACAACATGATCGTGCCATGACCACACCGTGGCCGCTCGGTCCAGCAACTCCTTTTGCAGTAGCATCTTACAGTTAGGTGTAAAGAGATCAAGAGGAGGTCGGGGAGCATACTGGCCAACCGTATGGCTGAAAATCCACTCCTCTGGTTGTCTGCTGCTCCGGCAAGCCGGTGGCCTGGTCCTGCACAGCCTGGACTAGTGGTGGCCTGGTCCGGTGCGGCCGATACTGGTGGTGGCCGATGTGGTTTGGTATGTGCGTGAAGGAGGGAAGTCGACTGGGGTTCGGGAGCGGCGCGGGTGGTCCGACAGAGCTCGGGGCGGTGCGACGAGGTGGTCCAGCCAGCGGTGGCGGTCTGAGGCAGCACATTGCAGCGGTCCGGCGGGCTCGGTCTGAGGCGGCGCAAGGGCATCCAAAGTTGGAGCAGTGGGGCAGTGCACCAGGAGGCGACGCAGTCAAAGCAGGGGTGGCAATCTAGGAGGTCCGACACGGGGTTTCAGGAGTGGCGCGGCCAGGCAGTCTGGCGCGTAGGGGTGGCAGATGGATCAGCTAGGTTTTCTCTATAAGGGGAGATCCCTCCTTGTGTGTCGTGTGAAGTAGAAGTCCCCTTGGGGTCTTCTCATTTTATTTAATTTGTATTTAGACAAAAAAATTCCACCAAAATTTTTTTATTAAAAGGTAGAAGACCCCAAAATGGGGTCTTAGTCTCCTTTTTTATTTTTTAAAAACAAAAAGAGGATGTCCCCAAAATGAGGTCTTGGTTTCCCCTCCCCTTTTTTATTTTTAAACATTTTGTGAAAAATATTTTCCACACCCCTTCTGTGGAGAATATTGTATAATAAAATATTATATTATATTTTATAATAATAATATATTGAATTTAATTTTATCTCAATAATGATTGAGATTAACATCAAATGAATGAAAAAATTAACCATGACGTTGATCCGATTAAATTTCTTAAATGATCATAGAATTATCATTTGAAAATCAAACGATGAGCGGTCGGATCCGAATGAACCGTTTTAACATCCCACACTTAAAATTAGTGCATATTAATTTTGTTGACTCATAATAACCTTGTGATCACTCTGATACCACTGTTGGGTACCGGAACGGCACAATGGAAGCCGGTGGGCTGGGAATTTATAAATTTTCTGCATCACCAAAGTGACATAACCCTTTCAACTCTAGTGATATTGTCTCATTTTGGTCCAAGGATTTCACAAGGTTTAAACAGAGCATAAAAATTAACTAAACATGTACCTAGTTCGGAATTGTCATGTGAAAGTCCGTCGTCGGACTCCAGTGATCATTGCTCGACGGCTCCAATGTCTCAGCCCTCTAGATCATCCACACACGCCTCTCGAATCTTCTCGCGTGCCATTCGTCGAGATCTGGGTGCTAGCGTGGATCTTCGACGCTCACTTTAGCGTAGTGAAGATCACCACAAAGGAAGAAGCTTCAATCCAAGATGGATGAACATGAAGATCTTCCTTCACTTGAGAGACTCTCTCTAGATACCATGAGGATAGAGAAGCTCTCAATATTAAAAAATTAATAGTTATTATAGGGCAACCTCTCTCTCACTTAAATAGAGAGTGTTTAAAACACGAGGTATGGATTTTCAACCCCCGTGTAATTGCCGTCTGCTGTATAAGTTTTATAAATAATTATTAATGACAAGTAAAATTATCCCATAAATAATATTTATAATTTATCACTTACTTGTAATATATAAATATATTACGTGATAAATTTGAGTATTTAACTTGGCTCACACCTCCTGCTAATATTAAATGAACCTAGGATATTAAAATCTATTCGAATAATATTAATACTTTTATTTACTATATAAATTGTAAATACATGTTATAAATAAATTCCAAAAATTATTCTAAACTTGAATAGTTACTGAATTTATTTATTCTTTGGTGATCTATAGAACTTGGATAGTGCTCAAACCCTTTGGCCAGTCCCACCAAGTTCTATATTCCTATTCCCAGAATAGGGCAGATTCTCAAGGCTCTGTTGTGTGTGACCCTCTAGGCCCTTACCTCAATAGTAGTGAATAATATCCACCGACCTAGAGTGTGGTCTAGAAACCCATAGAGGCCCTTATAGAGATAAGTCAATGTCAAATCAATGAATGCCTTTCTATGAACATAGTTTGTGTAATATAATCTCTTCGTCATCAATATCTCAATAAAGAAAAATGCATACTAGTGCCATCATTATTTATTTTTCTTTCTTTTGTTTTTTGATTTGTCTTGACGGTCTTACCTTCCACTACCGTGTACATGGAATTAATGAAGGTGAAACCATCTTAACCAAATAGTCCTTAGATATCTCTTCTTGAACTTGGAAGTGACAAATCCTTTCTCAATCATTCAATCAATGCCATGCCATTAATGGCGTACCCGATAAAGACTACCTCTCCAAGACTTTGTCGCCATGGTTTTCTCCTTACATCAAATGTACGTAATTAAATGACATCCATTGAAAATGATCTCATGTCTAAAGACCATTACACATGTCCATAGATAGGAATGACTAATGCACCAAAAACATGTGGTGTTCCTATTATGACTGTCTGTAATCATGGTCTCAACTAATAGAGATCATCAAGTGCAAATTTCATGAGAAGAAGTCTCAATGCTTATGAGCCCCCAGCACCTAATGGTCACACATTATTTGTGTCCTTTCAGAATGATGTAACTTGACCATAAGACATTACTTTAAAATTACAGTCATGGAATCTCAGGGTTCTCATTATATCCTGGGATCTACTATAACCCTTTGATGTGATAGTTAATCTAATGAAATTTCCATAAATAAGGTGGATGAATATGTATCTACACTATTATGGAAAGATAAACACATGTATTATAGCAAACTGAATACATATGACAGTAATCAAAGTACAAAACATGTTGGGTCTAGGGAACCCCCTTTCAACTGGTGCCACTCTCTATCATAACTGATCAAGATCCAAACTTCACAACAAAATTATGGGGAAATATTCAACATGATATGAGTACTGAATTGAATTTTAGTATGACCTATCACCCCCAATCTAATGGACCATAAGAAATGACTATTAATACAATCAAGTACATTTTGAAAACATGTTCAATTGAATTTGAAGGTGGATAAGTTCAACATCTCCCATTAATTGAGTTCATATACAAGAAAAAATTCCTTTTGGGTATTCCAATGGAACCCTATAAAGCTCTATATGGGAAGAGATGTATAAATCCTATTTATTAGGACGAATTAAGTGATTCTTGGGCCTGATGTTGTGGAAGAGATGATAGAAAAGGATAATTCCATACAAAAAACACATTAAGGATGCCTAGAGTTGGTAGAAGAACTATTTTGACAACCATTGAATGGATATGGAGTTTGTTGTTGTTGAAAACGTGTTCCTTTTAATATCACCAAAGAAGAGAGTCATTCAGTTTGGGTAGAAAGGTAATATTTTCCCTAAGTACATTTTCCCATAAGAAATCCTTAATTTCAAAGGATAAGTGTCATATTGTCTTTCACTTCCACCAAATATATCTCAAATTTTTGATGTATTTCATGTATCTTTCTTGAGAAAGTACATACTTGACCCTTCATATGTAATAATTCCTGTGATAGTACAATCATAACATTAACTCTCTTATTAGAAGCATCTGATATAGATCATAGACTATAGAGATAAGATTATATGCAATAAGACTACCCACCTTGTCATTGCGTTGTGGAGGAACCATAAATATGAAGAAGCGATGTGCGAACCAGAGGAGATAATGAGGTAGAAGTACCTGAACTATTACTCAACATAGAGAACAAGTTGAAATTTTAGGGATGAAATTTTTTAAGGGGGGAATAATTTTATGACCTTTACATATTGAATGATATTTATTTCCTAATAAATTTTTTTATTTTCTATTACACACGAGAAAACAATATCTATTTAATAATGAAGTAAATAAAACGGGAAATGTGACCCTATGGATTCAACTGTTATATGATCATTTTTCAACATGACCATTGGGAACTATACTCTTTATAATAATTTAAATGTTATAATTAGTGTTTATATGTAATATTGGACAAATTGTAATCAATATAGAAAAATGATTTGATGGCCTCAACCAATAGAGATGTTTCATTTGAATTCTATATGTCAGAACTTTGGAGGTAGGTATCATCACTTGGGTTTTATCATTAAAAATATCAAGATGAGCTTTAATAAGTGAAGCTTGAACATAATTTCCTATGTAGTAAGTTCATGTTGGTGGAGATTACCACTCATTGGATGTTAGGTCAGGCACCCCGTGAAACTACCTCCATTGCACATATTACTCCTATGGAGTGTCAATTCCCTAATTACTTAATTACATTGTATAATTTAAATTTATATTCCATCGTTTCTATTTTGAGAACAGTTTTGCTAAATAAAATTGATATAGAATTTGATATATTGATTTTTTCAGATAGAGATTATGCATTTCATAAAAGTTATAATTATTATAATAAACTAAGGTATTATGAATAATATTTATTTTAATCAAATTTTATGATTAAAACACTCTTATTTTAAAAACATTGATAAAATAATTTAATTTTTTTTCAAGTGTTAAAAATTTTACTATGCATTTTCAATCCACATTTATTTTTCATAAATAAAAAATATTATATTTAAAATTAAAATTATTATAATTAGATAATTGTTATTATAAAATAAGTATCATATTTTAAATCATCACGTCAAAATTAGGTTCGGGTGAATTTATGAAAATTTTCTAAAATAATTTATTTTTTCATGAATAGTAAAAATACAAGTTGATTTTTTTAGCATCTTAATGAAATTATAGTTAAGTAAAAATGATGTAATAAATAATTAACCACAATCCAAGACTCAAAATATTTTTTTTAATATCATGTATTTTAACAAATTTTAATCAATTTCCAAATATATAATTTACATTCAAAATTCTAAAATGTAAACTCTAAATTTAAAAATGTTATTTTAAAAAAAATTAGTTTTCAATTAAAAAATAACTAATTTAAAATGATGGTAGAATCTTTTGGATTAAAATATTATAAATGGTGTCTCAAGTTTCTTTTACCATAGTAAAATACCAGGGTAAATCCCATGGTTTTTTATTTACAACTACCTAGGTGTCCAAGGCCTATGTTTGGAAATTAATAAACCAATCCTCCACTTCTGTTGTAAATACCCACCAATTTCTACATTTAGATTCACTCACAATTAATCCTCCATGAATATGTGATATTCTTACCTCTCAAGGAGTACTCTCAAGGTGTCTTCAAGCCCCCACGGTCCCAATCCACATGTTTTAGGAGTTACTCTTCAAGGTAATGCAAATATCCTTCTTTTTTTGCAAGAACAACTTTTTTGTATATGTATCTGAATATTATGGTCACTCACTATGATTTCCTTTTTATTAATTCTCTTTCTGAAAAATTATGTATTTTCAATGTGTGACCCATGTCCCCTTTCTTTTGACCCTTTTTTTAAAACAATGTATTATACCCATTATGCTGCTGATTTTACTTTTTAAAATTTATCTCTTATCCTCAAGAAATTATCTTTATTTTCTTTTTATTAATACCAAAACCTATTTATTTTATTGGTTTATTCACCAAGATTAAAAATGTTTTATTTTATTCTTCTATTGACATACATAAAACCTTCATTACCTTTCTGTGCGTTATAGATGACAAAAATATCTTGCATTAAGAACCTTTTAAAATGACAAGAATTTTATATGAAAATCATCTCTTATATTATACACAGCCTATTTATGAAATTTTTTTATGATCTATGGGGATCAAATTAATTAAGGAATATTAAGGGTTCAACCGAATAGCTCTCTAATGAATTGGGTAAAAAATTAATATCTAGATATGACAAGTATTTTGATACCTTGGTGACTAACCATGGTAAATGTTTATAAAACCTTGTTGAAAAACCTGAGTGATATGGTTAAGAGTGTATAATTTTAATATTATAGCCTAATTTACAAGTTATTATTCATTTTTTTTATTATGATATGCCTCTTTTTCTTTTTCCCATTCCATTATTATATTCCTAATTTTTATATTGACATTTCTCAAGATCAGATGAAAAATGTTTCCCTTGCTTTCCTTTACAGGAACTTATGATCACCTATTCCTTTGATACATGTCCCCATGTTATGAGAAGTGGTGAAAGTACTTAGTATGAACCAATGAAGAATACTTTCTAGTTTTTAGAATAATTTTTAATTTTTTCGGTATTATGTACCTTGTTCTTAAGAAATTTACATTATAAGATCATCTATTTGGTAAAATGTAATTAAAATTTTATGTATTAAAAATGTAGGATACCATACTTTGGATTATCACTACCTCTTTTATGTATCTTCTCAACAAAACCTCCCTTGATCCTGACTCCTTGATCTATATAAAGTCAGAAGATTTCTTCAAACATCCCACTATCACCTATATAGATTTAAATACTCCCTATGCTTAAGGTAAAATGGTGACTACGTACAGTGATATATACTCCCACTTATACTAAGGAACATCCAATGGTTTAAGAAAACCACTTGGAACACAGTGCTGAATCATTACCTTTTGGTAGCCCAAACATCAACAGAGAATATCAATAAAAAACACATCAATCCATGAAAAAAATCATCCTCTAAAATCTTGATACATATTTTTCACACTTGAATGTGATGTTAAGTGTGAGTTATGGAACTCAAAGAGAACCACCTCAGGAGTCACTGAAGGAATGAAAAGCCTCTCCTAGAATAATGCCCAATGTTGTTCATCCTTAGACCAACCATTAAGGTAATTACTATATACAAATCAATCTCTCCATACATCCACCTCAGAGTTCCCTAGTTATAAATCCCTCATATAATTCTCCAAAAAAAACATCATCTAAAAATTCATCCTCTACCACTATCCTCTCCCATATCAAGATGAATCATTGAGAGATATATAATCACTCTATAGAAATATATAGAATCAAACAAGGTATCCCTGGATGACTTCTTACTCAGCGTACTAGGTACAAAATTACCCTTTATCATTGTATATGAAATATTGAAATCATAATGGTGTAATAATTATATCCACCATCGTTATAAAATGTTTAGTACATTCTAGAAGAATAAATAACTTAAAATATTATGATCGATGAAAACTAACAATCACTCATTGATGAGGGAATGTCCCAAAAACATCAAGGAAACATTATTTTTGATTAATCAAGACGATAGATCACAAAGGTATTATCATAAGTATGTAACTAATGATACCCATAAGAAAAAACTGATCTTTTATACATCATAACTAGCCTAAACCAAGACACTAACCATCATAGAAAAGCTCAACATGAACTCTCTTTTATGGAAAATAAATAACTGGAGAACAAAAAAACTTCCCCTTTGTGTAGTAGAAAGATAACTAGAACTGATTAGTACAAAATAATTCCTAATCATTTATGTTCAAGGTTGTTTAATAAATAATTAAAAAGGAGAAATCATCTATGAAGCTCCTTTAATATTGTGAAATACCAAAGAAACCATGCACCTCTACAACTGTCTTGGGGACTTTCCAAGAAACAACTGCCTAGTTCATTGAAGGATCCACAGATACACCATTATAGTACATTAAATTACCCAAAAAAAAACGTTGTAATTACAAAACACAAACTTATATAGTTTCATGAATACCTGGTGATGATGAAGAACTCCCAATATGGTACACATATGCTCTGTGTTCTTCTCCTCGGATGTTAAGTACATAAGGATGTCATCGATAAAAACAACCATAAATCAATCTATGAAATATCTAAACACTACATCCATCACACCCATTAACATTTATCGAGAATTCATTACATCAAACGATATCAAAATGAAAATGTAATTCCTATAACAACATCTGAATGAAGTATTTGGTATATCCTCACCCTTCCCACACACATGATGATATACTGACCATAGAATGATCTTCAAGTCCCAAATAGATACTATTATATGATTTCATAAATTAGTAATACATAAAAGAAGATAGTGGTTCCTCATTTTCACCTCATTCAAGTAATGGTAATCAGTATAGATACATAGATTTTCAACAGATTTCTTCACAAATAGAAATGGTTCACCAAAAGGTGACACACCCGTATGAACAAAACCTCACTACAAATGATCATCAATATTTAGCCACAACTCCTAAAACTCAAAACATTCTATCCTATATTGATATATCGAGATCATAGAAGTGTATAATTATAGATCTATCTCAAAATCGATCTCCCATCAGAGGGGTAACAACATAACTTCTTTAAGAAATACATTAACACACTCTTCTACATTCCTAGGAAACATTTTCTTCTGAAAATCCAACGAACTCAACATCAACTCTATCATTGAGGAAGATAAATATGGAACACACCACTCACTGATCTGAGGTACTCACTCACCAATGAAAACAATAGAGTATCAATTAATATCATAGAATAGAATCTATCTTTGAAATCAATCCAAAATATCCTATACTGAATACTAATAGTCCACACCAAGAGTGATGTCATATAGTTGTATTAATAAACATAGAAAGTATCCCCAAGAGAGTTTATTCCCCAAAACTAGATTAAAATATCTACATAGTTCATATAGATAATCTAAACTTCCAACTTCTTTATTCAACACCAAGGGCACTAGAATCCTATCCACCTTAATTTTTAAATCATGAATTTGGGTAGGTGATATGAAATATTTATTATCTCTTGAATAAAACAAAGCATAAACCACAGTAAAAAAACATGCAAAGGGTACCTCAAATGATGAATGACTCTCCTAGTGATAGAAACTCTAAAAGTATATAGATGAACCTGACCTACTATATGACCTCTCTAACTCTAAAGAAGACCACCACCATGATTATTCTCTCCTCTCAGAGGATGAGGAGCATCTCAGGGATGTCCTATGACTACCCCATCTCCTATATACTGATCCAAATATGAATAACCCTAAATTAAATTCCTTATATAAATCCTCCTTAATAGAGGAACCAAATGAAAATAAACCATCTATATAATCCCCACTCAGAAATGTCACACACTCTCACCAATGGTGACCTCAACCTCCACAATAAAATCATGTGTATGATCCCTTGGATTGGTAATTAGAGAATACACCCCTGAAAAAATGAGATAATGAGGGTCAGGACCTACCCTAGACACTCTGAAAGTCTTGTATCCAGGAAACTAGAAACCCCGAAAAACAACTCTTCTACGTTCGGAATCCTAATGACTCCCCTCTCATGATTTTTCGGTCCTAGATGATGTCCTCTCAATGAATTTATGGATGGTACCAAGGTAGAAGAAGAGTCCATTGGGTCAAGGTTTTTAAAAAATTTCATAATCAGGGTGATGATCCTTGTCATATATAGTGATCTGATCCTTGGTATGGTATGGGGAACTCATGTGAATTAAATAGGGTAAAAAAAATAAAAATGAACTGTTCCTCATTCAAATCAATGTGTTCTCATTCATAACTCATTTCTAGAAACCTTTTCTCAGTGTATACAATTAAAAAAACTTCTATATTTTCTACACAAAGATAAATATAATTATTTATTTTTATTCATTGATATCTTCGTGCAAGCGTGGATCTCTGACAAATCCTTCAGTGTCACATTGATCACCTAGATCTTGTCCTTTCGATCTGTTGAACACACCTCGATTTTATCACTCAGAGAGTGGCAATTTATCTATAGAATGTGGGAAGTGAGAGGATCTCTCATCCATTGGAATGAATAATTCCCAGCTGAAATTCTCCTCTACTTCTTATATTGTGGTTTGATAAAATACTCAGAAAGGGTTCCTCAACATTCAGAAATAAAACACCCACTAAATAATTATTAATTAATTATGATGAACTAAAATTAGTCATAAATATTATTAATATTTTTTAAATATTTAATATATTACATGATAAACCCATGTATTTTATCTTGACCAGTAATTCCTGCTAATGTTAAACGACCTTGAATATTAATACAATATTTGTTCGTAAAAACTTTTTTTGTATTCACTAAATACATTGATAATAATTTTAATAAATAAATTCAACATAATTATTCATTACATGAATAAAAATGAATCTATTTATTTGTCGGTGATTGATGACTTGGATAACTCTCAAACCCCATAGTGGGGCCCACTATGTCCAATATTTATATTCACCATAATAGGAAAGATTATTGAATTTTCTATTTTATGTTTCAATATTGGACATTATCTCAATAGTATTGAATTTTATTTATAGACAAAGAGTGGATTATATTAACCAATCACGACCCTTAAATAGATAAGTAGTATTCATAACAATGACAACCAACCTACCAACACACACTATGTAACATAATCTCTTTATATTTTGATATTTCATAAAGATTGAGAAACACTTATGTCATCATCATTTATTTCATTATTATTTATTGATCTAAATGTATGGATTTACATTTGACTACATAGTCCTAGGATTTATGAAGGTACTACCATCCTGATCAACCAGGTCTGGGATATATTACTTCCTTTACTCGAAAGAGACTAATCATATCTTGAACATTCAACCAATGTCATGCAACCAATGATGACCCGATTTACATTCTTTAACCATTTTCATCAAACTAAACATTCTAAACCATAGAATTACTTACATTATAAAAAAATAATAAAAAAACATTGAATATTATCTTGTAAAATAGGAGGCAAACCATTTTTATGGTGGAAAGCACATGTGATCGCTCTGACCATAAACCATTTCATTTAATTAATCCACATTATCATTAATTAATTTTTATTATGCCATTAACCAAATAAATAATGAATTATTATTTTATTATTTCACATAAAATAATAGTATGAGTAAAAAATCACTTGTCTTATAGATTCCAATGTTCTTTGATCGTAAATGGAACAACAGTGTAGAACTATGATCACCTCTCCCACATGGAAAATATAGCCCTCTAATAACATTGTGCCATAAACATTAAAACAATGTATAAATAAATTCATAATAACAAATTAGATCATATTACATAGCATGAAAAGAATGGACAGGGGAAGAAAGACTGATCAAATAGGAAATAACAACAGAAAGAGAGAAAAATCACCTTGTACCACCACAAATCAAACATGGGAAGCCATGGAAAAATACTTTGTGAAATGGAGTAAAAAAATCCTTATGAAAATACAATGTTCACATGGGGTTTGGATATAATCACAAGTTTTTGTGAAAATTCAATGATGTAAGAGCCTTTAAAGGTACTCCTAGAGACACACTTTCACAGTGCGAATGAGTAATTCATGTAATGAATGATTCATTCATGTAATGAATGTATTATGTTTAAGACCTAATGAAAAATGTGTCTCCCATATCCAACAATCATAGAATTAATTAACATTGTGAAATGAAAGTCCAATTTATGAGTTTTTAGAGATATATTCCCTGAATCTGACCCCTCATCTCTTCACTTCATAAAATAATAGTACATGTCATTAGTCACACCCTACAAACATTCCTTCTTAGGATGTGAATTTATATTTGGTTCATGAACCAAAATATCATGTCATGAACTAAATACCACATCATGAACTTCTCATAATTCAATATTTCATCACCCAATCTTCACTGATCCTACTTTAGAATTCTTCTGAGTACCATGATCCATAGAAACATGAAAAATAATGATTTGAAAGGATCTATGAACTTACATTAGTTACCTATCATATAATTATCATACTATATAATTTAAAACAAAAAATATAGACAATAAAAATAATGGGGGAATCTTAACAGTAGCCTCGTGATATACCTCTCAGGAATGTCTTTATTATAGTGCTTAACCACTTCACCCAGAGGAACAGTGTGCCAAACCACACAAAACCAAAAAATAAATCCTAAATACTCTCATCATAGATATACCACTCAAATAATAGAAAATACATTAATAAATCATTGACGAAATGAAAAATATCATAAACTAGATAAATTTCAATAACCACAAAATGAGAATCGTTACAAGAGAATAGATAAGCGTCAAACCACATAGGATACTAAGTGTGAATCTGCGAATCAAGTTAACAAGTGATATTATCTATGAAACCATGTCTCCAAAGGATATGAAACAAATGAATAACACACCATTACAACACCTTCTCATAGTAGTCTTTGACCTCCATGGGGTGCTCCTTGATGGTCATATCATTGCCAACATTGATCTGTCCCCGATCAATCATGTGAGAGTCATTATGAAGATGAAGGTGAAGCTACGACACATGGAATGAATAATGTGTCTATCTTATCCTTGAGGGATGTGCTATCTAAATTGAAATGACACCAATAAGTTCCAACACCTCTAAAGGACCAACTAACATGGGACAATACATTCTCCCAGGATCAAACCTTCATTACCCACGATGAGGATACACCTTCAAGAAAACATGATCTACAACATAAAACTATATAGGTCTCCTACTATGATCAGTGTAAGACTTCTAATGATCATGTTCTTCCTTCATCCTCTCATGAATCACCTAAACCAACTCTATTGTTATCGGTACTAGTTTCAACCAAATAATTAATAACTCTCTAACCCCATTCTAGCATAATTGAGAATTGAAAGGTGGGCCATAAAAAGATTCAAATGGTTTCATACCAATAGTGGAGTGAAAACTATAATTTTAAGAAAACTCTTCCAAAGGTAGTTACCTCATCCACGAACCTCAAAAATCATGGACACTATATTGAAACACATATTTAAGAGTATGTATGTTGGGAAAAAATCCCTCAAGGTAACATTTCAGAATTTTTGGGTTGATTGTGTTTTTGACAAAGCAGGTTTCTGTGAAGAATTGTCGAGTTCCCGATATGTTTTTGACAATCAATGTTGACAAGGAACGATGACAAAGGAATGGATGATTTGGAGTTTGGTGATAATCACGAAAATAGTATTTCCATGAAGATCGTAATTAAATATGCCAATGTCATGAATTTCGTGAAGATGGGATGCATGGATTGGATTTCGCGAAGACCAGAAAAATGGAGTCGGTGATGCTTCGCGATTATATCAACGCTTCGCAAAAGGCATAGTTGAAGCGCATCGCGGAGGTGAAGGGATTTACGAGGGAGCTTCGCGGCGAAGGCGTGAAATAAGTTGACGGTGATGCTCCGTGATTACGACTAGCTCCGCGATCTGAAAATTGCCGAGGTGCTTCACGATTTGGACAGAATTCCGGTAGAAACTTCGGAGCTTCGCGATAAGCAATGGCATGGCGCTGACTTCGCATGGAAGGGTCGAGGGTCGGTGGAATCGCCTATAAATATAGGTCGACCCCCTAGAGAGAAGTAGAGAGAATTTTCAGATAAAATCATTTTCTCTCGGTTCGCGAAGGTAGTTCGTGTCGCCTGTGTGCTTCGCGAAAGAAGAGCTTCGCGGCGGCTATTGTTGCTCCGCGAATGTTGTGCGCTCCGCGTTGGCTCAGTGAGCTTCGCGAGAGAAGTTGCTCTGCAATGACTTTAGCTTTACGGTAGTGCTTCGCGAGAGTGCTTCGTGAAAAGGCAGGAGCTTCGCAAAGGCTTGTTTGAGCTTCGCAATATTGGGAGCCTCGCGAAGTAGGGTTCTTTGCGAAGGTGTTTCAAAAGTGAATTGCCTAGTGGTTAAGAGACAAAGAGGTATTCATAAGTGGATGAAAGTTGGACTTCAATAGAGCATCTATCAACAGTTGAGGATGCATTCATTAGTGATAATGAAGAGACCTACAGGTCTATAAACTGTGAGTGGATTCCCTTCAGAGCAGTGAGCTTAAGATGAGAAAGAAGGTGATCCTCTCCAGCGGCAGTGAGCCAGAGAGAGAAAAATAGGGAATGACCCTTGGGAAAGCAGTGAGCTGACCCCAAACCTTGAAAAGGTAGTGAGCCTGGGACAGAGTGACTGTACCCAAACATTGTAATCCACAACTTGTGAAGTATAGTGGAATTTGGTATGACCGACAACCTGTCGGCGTATGCTCCTTGGACGTAGCCCTTAGCGGTGAACCAAGTAAAATTTTTGTGTCCTGTGCTTGCTTTAATTTATTTTTATATTGTGCAACAGTAAAGAGATAGAAGAGTGTTTTTCTTAACAGTGAAACAAGATCAGAATGGGTATTAATTTTAAATTAGTCATACCCTGATTCACCCCCCCTCTCAGGGTATTCAGCCTTTTGGACCTAACAATTGGTATCAGAGCGAAAGGTTGCTATTAGTTATTCTCTCTATGGAGGTCACCAAGCATAAAGGTATTCCGATCTTCGACGGGAACAACTTTCAGCTATGGAAGAATCAGATGCAACACTACTTCCGATCTTTGGGAATGGACATATTCACAGCAGCAATGCATGGAATAACAGCTGATATTAATAGTGGCACATTATCAGAAGCTGAAAGTATAGAGTTGGATGTAGATTCCAAAGCAATTAATTCCTTAGGGGGAGCTCTATCCAATCCTATCTATACAAAGGTGATGTCATGAAAAACGTCACGTTCCATGTGGGAAAAGCTATTGAATATATATGAAGGAGATACAAAGGTCAGAGAGGAAAATCTTCAAGTGTTGTGGAATAAGTATGAAGATCTGAAGATGAACCTGAATGAGTCTGTTGATGCATTTTTTGATAGGGTAAATATTTTTGTGGAAGATATGTGAGGTCTTGGTGAAGTCATTGAAGACATAAAGATCGTAAATCGCATCTTGAGGAAGCTTCCACCTTAGTTCAATCCGAAAGTTTCTATACTAGAAGATAAAGATCCCAAAGAGCTGACACTGGACAACTTGCACAGTACCCTGGTTGCATATGAGAAGAGGAATGATGAAAACGAGGCTGTGGAAAAGGGGAAATCCAAATAAGTGGCATTCAAGGCCATGAAGAGTCTCACCATTGAGGATTCTCAAGAAGAAGAAGAGACAGACGAGGTAATGTCATTCCTTTCTTCAAATCTGCAAAGAGGAAGAGGAAAGTTTAAAGGGAAACTTCCACTAGCATGCTTTCGATGTGGAAAGGTTGGTCATCTTGTGGAAAGATGCCCCAAGAAGTTTCAAGATAATGATAATGATGATGATGAAGTTGAAATTACCAATAAGAAGATGCCATCATTTGTGAAAGGGAAGAAACAATTCAAGAGAAATTTCTTCAAGAAGAAGAATCTTCCTTCACAAGAATTTGAAAGTTTAGATGAGTCTGAGGATGAAGAGGCTGAGGAGGTAGAAAATTGTAGAGATCGTGGGGTAAATGCCTTGGTGGAGATTGTTGGTAGTTCTTAGAAAAAGGAAGAAGCTGACACTAAAGAAGAAGAAGAAGAAATTGAAGGGAGAGTTGATATGGAAGCCGAATTGGAAGCAACTCTTGAGGAGATAGACGTTTAGAGAGCCAACACGAAGAAATCCAATAAAGTGGTTTGTGATGCCAAAATCTATATGAAACAACTGGATGAAGAAAATTCAGAGCTGTTAGAAGAAACTGAAAGACTAAAATCCTCAACTCCAGAGAGCTCAAAAAATATTGTTGAGCATAAGCTTAAAATTGAGGAACAAAAGAAGGAAATTGATTGTTTTACTAACATAGGAAAAGATCAGGTCAGATGTATCAATGAACTTGAATAAGAAGTGGTCAGTCTGCGATGAAAAATGAAGGATAAAGAAAAAATCTTGACCCCCAATGTGATATCAGAAAAGCAGGCCATTCAGAAGACAGAGAAGATGAAAGAGGAATCTCGTAGTTCAGCAGGAGTGAAGCAGCAAGAAAGATCAAATGTTATGTTTAATTTAGGGCTTGATAAGAAACAAAAATCTGTGGCAGTTAATGTCAGACCACAAGCACCCATCCCGAAATTGAAGGTTGATTTGGGCACAAAACAGAATCAGAATATTCAGAGATCCCAAAGAAAAAATCATAGTGCTGAAATAACACAAAGGAATGCACCCTATATCAGGTGTTATTGTTGTGGGAAGATGGGACATTCACAGTATGTGTGTTCCATATCCAAGAGATATAGAAGGGAACAAGAACAGAGGTGGTAGCCAAACAGAGAACAGTTTTCCAGAACATATTTTGAAGGACACTATTTTTGTTGCGGAGGATTTGGGAACATGGCTAGGTACTGCACTTCGATCATTCAGATAAATGTGCTAAAGTAGAATCAAAATGTTCAAAAGCAGCAGATCAATAAACCGAAAAGTGAGTTAAAAGTTCAGAAAAGATTTTCATCTCTGCAAGATGAAGATGGTCCATCGTACTCTGAGAATGTTCATGAGCCTCAATCTATACTGAGTATGGAGACAAAAATATTGACCAAGAAGAAAAGAGTAGAGAAGGTAG